>JASPKZ010010671.1:0-600000 GCA_030220185.1 Diploptera punctata
GGCATGTTTTCAAATGGCTCCCGTAAAAATTGGCTATTACGGGGCTAATGGACTCCCATGGCCAGCCATCTATTTGCTGTAGAATATTCCTCCCCTTGGAAATACGTTTCTGTGAGGCATATGTTAACGCGTACTATATATGGGGGAAAAGAGTTCTTGCAAGTATGTATAGGGCTGGGAGAGGTATCTTAGTAATAAAGAAACCACATCGAAGCTTATATTTATCTTTGGTGGAGTTTCGAGTGTCATTTTTCGATGAGTGCGTGGAGTTTTTTACAAACGTGTCAGTTTTTCCAATATACGGGTTCAATAGTGAGGCGAGAACTGGCGAGTTCATATTAGGTGATCCAATGGCCGAAAAAATAGGTCTGAGTGGGGTTCCTTCCTGAGTATCTTGGTAATCCATACAATCTAGGTGGCAGTGCTTCTGATTTGATACAATCTCGTTTAGAGTCTTCATCAAGGTGGAGCTATTGATAAGTTTATTGGATTTACGTAGAACTCTTGCTGTAGGATCAGTTTTAAAGAATCTTGTATGACCTCCCTGGATCTAAAAGCTGTTGCATTTTCTGTTGTATTGTTCGGTTTCCATGATGACGTGGCATTTCATCTGCAGAGAAAGGAAATGCCACCTTCCATCATGGAAACAGAACAAATACAATCCAGGAAAATGCAACAGCTTTTAGATCCAGAGACAGACAAGATTCTAATAAAAATTGATGCCTTACAGCAAGCGTTCTACGTACGTAAATCCAATAAACTTATCAAGAGCTTCCACACTTGATGAAGCACACGAACGAGGATTGTACAAATCAGAAAGCACTGCCCACCTATGATTGTATGGATTACCAAAGCTACAACAAGGAAGGAACACCACTCAGACCTATTGTTTCGGCCATTGGATCACCTACATATGAACTCGCCAAGTTTCTCGCCTCACTATTGAAACCCGTATATTGGAAAAACTGACACGTGTTGTAAAAAACTCCACGCACTTCATAGAAAAAAATAGACACTCTGAAACTCAAGCCAAACGATAAAATAACAAGCTTCGATGTGGTTTCTTTATTTACTAAGATACCTATCCCAGACACTATGACATACTTGCAAGAACTCTTTCCCCCTGATATAGTAGCGCTGTATAACATATGCCTCACAGAAACGTATTTCCAATGGGAGGAATATTCTACGAGCAATAGATGGCGTGGCCATGGGAAGTCCATTAAGCCCCGTAATAGCCAATTTTTACATGGAACAATTTGAAAAACAGGCCTTGGAGAATGCTACATTAAGACCTTCAGTTTGGCTGAGATATGTGGACGACACAGTTCGTCATTTGGGAGCATGGTGAAGAAGAACTTGATAACTTCAGGCAACATTTAAATGGTATTTGTCCCAGCATCCAATTCACCCTGGAAAGAGAAGAGAACAACAGTCTACCGTTTTTTGGATGTTTTAGTAATTCGAAACCAAGACATGACCACTTGGACCACAGGTATACAGGAAAAAGACTCACACAGACAGATACCTACATAAGCATGTCCAACCATCATCCCAGACAAAAACGCGGAATAATTAAAACCCTGGTGGAACGAGCCAAAAGGATTTCGGAACCACAGTATCTACAAGAAGAAATTAATCATCTCCAAGCAGCGTTTCAATCCAATGGACACAGCAAAACAGATTTTCGCCGAGCCATAAATCCCAATAAATACAAATCCGAAAACGGGAAACAAGGAGGAGGTCTAAGGGTAATGTGTACCTACCATATATCAAGACAATAACGGAGAGAATTGGTCGAATATTAAATAAATATAACCTATCTACAACCTACAAGCCAACACAAAAAATCAGCAATATACTGCGCCCAGCCAAAGATAACAAGAGATCCGTTAAGTACTGCCGGTATATGTTTATCGCATCCCTTGCAGTTGTGGAGAAGTTTATATCGGCACAACAAAAAAGAATGGTTACCACAAGATTGCAAGAACACAAGAGGCATTGCAGACTAAAACAAAAGGAAAAAATCAGCCGTAGCGGAACACTGGATGAACAACCAAGAACATATAATAAGATTCGAAGAAACACAGGTATTGTCCCAAACATCACATTATTACACCAGACTGTACAGAGAAGCCATTGAAATATATAAACACAAAAAATCCTTTAACAAAAAAGAAGAAACCATGAAGATAAACAAAATCTGGATCCCGGCATTGCACAATACGACAACGAAGCCTATGACTTCTGCTAGCGACAGCCTGGACCAAAAACAGCACGCAACACGGACCGCGCAGAAAACCGCCTCTCCACCAGGTGCGTGCCTATAAATAGGGAGGGAGTTTCCAACGACCAGCCAGTCTGCAGCCGACTGTTGAGGAGTTCACAGAGAGCACGCAGTATCTCCTGAAGATGTCTACCGCAGCAGTAGACGAAACGTCGAGTAGAAGAACGACTGGACCACGGCCTATATGCCCGGAAGACGAACCTAATAGGGATCAAGACGCCGGCCGTGAAAGCCTACAGTTATACATAAATTTCATTCAAGTTTGTTGACTCGGGATTTGAACTCAGAATGTTCCTAGTACAAAATGAAGCGCCATAATCTGAGCCAACTCGTTGGTTTGTTTTTTTAATAACTCCTTCCACTGCGTTTAGAAATGGAGTGTCCAGTTTCTTCTGCCTTCAATTTGAGAGTATCCCATTAAAACAAAGGAATAGAGAATCGTAAAATAGTTATCGATACAAAGAGACGGAGCATTTTCGGGTCATTGCAAACACCTTTCTCCATTATTCATATTGCTACAGCAAAAGGATCATATTATTTTTTTTATATACCAATGCGTATACGCAGACTCACATATAAATACCACCTACCAGGAATAGGAGCGGTCAGTTTTCTCCCTCCATCTCGTTGGTTTTACTGAAAAGACTCTACATGATTTTTTAATGGTTAAAAAGCTTTCCCCTTCATCTCCTACCATTCCGATCGTCATTCAGAAACTCGCGTTGGTAATTATGAGGCTCTTAAAAAACAGTGGAGTCATTTTTATAATCTTACTTGGAAACCGTAAAAATGTTTGTGGCAAAAGTTGTGGCCACCGATAACTTTTATATGTGCTCCCGGCTACAAGTTTTGAAAATAATCGTGAGAAAGGACTTCTACAAACAATTTTGATTTAGTAACTAATCTGCATATTTGGCTATAGTATACATTTGACATTTTACTGACATTTAGGCATACTTTAAATTCAGTCGCATTAATGCTTTTTTTATTTACACTCATCTTTAGCATGGGCTTTCATGCTAATATATACTATGTTTTGCTTCCAATTATAATTTCAATATAATTAAAACATAACTATCTAAACTTGCACTATCGAACACATAGATTCTTGCCCACGCGGACATAAGCTCTCCATACATCCCTATCCTGTGCCAATGTTTTACAATTATTTTCTATAATCTACTTCCCTCAAATCATGGTTAATGTTATTCTCCCACCTCATTGTTGGTCTACAATAGGACGTTTCCCCTCTGATTTTCATACAAGAATCTTCTATGCACCTCTTTCATTTCCCATTCGTGTCACATGTCCTACTCATCGCAGCCTACGAGACGTAACTGTTCTCATTATATCAGGTATCCTATAAAGACCATGTAGTTGCACTGTTATGTAAAGTCTTCTCCATTCACCTGTCTGTTCATCTCTCTTTAGTCCAAAAAAAACCTAAAAACTTTATTATATATATAAATCCATCCATAGTAATTCTGCCCGAAGGCAGGTCCTTCACTGCAATCATAGCATTTTCATGCTATGCTTGCAGCTTTTACTAGGGAATTGTGTAGGTGTGGTAGCTTCCCGTTGCTTTCCACACCGGTGAAGGATGATGATGATGATGATGATGGCCATATGATTTCGGGGACCGTTTGGACCTTAAAGTTTTCCTGACATTTGTCTTACAGGTGAGGGAAAAACCCCGATAAAAACCCACCCAGAAAAACTGCCCCGACCGGGGATCGAACCCGGGCCCGCTGCGTGACAAGGCAGCACGCTACATCGAGACCACAGCGGTGGACTATATAAATAAATAAAAAATAAATATATATATATACATAAGAATTAGATGAAAATAATTTTTCATTTATGTAAATGTGAACTGTGATGGGTCAATACGGTTTGTGTTTTTTTAGGAAGTATTTCATTAAGAACACACAAGAAGCAATGAGAAGTGAGGTAGTTTTCTTAGCCCAGGCATGCTCTGAGAGACCTGGACATAACCCATGACCCGAGTACGGTAGCATAGCAATAATTGGCAGTCAAGTCTCTTGATTTATGTGGACATTTGGAATCGTAGGCTCTCCTTCTCGCGAGGCAAACCTACGCGATTTATACCCTCATAGTCCGGCTACAGTCCACCCCTTGCTTGTTGGACCGATAAGATACAGGAAGTCTCTGCCCTTAAATCAAATCTTCTTCGTCTATTCTTTTAGTTTCCTTTTATTTTCTTCTCATTGTTCTTTCCCCTTGTTTCGCACACTATTCCTTTATATTTTACACCCATAGTCATCATCACAATCAAATAAGTTTTTTTAACTGAACCAAAACATCAATTGTTTTCCATTCTCGCAGAGAGTTGACGCAGCAAGCCTAAATATTAAAAATTAACGAATTGACTGGGATTGTAACATACGAAACTCTAATTTCGGAATTTTCGGGTTTAAATCCGGATGCCAGTCAAACTCAGGCTTTTTCCCTGGATTGGATTTTTATCACAATGACTTTGTAACTCATGCCCCAAATGGGAGTCAATGACCAATCACGTTTCAATTAATTTTATTTTACAACCAATCACAATCGTGTTTTATCTCGATAATTATTGAATTTTGATTATCAAAATAAACAAAGCTCCTCCTTTTTAATATTCTGAACAGAACAGAGCATTATTTTGCAGTGACTGACTCTCTAACAAGTACGTTGAATGTAGCAAATAATGAACATATTCCTTCGACCTACACATTTGATAATTGTGTGTTCAATAATTGTGTTTTTAAATACTGATTTTACTCAGTTGTTTCCGAAAAAATGAATTAATAACCTATAATGTTGCTTATAATTTACAGTTTGATGTGTTTCATTTTTTCTCACTAGGGTGCATACATACAATATTGCGATCCTATTTGGCAATAAATAATATTAAAATATATATGCAGTCAATATGCCCATTTCACCAATTAATCTTTTAAAATGGTCAACAAGTTTCCACAGCCAAGCTGTCATTCTCAAGACCAGATATTGACTGAAGACAAAATTGATAATAAATAAATAAACAAATTCAGTTAAAAACAAACTACGTCACATGACGCAACATTCATAAGTAAACAATAAAACATAATGAAACTAATCCTCTTTTGTTTCAATTAAAGAAAAAAGAGGGTGCTGTACGGAATAGGGCCCTTGTCTTTATTCATGATTTTATTCCTTATTTTTATAAATTTCCAAACTTTCAAGGACGTCAAGGAATTTGAAATCAATGACCGAACGAATCAGTCTGAGGTTACTTTTATTGATAGCATGACCGTAATCAGAAATATGCTGGCAACTCCAGATTTTTCAATTCTGTTAAGTCTAAAATGGGCTATATGTTCATTAAATCTAGTTAAAATGGATCTTCTGGTTTTCCCAACATATTTCATATCACAGTCATTGCATCCAATTTTCATAAATACCGGATTTTTTTAACCAATCGACTTTATCTTTAGGGTTTCCAAGTATACTATTTAATGTCAAAGTGGAAGTAAAAATTAATTAGTATCTAATCCTTTGAATATCTTGTTCAAACCTCTAGTTAAAGAGGGAACGTACGGCATAATTGCAAAATTAGCTTTATTAATAGGAGAATGGAAGGCTGTAGAATCAGTAATAAGTTTTCTAAATTCAATTTACGAATCAAATTATCAATCATATTTTCATTGAAACCATTACACTTAGCGATATCTTTAATGGGTTGTAATTCCTTATTATATCTATTTTTACTTAACGGAAAAGTGGTAAGACGGTGGACTAAAAAATTGAAACTGGCCATTTTATGTTGATTACAATGGTAAGAATCTGCCGTGATATATCTAAATGTACTGGTTTCTTTTCTATAAATATCAAATTCTAATCTATAATTATTTCTAATTATTAGCATATCCAGAATATATCAAGTTAACGGAACTTTGTATGAATCAAAACATTTTTCAATTTAATAATAAGTTTTACGAACAAAAGGAAGGAACTGCAATGGGTAATTCATTGTCTCCTTTCCTAGCTGATCTTTTTATGAGCAGATTTGAGACAGAGCTTGAAAAGGAATTAGATTATTTTCCCAGGTTCTGGCTCAGATATGTTGACGACATTTTTGCTATTTTTGATACCAAAAAATTCAATGTACAGGAATTTATTGAAATATTAAATGACCGGACTCCCAGCATAAATTTCACTTACGAAGAGGAGGAGAATGGAAAGCTGCCCTTTCTGGATATGCTAATAATTAGAAATAATTATAGATTAGAATTAGATATTTATAGAAAAGAAACCAGTACATTTAGATATATCACGGCAGATTCTTACCATTGTAATCAACATAAAATGGCCAGTTTCAATTTTTTAGTCCACCGTCTTACCACTTTTCCGTTAAGTAAAAATAGATATAGGCCTAATAAGGAATTACAAACCATTTGAGATATCGCTAAGTGTAATGGTTTCAATGAAAATATGATTGATAATTTGATTCGTAAATTTTGAATTTAGAAAACTTATTACTGATTCTACAGCCTTCCATTCTCCTATTAATAAAGCTAATTTTGCAATTATGCCGTACGTTCCCTCTTTAACTAGAGGTTTTGAACAAGATATTCAAAGGATTAGATACTAAATTAATTTTTACTTCCACTTTGACATTAAATAGTGTTCTTGGAAACCCTAAAAGATAAAGTCGATTGTTTAAAAAAATCCGGTATTTATGAAATTGGATGCAATGACTGTGATATGAAATATGTTGGGCAAACCAGAAGATCCATTTTAACTAGATTTAATGAACATATTGCCCATTTTAGACTTTAACAGAAATTGAAAAATCTGGAGTTGCCCAGCATATTTCTGATTACGGTCAATGCTATCAATAAAAGTAACCTCAGACTGATTCGTTTCGGTCATTGATTTCAAATTCCTTGACGTCCCTTGAAAGTTTGGAAATTTATAAAAAATAAGGATAAAATCATGAATAAAGCAAGGGCCCTATTCCGTACAGCCACCCTCTTTTCTTTAATTGGTAACAAAAGAGGATTAGTTTTATTATGCTTTATTGTTTACTTATGAATGTTGCGTCATGTGACGTAGTTTGTTTTTTAACTGAATTTGTTTATTTATTTATTATCAATTTTGTCTTCAGTCAATATCTGGTCTTGAGAATGACAGCTTGGCTGTGGGAAACTTGTTGACCATTTTAAAACATTAATTGGTGAAATGGGCATATTGACTGTATATATATTTTTAATATTTTATCACCAAGAAGATCACTTGTGTATTAAATATAAATAATATGATCAAGTTGCAGTGATGAACAAATGAAACGTAACCAAACATTTCTCATTTGTTTTTCAAACATCGCCGTTTACATTAAATATACAAATACTTTAAAATAACTATATTAGATGATGATTTTGTGAGTAAGCAGCTTAATTTTATTCGTTAAATAGTCCTAACAAATGCCACTCATTTCCAAATCTGGAAATCACTCGTGGCATTACTTACGACAATTTTGCTACTAATCATCACTTCCACAGATAATTAAATTTATTGAGAATTTTATTTCACACAACACGCATGAATATACAAATAGGCATATACTCTTACTGGACGCCTACGGTACTTACAAATGCAGTGGGTTAGTAACGAGATGCTCACGTCTGAAGGAAGTGTTCTAAGAGCAAACGAGTTACTGAAACTAATTTTTGTAACGTGTTGTATACAATATTTTATCTACGTTCAGTGTATATTTAGTACATTGATGACATTTATTTATTGCAGAAGGCGGCTCCGTGGCGTAAGCGGTTAGACGATCGCCTCTTTTTTCCCCACCGCTGGAGTCCTGAGATCGAATCTCGGTCCACTCCAAGTAGGTTTCGTGGCGGGCGAAAACGGAGCTTGGCAAGTTTTTCTCAGGGTTTTCTCCCATATTACTCTGCCACAATTTCATTCCACCATTTCTCCATGCTTACCTCATCCATTTCGTTTCATTTCGTTCGTCTACCTCCGTGATGGTGCGTCAGGCGTGGTCGGCCGACACCCTTGTCATTCACAGACCGCTATATAGGGGGTTCATCTCATCTCATATCTCGACCCGACCCTAAGTTGGACACGAGTTGAGGATATTTTATTTATTGCGGAAACGATTTGTTTAGAGAAAGAGTAATGTGGGCTTTGGAGAGAAAAATAATAAGATAAATGACAAATGTTATATTCTGTAATTTTGGGTGTTAGTTTTATATGTGAATCTAAAATAAAAATGAGCGGAGAAGGTGATTTTCACGGTTCACCGGGAAAAATGTTAAAAGCAGTTCAAGATGCAACTATTAATATACTTCCAGAAAAGCCATGGTAAGTTTATTTATGTAGTTATGCGATATAATCATAAAATTGTATTTTACGTTTTACTGAACCTGTTTTATGTGTTTTGATAGCGTGTTTTATGTTTTGTTGCCTAGTAATTCCGAACTAAAGCGTCACTAATTTATTTAAAACGAATTTAGCTTAAGTTTAGGTTTGAAGACTCTATTGATGCTTCGATATCATTAATCATCATCATATCATTCGGGGTAAATGGAAATCCGACTCCAGGTATCCCAACAATTCAGGCCAATTCACGAAAGAGAGAGAGATGAGACGAGAGCGAGAACAGAGGTGAGAGATGTACGAGAGATGAGAGAGGGGGGGGGGGGAGAGAGATTGAGACGAGGGAGAGAGGGAGAGAGAGAGAAAGAGAGAAAGAGAGGGAGAGAGGGGAGAGATGGAGAGAGTAGAGATTGAGAGAGAGGAAGAGATTGATTGTGGAGAGAGGGAGAAATTGATGAGGGGAGAGATTGATTGAGAGAGAGAGAAAGGAGAGAGAGAGATAAGAATGAGAGGGAAAGAAAGAGAGAGAAACGACGAGAGAGACTGAAGAAAGAGAGAAAGAGATGAGAGAAAGAGAGTGGAGAGAAAAGAGAGAGAGAATAGGAGAGAGAAAGAAAGAGCGAGAGATTGAGAGAGGTTGAGAGAGAGAGAGAGATTGAGAGAGAGGCAGAGATTGATTGAGAGATAGGGAGAAATTGATGAGAGAGAGGGAGAAGATTGATTGAGAGAGAGAGAAAGAGAGCGAGAGAAAGAGAGAGACGATGAGAGAGGAGAGAGAGAGAGAGAGGAGAGAGAAAGAGAAGAGAGAGAGGATATCGAAAGACACTTGGTGGCACTGGACAAAAATCCTACAAATCAGACTCACTTGTAAAAAACCAAAGTAATGTTGTTTAATAACATTAATTTCCGATTATAGAAATTGTAAATATTGATTATGTCTCTGATGCCCTGTACTTTGTTAACGTAATGCATTTTACAAAATTTACATAAACATGCAACGAACTGATAAGATTAATATAAAATATTTTCTTCAGAGAAATGATGAATAAAGGAGAATGTCTGATTCTTATTCCTTCCATTCCTCGCTCATGGGTTGTAATATTTCTGCAATTTACTGAAACTACTTCCCGGACTTGAGGAGGGGATCTCCCTCACTCGCTTGTGACGTAGTGGTCATCTTTATGGAACGTTTTTTGATGGCATCTATAAGGAATATCATTGGATGCACCTTTTGTTCTAGATTGTGATGTAGAGCTTCCTCAAACGAACCCTGATGTTGAACTCTGCTCTTATATAATATCTGTTTTATATATTGGAGGATGTAAATACATGTAACATATACAATACATACCAATATTGTCGATTAGTAATTATTCATTTGCAAGTAGTAAAATTAAATCAGCTATTTCAATAAAATAAATTATTGAACCAATTTATAAAAACAGACTCCAATCTTTATAGGCACATGGAAATAAATAAATCAGTGATGATTTGTGTGTCATTGATTAGTCTTCTTCTTATATTATATTTATATTTGTAGGATTTTCATCCGGTTTATTTTCCAAGAGGAGGAAGACGTATTAGATGTGCATTCACTGTCTATCCATGTCTTGGTTGGTCTTCCTCTGTTCTTCTCCCGTCCATTAGTCTATCTTCATTAGCTCTTTTTTTGCAAGTCGGTTGTCTTCTATTCTTTCTATATGACCTTTCCAATATGTTCGTATATCTATAATAAATTTGGTTATGTCTTGAAAATGACATTTGCCCCTAATTTCTGTGTTGTGTATCTTATCAAATAATGTTTTCCCTAAATAGTTAATTGGTGTAGGGAGTTATTTATTATGACTAGGGGATGAATTACTATTACATGTCATATTTTTTAAACCTTTATTTTGAGTTTCTGGTAGGCCTAAGTAAATAAGAAACAAATGTATCTTAAGATCAAAATAAAGTGATTTTTAATGTGTCTTAAAAGCCACATTTTCCACTTTTTATATTTGTTCATATTTGTTTATATTTTTGTTATAAATTCATATTTTAGTCATATTTCGGGGATTTTTACAAGTCAGCAGTAGAATCAGGATTTTTATGTAGTAAGAGATAAGATTGCAATACAGCTAATATATAGGAATTATTCAACTGTTGCGTGTGAAACCAAGATAAAAGACAGTCAGAAATCTTACTTCCCATAATACTGTTCGACTGTTTGTATGTGAAGTCAAAACATAAGACAATCATAAGTCTAACTTCACATTATTGCAGCGGCCCCCAACCTTTTTCGACTCGCGAACCCCTTCCACAACGATCTGATGTGAGTTGGGTGAACCACTGACCTTTAAATATGCATACAGTAGACATGCATACAATTTAATTCCGATCAAAAGTTTCAATAACCTTAAATTAACTTAACCTTAACGGTTAAAACCTAAAGTTACTCTAGTTACGGCTTAAAAGTTACACATTGTGTAGGCCTAGTTGCAATAATAAATACAAGTTTGCATTGTTAATTATTCACCTCTACCTTGGAATTCTGTGAGATGGTTGCGCCTGCTTTTCATGACACATGACTCTGAAGTCTGGAACCACAGATGTGAAATATAGTTTCAAATCACTTTTAGCACAAAATCTGTTTCATTATTATTATTATTATTATTATTATTATTATTATTATTATTATTATTATTATCATTATTATCGTAAGTATTATTATTGTTATTATCGTATAAAATGTTGTTTTGCATATGAAATTTACATTGCTACATTTAAAATATCTTTAACTCTTTTGATTAGTATAGTGTATATCTATATTTGTCAAATATTTATTTGTATTTGTGCTGGTTGAGTGGAAGAGAAGGTCTTATGGCCTTAACTCTGCCAGAATAAATAAAACATTATTATTATTATTATTATTATTATTATTATTATTTATTTATTTATTATTTTTAATAGACATATGAAGAAAATGACTTTTCGCACAAATAGGGGTATACATTATAACAGGGGGCGTTATAGGGTTAATTTAATTTTAAAATAATAATAATAATAATAATAATAATAATAAATAAAAAGAGCGAAAATTCTGCTAAAAAATATTTAATGACCGCCCATTGAAATGCTGATCCATGTGACTTTTTTTTTTTCCACATTCGACACCTGAACACCAGAAAAGATAAATTAATTAATATATTATTATTGTATAAAATTTGTTATATTTACTTTATATACTGGTAAACTGTTTCACCTTATTTTAATGTTTACTTAGCTCTTTGCAACAATACCGGCAAAATATAATCCTTACGTCGTACGTCAATCCCAAAACATTTGGAATTCATTGCTGAATTAGGAGTATCTTTTCATCGCATTTTTTGGACATTTCACAATATAACTTGCGTATTTCCAATAAAAAATAATTAGCAACACTAATTCTTCTCTGATGCTTGTATCACACTGTTCAGCTCGCGTACAAATTCCCACAAGGGTGTTCTGTTTTTTGTTCCCTAGAATACGTTAGCTGTAACAACTTTTCACTACAAGTTGGCATTTATCGATAAGACTCCATTCTTGGTAACCAATTTAATAACACAGAAAGAAAATGTATCTTGAGGCGATTATCAGTTAGATAGGCTGGTCATACCAGTCTGATATCTGAATGGGAAAGATCTGTTTATTATGCACACAACAAAAAAAAACTCTGTTGTCTTCCTTGGTCTAACAGTTTTCCTAAGCAGTTTAATTTTAAATATTCGCAATTTTATTTTTTCGCCTAAGTTCACCGCTGTGGTCTCTGGTAGCGTGCCGCCTTGTCACGCAGTGGGGCCCGGCATCGATCCCAATTCCTGGGTGAGGTTTTTTCGGGGGTTTCCTTACTTGTAAGACAAATGTCAGGAAACTTTAAGGTCCAAACGGTCCCCGAACATCTTCTGGTCATCATAATCATCATTATTCATATTCGCCTTAGAATAAGTTTAGGATTAAAGGCTCTACTGGCGCACCACTCTCATCACCATCACCCATTATATTATCGGAGCAGCCATAACTTCCAGGCGCCCCAACCTCAGAAGTGGGTTACAAATTACGCCAAAGCCAGGACAGGACGCCAGAAATGTCGAAATGACAAACTATGACATTGAATAAAATAAATCTACCTTGGCAAGAGCAATACACCATGTTTCGCACCCATATAGCATAACTGGAAGAATAACATTTTTATATAATGTGTTAAGTTTAATAATTGGGATGACAGGAGTCACTATAATTTGTAATTGCATTAGTTTCCAGCCTATGTTGAATTATTAATTTATGCACCTCATTCTTGTTTGTAAATTGTGTTGCTTGTTTTGCCACTTCTTCAAAATTTTCCTCAATTGTTATTAAGTGTCCATTCCCATTTAATAATATAATTCTACGTGTGACAATATATTTATTTTTGAGATCACGTATATGACAGGACAAAATTATTCGCTGCCTGTGATCAATTCTGCTGATACTTATCCTGCGCTTTGTTATTACTATGTCTCTAAATTTCATTTCCGCTTAATTTTTATATTCTAAAGGCGAATAGAAGAACGCCTTCTAAAACTTTCGTAATCTAATATATAAAAATGATGTGTGTTTGTTTGTTCGTATTTTATTCGCTGCCATATCGTTCATTCGATTGTGATGGGACTTTTTGCAAAATGTTCAGGAGATTCCCGGGTTGAACATAGGCTGTAAGAGAGTTGTGATACTCAACTCCTACACCCTTAAAAATCACTCTTTGTAGTGAAAAGCGTGAAAAAAGTAGCTTTTTGGACGCTTAAATGGCTTACGCTGCCTAAACCAAAACAAACATACTAAATTAATGTATACAGAATTGAACAGCTACAAAAAACTCTACAAAAAAGTCCACGTAAACATATGTTTATCTTTTACGGAAAACTCACAATAACCAATTTTGTCTTTCATTTATGCCAAGAAGATTGGGATAAGTAGATTCCTGGGCAAGCGTAGCAGCGAATGGCGGGTATTCTTTTACGGATAACTCACAATAAGGATTTTTTTCTCTCTGCTGATTTATGCCAAGAAGATCGGGATAAATAGATTTCCGGGAAATGTCGGATAATCAGCAGGGCTTATCTAAAAATAATTACGGTATATTTTTTTTTGGTCTACCAGTTGGTAGACCAAGAATGAGGTGGGGAGAACACATTAACTATGATTTGAGGGAAGTAGATTATACAGGGAGTGATTGGAAAGCATTAGCTCAGGATAGGGATGTATGGAGAGCTTATGTCCGCGCGGCCATGAACCTTCGGGTTCGATAGTGCCAGTGAGTAAGTAAGTAAGTATATATATTTTTTCTCTTTTACTTAAACATAAAAACACATTCATTTTCGTCTTTCAGCTCATTTATGCCAAGAAGATCGGGGTAAGTAGGTTCCCGGATAACTCCGGGTAATCAGCACGGGGTGTATAAAATAATTACGATATAAGTTTTTCCTTCCACTAATTCAACTGTACATAAAAACACTTTACTTTTCGCCTTTCAGCTCATTCATGCCAATAGACCGGGTTAAGTAGATGCCTGGGCAAACGCTGGGTAATCAGCAAGGGGTACCTAAAAATAATTAGGGTTATAAATGTTTCTTATTCTCTTCTTCTTCACGGTTTAGGCTTATTTACTAGCCTGTTCCTGCTCCAAATTGCTGGTCTTTCCATCTTTCCTTGGTCTTCCCAAGCTTCTTCTTACTCGTGGTGAATAGTTGTACGCTGCTTTTGGTATTCTATTCTCAGTCATCCTTGCCAAGTGTTCTTTCCAGTTTGTTCTGTATTTTCCTATTGTTGAGTTTAATTCTTCTATTTTTAGTTGTCTTATTTCTGTGTTATGTTTTTTGTCTGTTTTATTGATATCCTGCTATTGGTGAGGAATCTCATTTCAGCAGTTTGTATCCTGGCAGATTGTTGTGTTGTCATTGTCCATGTTTCGAATCCTTAAGTAATAATAGGCACTGCCATTGTCTTGTATCATTTTGATTATAGAGTCTTTCCTGGCTTTATTTTTCAAAGTTCTTTTTAGTGTACCTGTTATATAATTAAATTTATTTATTTTGTTATTTATATCTGTTTCTGCTGTGTATGATATTTCGCAACCTAGGAAGTTATATCTTACTACTTGTTCTATCGGTTTATTTTCTAACATTATCTTTATCCGAACTGGATGAGAGCCCTTGAAGGCCATTGTTTTTTATGTTTCTTATTACTTATTCAACTAAACGTAAAATCAAATTAATTTTCACCTTTCAGCTCATTTATGCCAAGACTCTCGAGAAAAGTAGATTCTCGGGCAATGCCGGTTAATCAGCACGGGATATATGAAAATAATTACGATATAAATTGTTCCTCTCACTTATTCAACTATACATAAAAACACATTCATTTTCGTCTTTCAGCTCATTTATGCTATGAAGAACGGGGATAAGTAGATTCGCGGTCAACGATGAGTAATCAGCACGGGCTATCTAATAATAATTACAATATAAATGTATAATTATTTTCCCAATTACTTACACAACTAAATATAAAAACACATTAATTTTCGTCTTTCGGCTCATTTATGCCAGGAAGATTGGAATAAGTAGATTCCCGGGCAACGCCCTGTAATCAGTAAGAGGTATCTTAAAATAATTACGAAATAAATTGTACCCTCTAGTTATTCAACTAAACATAAAAACACATTAATTTTCATCTTTCAGCTCATTTATGCCAAGATGATCGGGATAAAGATCTCCGGGCAACGCCGGGTAAACAGCACGGGGTATAAAAAAATAATTATGATATAAATTTTGCCTCACACTTATTCAACTAAACATAAAAACACATTAATTTTCGTCTTTCACCTCATTTATGGCAAGAAGATAGGGATAAGTAGATTCCCGGGAATCGCCAATAGATCAGCACGGGGTATCTAAAAATAATTACGATATAAATTTATAATTATTTTTTCCTTACATTTATCCAATTAAACATAAGAACACATCAATTTTCATTTTTTTCGGCGCATCAGCGCACGCCGGTTATATACAATGTCTTTTGTTTCGCGTGTCGGATATTTTCAATTTAAATACTTTATTTATTGAAAAATAAAATTTTTTATTATTTCTCCATTTAGGCCTATGTTTTCCTGGGTGTTATTATGTTTAAATAGTCAATTTAAACATGAGTCCATTTTTTTTCAGTTATTAAAGTAATGTCAATTTTACTGTTTGGTACTTGCTGATAGTAAGTGTTAAATCTAACAAAACTATCTGTCTTATTCAGTCAAGTCCTTTCTAGACTAGACAATTTAATCTAACCTTAAATTGGCGAAACAATATTTCATTCTGCCAGTTATTTATATTTTCCGGACCGCAAAGAAAACAAAATCATATAAAACTCTCAGATATTATTGTACGTTACTATGTAATTTGATGCAAATATAAGTAATTTCTACTCATTTGTTTTTCTATTGAATATATGTTTGTCCTTTCTAGATTTTCTAAACCGTTCAACCGATCTTCGTGAAAATTTGTATGTACAGGATTTCAGATGCGGCAAGCGTTTAGCCGTTATCTATTATGTTCTAAAACATTAGGTGTAGGAGTTCACCTGAAACGAAATTTTAAAAATCGCTCTAGCAATCGCAATTTTCGATGTTTCACAACAAAATTCGGAATATGGTATCAAAGTAAACATAGGTATGTTTTTCCAATAATCAGTGAAATCCAAGCATTAAAAGTGGGGGTTACCAGAAATTTGAAATAAAAAAAATTACTCTACCAACCGCCATGTATGGTTGTATACCATATAATTAATTAACCCTTAATATTTAATTTATTAAGGCGTAGCAGCATACACCGGGTTTTAGTTAGTAAATAAATAAAACTCAAATGTTTTCACGTCATCTATTCGCCTTCCAGAAATGTTTACATTTTAAGAGCATTATTTATTTATTTATTATAGTTCCTGTTTTGATATTAAAAACCCTTAGAAATATTTTGATTTAACATCCTGTATGAAACATGGAGTTGAAGTTGCTTTGATACTCTGCAGGAATCTTCGACGACACGATTGTTGCGTCATAGCGTCGCCGTCACCGCACCCTGGTGAGAAAACCACTCAGCTACTGTATACTGAAATAATACACAATCGCATATTAAAGTAGCCATCTTACTTTCCACGCCAATAAATTATGTATTAATAATACAATATTATAGTTTCTATATTGTCTAAAATTCTATTATAATTAATATAATGGATTTATCTAATAAAATTGATCCAGCAAATATCTAATTCAAATTTACATTGTGATACGAATTTCTCTTTTAAAATTATTTTATTATTACTATAATAATAATAATAATAATAATAATAATAATAATAATAATAATAATAATAATAATAATAATAATAATAATAATAATAATAATAATAATAATAATATAATAATAATAATAATAATAAATAATAATAATAAATAATAATAATAATTATTATATTATTATTATTATTATTATTATTATTCTAGTCCACCGCTGTGTGGTTTCGAGGTAGCGTGCTGCCTTGTCACGTAGCGGGCCCGGATTCGATTCCTGGTCGGGACAGGCTCCTGGGTGAGGTTTTTTCGGTTTTTTTTTTCTCATCCGTAAGACAAATGTCAGGAAGCTTAGGGCCCAACGTCCCCGAAAATCATCCGGTCATTATCAGCATCCTTGTTATTACCATCATCATTTTTCACCGGTGTGAAAAGCAACGGGAAGCTACCACACCTATATCATTATTCCCTAGTAAAGCTGCAAAGCATTGCATGAAAATGCTATGATTGCAGTGAAAGACCTACCCTCCGGCAGAATTGCTATGGATGGATGGATTGGTTTAAGGACAGGTAGTGTCCCTCTTGAGGGCCAAATAATGGTTTAGGGAACTATACATAAAGTTTGCATTAATGAAATGGAAATTAAAAGGTGTGTATTAATTTAGAGAATGAAGAGCCAAAAAAACATCGCTCCAAGTGAGTATTAATGGCACATTCGAATTCAACGTAAAAAGCGTGTTAAGAATGTTGTATTCCACGTACATTAGTTAATGCTTCACGTACAGGAAGCCGAGGGGGGGGTCTCTGAATAAACAGGTGTTCATTATAGAATCGCACACTCCAGCATCAGTATGACCTTATGACGAATATTAATGTAAAATAAGTTCCTGTGGCATTCATATATCGTACACATTTTGTATTCAATGCCCTAGGTTGTCATTTCGACATTTCTGGTGTTCCCTCCTGGCATTTACCTAATTATAACCACTCTGAGGTTGGAGTGCGTTGAAGGCGGGGTTATGCTTCCCCGATGATATGATGGGTGATGATGATGACAACATGGAAATATCATCAGAAAAAAAACAATGGCCTCCAAGGGCGCTCATCCAGTACGGACAAAGATGATATTAGAAAACAAACCAATAGAACAAGTGGTAAGATATAACTTCCTAGGTTGCGAAATATCATACACAGTGGGAACAGATATAAATAACAAACTAAATAAGTTTAATTTGATAACAGAAACACTAAAAAGAACTTTGAAAAATTAAAGCCAGGAAAGACTCTATAATGAAATTGATGGCACTGCCTATTATTATTTATGGATCGGAAACATGGACAGTGACAACACAAAATCTGGCAGAATACAAGCTGCTGAAATAAATTCTTCAGACCAATAGCAGGATATCAAGAGCAGATAAAAAACATAACACAGAAATAAGACAACTAAAAGCAGAGGAATTAAACACAACAATAGTGAAATACAAAACAAACTGGAAAGAACACTTGGCAAGGATGACTGAAAATAGTCATACAGCTATTCACCATGAGGAAGAAAGAAGTTTGAGAAGACCAAAGAAAAGATGGAAACAGCAGCAATTTGGAGCCGGAACAGGCTAGTAAATAAGCCTAAACAGTGATGAAGAAGAAGAAGAAGAAGATGATGATGATAACGGTACATCAGGAGAGTCCATAATCCTAAACTTAATCTAAGTCAAATATGAATGATGTTTTGATGGCTGTATGATGTTCGGGGACCATTTGGGTCTAAAGGTACGTACACATATGCGCGCCGCGAACACGAACGGCGCGCGCGCCACGCGCGCGCGGCGCGTGTTATGTGTCGTCGAAATTATTAATTTCAACGAACCTCCTGCGATCCATAGGAAACCCACAAACCTTCAGTAGACATTTTGCAGAGCAGGTGTAACCAACGATGTCTATTCCCTTTCCGTTCTCCCGCTTGTCCTGCATTCTTTCCCAAAAATAGGGACATTTTTTTTAAATGCCGCGGGAACGCGGGACAAATTGTTAAAAATCGGGACTGTCCCGCCAAAATCGGGACGTCTGGTCACGCTTATTACTTAGGCCTATTACATCTTATAACTTTATTATACCTTTTCAAATTATTATAGCATTAAAGGAATTTAAAAAAATATATGATTTGTATATCCATCCATAGTAATTCTGCCCGAAGGCAGGTCCTTCACTGAAATCATAGCATTTTCATGCTATGCTTGCAGCTTTACTAGGGAATTGTGTAGGTGTGGTAGCTTCCCGTTGCTTTCCACACCGGTGAAGGATGATGAGATGATGATGATATGATAATGATGATGGCCATATAATTTCGGGGACCGTTTGGGCCTTAAAGTTTCCCTGACATTTGTCTTACAGGTGAGGAAAAACCCCGATAAAAACCTCACCCAGAAAAAACTGCCCCGACCGGGGATTGAACCCGGGCCCCGCTGCGTGACAAGGCAGCACGCTACCTCGAGACTACAGCGGTGGACATGATTTGTATATATATGTTTAAAATTATTAAGAATCTATCTCACCATAACATGGCCTTAATTTTTAATAAAAATGTACATGATTATTATACTAGAGGTTGTACTTTATTGCACAAAGATACTAGTTTCTCAAAAAAAAAAGGTATAAAAGGGATTCGTTATGTCATTAATCAACCATTAAAATAACTACTTACCTATTGAATATCAACATTTCACGAATGTTAAACATTTTTCTAATTGTATTAAAAAATATTTTTTCTCATTGCTTTCTTAGTTAATTTTGTTAATTTTATTATTATTAATATTATCCTGTTTAAATATTGTATTTATATGTGTATATATATTGTGCATCTATAGTAGTTTATATTACTTAAACTTATGCCTGAATTTGTTTTCTTGTTTTTATTGTTAATTGTTTTTATGGCCATTATTTTTTGTATATTGCCCCTTAACATGAGCAGTCTTGCTCTTTGGAGTCTTTGAAGAGATAAATAAATAATTAGCAATAAATGTGTTTATATATTGTATTGTTTTGTGATACTTCATACATAATATTATGAAATGAACGTCTTAAATAAATAATGTTTTCTAAATAATTCTAATTTATTTATACAATTACAGTACACACGAAAAAAAAACACATATAGCCTAATTAAAAAAAAAACAGGCATCTCCTTTCAATGATTTTTTAAAATGGTCCTTACGTTGTGGATCCCACAATAATTGCTTGCTTCTATAAATATCAATAAGTTTTAACATGTTTTCCTCTGACCACTCCAAACTCAAATAATAGGTGCGCGCCGAAAACAACGAACCTCTCAGGTACCCGTCCAAATCTAAACAGCGAACCATCAAAGTGTTCGTGGAAAAAACCGACAAAGAGTGGATCGTGGTGAGAGACGCGCGCCGTTCGCGCGCACCTTAAAACCCCGTCCAAATCTGACGAACATGGTGCGGCGCGCGCGCCGTTCGTGTTTGCGGCGCGCAGGTGTTTACGTACCTTAAGTTTCCTTGTCATTTATCTTACAGGTGAGGAAAAACCCCGAAAAAACCTCACTCAGGATCGAACCCGGCCCCGCTGCGTTACAATGCATCACGCTCACCTTCAGACCACAGCGGTAGACTTATATAAGTTTCTTGACGCTCAACTTATTCTGGCTCTATCTATTCTAGGGGATCAGTCCTTTGGATCCAAAGTTCGTGGATTCGATTCCTACAGAACAGAAATAAGTTAAATATCACCGTTCATTGATCCTGGAGAAATGCGATGATTTGATATATTTTGACAAAAATCCTCAGCATTCCTTAGTGTCGTGATTAAGTCTAATTTTGCTTTATATATTATTTATGACTCAAAATTTTATTTTTCAACGTAATATTGTAATTTTATAAAATCACAATTATAAATTTAAAATATGTACAGAACATATTACAGTACATGGTTCAGGAAGATAAAGCTATTAATTCTCATGTTTTTCAGTATATTCTTTCCCTCATTATTACATTTATAAATGCCACCAAATCTTCTGTATTTTCTCATATCCCATATTTGTCCTTGTCTTGAATTTTTGTTATTATTCTTTATATCAATGTAAATTTTGATCTTTCTCTTTTTCATTTTCCTGTCGGAATCGTTCCTTGTTTCTGCTATTATTCTCTTCATATGATCACATCTTCTAAGTTGTTTGCTTTAATTAAACCTATGAGAGACTCTGAACTTCAAATTATTCTCTTATAACATTATAACTTTGTTTCACCTTCAAATCCTTCCAGAACACAGCCAGAAACCCATTTTTATGAAATGTAATTTTTATACCACGCTCTCTTCAAATCGTCCTCTGAACCGTCATGAGATAAATATTGTTATTTTGAATAAACGCGCTCAAAAAAAAAAAATAAGATGACTTATACAACTTTTAATATGATTATAATCTTAATTAACCATACATATTTTTAATATTTGGAAACAAAGTAGTAAAATTAATGAAGTTCTACTAATGATTAAGGACGCTGTAGGCCAATTAACGGATGATTACGGAAAGTACCAACCTAAAATATATACGAATGGCTGCATTTGTTGTTAATTAATAGGTGGCGAGTTTTACTTATCAGTGATGAAATCAAACCAGAGCTAGAAAAGCAGGAGCATTCCAAAAATAATAAAAATGTGTATAACAATAAACCAAGCTACTGAAATAAAACATTATTAAGACCCAATATCCCTACTAGGAGAAAATTAAATGGTAGTAACCTAAAAGCAACAAAGTCAAGAAAAATTGGATGATGTCATGCATCAATCGGTTAAGCGCAATTTAGAAAAAAGAAGAAATTTCCATGTCATCTGTTGCACTAGCTCATGAAGTAAGTGTACGCAAACTTTTAGCTCAACATTTTAAATATAGCCTTATTATTAAAGTAAAATGTAAACATCATCATTCCTATCAGAGATTCTATGTTTTGCAACAAACGGTTATGAAACCAGATCTTCATAAAGGCTAATCTAAATGTTGCATCATGCAGCTAAGCACCAAATGTTCCCGCTCTTAGATTGTTGATGTATAACTGTCAAACAAGGAAAATAACTTGCAATATCTAGAATTGTTAGTTTGATGCTACAATAAATAGTGAAGATTAACTTAAACTTTAAACTTATTTTTCTCCCAGCTTAGATAATGGCGCATAGCCGATTGATACATAACCTCCGTCCAATTATGTTATCACCGATCGACTCAAAATAGTACGGAAATTAGTACCAGACGTATGTTTTGGGGGTAAAAGCTACTGTCACACAGGGCTGACAATCTGGATGATACATTGTATATTGTGCCGATTATCTAGAAAGGAGGTGCCCCAGGCCTCCTACTACCTCCGAGGGCCTCCAAAGTCCTGCAGTGGGATAACTTCACTGTACTTAAAATAAAATTTGGATCTATATTATAATTAAAATTAATATTTAACATATTTATATAGTATTACTAGTAGTAAAAAAATAATCTTCATAATTAAATTCTCCCCAATTTTTATGGGTTGGGTGATAAACTGGCTAAGTCAAAATATTCTATTTTCTAAGCAATGTACATTGCGACTCAGAAACAAAACTGCTCTTAAGGACGTTTTAGATCTTAGAATTATTATTTTTATTTAGGAATATTCCACAATACAGTGTTTCTCCTTCAACCCAAAGTGATTTGTCGCCAGAGTTAATAATCTCCGAAATATAGACTTCTAAAGCATATTAAACTTATTCTTTTAATTCTGATGTAGTCACAACACTTTTAAAATCCATATTAAAACACCGTTGAGGTTATTTAATAAGATGTTAAATATAAAATTGGCACCTGGCAGGTCAGTCGTCCTCAACTAAAATTAATAAAACTTCATTGAGAAGTTCCAATATGGAGACCTTTCAAAATCAATTTTTTATCTTCTGTATTTTAACTGGTACTGGTGTCCTCAACTAAATTAATAAACTTTATTAAGTAGTTTCATAATGTAGGCGTTTCAAAATCAATGTTTCATCTTCTGCATTTTAACCAGTACCAGTTAAAATGCAGAAGATGAAACGCCTCCATATTGAAACTACTTAATAAAGTTTATTAATTTAGTTGAGGACGACTGACTTACCAGATACCAATTTTATATTTAATATCTAATGTAGTGTAAGATAAATCTCAGAGTATTAAATACATCAGATAAATTTGTTATTATTATTATTATTATTATTATTATTATTATTATTATTATTATTATTATTATTATTATTATTATTATTATCATTATTAGACAGGCTCACGGTGGTGGACCTCCTGGATCTGTGGTTACGAAAATATAAGAGCCACCATATGTCATTATAATACAGCACAGAAAATACAGCCAGACCTATGGCGGAGATTTAAAATCTCCTATCCTGCAAGAAATCCGAATCTGAGTGAAGGTAGGAACTTTACAGACCAAGTCACAATATTTATTTTATTTATTTATTTATCTAGTGTGTTGGAGTTAAGGCCATGTGGCCTTCTATTCCACTCACCAGGACAAACATATGTTACATGTAAATACAAAAAAATATATATAATAATATTATACACTAAACAATTAATTATCTGGTCAAACTGAACAATGATGAAAATAATGTATAATAATACAATAAAAGTAAATACAATTAAAATTAAAACTAATGAAAGAATGTATACACAAAGGAATAACAGCTGGAATCTACTATACATGAAAATAAAATAAAAAAATACAAAGAAAGTAATAAACTGTAATGAATTAATCAATTACTTATATTTATAAGACATTAGGTAAATATTATATATATATATATATATATATATATATATATATATATATATTATTCAATGCCCTAGGTTGTCATTTCGACATTTCTGCTGTTCTCTTCTTAATTGTAACCCACTTCTGAAGTTGGGGCACCTTGAAGACGGAGTTACATTACCCCTATGATATGATGGGTGATAAATGATAATGAAGCACCAGGATAGTTCTTAGCCTAAACTTAATCTTAATTCCAGACTATGGGCAACCACAGGAATAATTCTCTTAAAGGAAACATTCCCATGGTTTGACCGGGAATCGAACCCGGGACCTCATGAACAGTAGCCAGAAACGCTAACTGCTGAGGCTGGTGTTAGATAAAACTATTTATAAATCTTATTACTATTTTTACTAAATAATGAAAAACAAAAAGGAATAATTAATTGTTAAAAATTAATACGGTATTAATATCACATTCAGAATAATGTAAAATATTTGATGATGGACAAGATTTTTTTTTTAAATAGAATTTAAGAAGATAATTGTTGTATGGTGTTATCTAGGAGGGCATTCCTTCATTTTGAAATGAACACCTTATGTTAACAAGACGCATTATGTAACACAAAGAAATATAGAGTGTGTATAAACATGGGCAATAACCTGAGCAAAGAGAGGTGTGGATACAATCGACATGATAACGTGTTTTGTGAGAAACCATTCATCACAAGCCAGGTATCAAACACAATATCTTGTAATAGATTACCTACCGGCGCGTTGCTGCTTACTATCATTATATTATCGAAGCCTGGTTTAATAGTATGAAGATGGAACATGGTTTTGAAAGTCCTTCATAATTTAATTAGGCCAACTTGACGAACTTTTTAAAGCAGAAATTTAATTTACTTGAGGACGACTGATACATCAGGTACTTACTTTAATATTTTAACATAGCATTTTCTCTCTTTATCTTAGTTTAACCTCTCCCTTATAGGTACTTGCCAAAACATGGAATTCCCTTCCTCCCTATGTCAGAGACTGTCAAACTATAACATCCTTCAAAAACAAACTAAATAATTATTTAATAACAAACTAACTTGTACACCTCACTGATAGTATTCTTTCAACAATTAATAAATTTAATTACTTATGACGATAATATTGAAATTAACAAATATTTTCATTTGTTTAAATACTGTATAACCGTAAAATTAGTTTTCTATAACTCATTATTTTTCTTTGTTTTTTATACAGGCCCCTACATTAGACAGCGACGGTCTAATAACAATTAAATTTATCTTGCTAGAATAATTTTATTGTTAGTCTTAATCTTAACTATCATTAAATGGTTGTATTATAGATCGTAATATAATAGATATTATCTTATTGGTCAAATCTTCATTTAGTGTTTAATATAGAGTTGTGATTGTTATATTATGATGCAATATATGTTTGTCCTGGTGAGTGGAAGAGAAGGACACATGGTCTTAACTCCACAAGGCTAAATATTTTTTTAATTAGGATTATTCCACAATACAGTGTTTCTCCTTCAACCCAAAGTGATAATGTCGCCAGAGGTTCATGTCAAGAGCATCTTCTTCCCTCAGATATCTAGCTTCCATACTTCTCCTCACTCCATCTATCCAACGTTCTCTAGGTCTGTCTCTTCCACTTTTTCCATTAACTTTCCAATTAAGGATCTTCTTTGGTATTCTCTCTTCTTCCATTCTTATGAGGTGTCCATACCGTTTCAAACGTTTTTCTTCTATTTTTTCCCAATGCGTTTTTTTCAACTTGCATAATTTCCTTTATTGTGCTCTTTCTGACTTTATCCCTTCTTGAAATTCTTGTCGATCGCCTCCAAAAATCCATTTCTACTGCTATAACAGCTTGTTGGCCTGTTTCCTGCCTACTGCTCAGGTTTCGGACCCATACAATAAAATGCTTTGTAACAAAACTTGAAATATACTTTTCTTCGTTCTGTATATTACATTTCTATTCCAAAGCACTGAGTTCATCATACCAATGATTCTTTTTCCATCAGTTATTCTTCTTTCAGCAAAATAAATAAATAAATACTTTTCATGCTCTACGCAAACTGGTTCTTGAACGGACACGACATGTCGGACAGGATTTTAAATTCTGGATCACAAACACCTACTTTTTTGACCACACAAGAACTGTAGAACCTCCCGGATGAGTTATTAGCTCAATATCAGGGCCACTTCCAAAGACAACACGAACATTTAAGGCGAGATACACCTTTCACTCATACATTCTTAGTAAACAAGGCGAATAATAATGCATTTTATGAAAATAGTATTAAGATAAACAAATATGTTCAGTTGTTTGTTTTAAATATTTTAAATATTATTTAACTAACAAATTAGTTTATTATATCTAGTTATTTTTCTTTGTTTTATGTACATTAGATAAGGACAGCTACCAAACAATTTTATTTATCTTGTTTGTGTATATTTTATTATTAAGTTTAGTTTTAATTTTAATTATCATTAACATTAATTTGTTATCAATCTTAATCTTATAGATATTATATTATTAATCAAAATTTCATTTAGTATTTAATATTAGAGTTAATTGTGATTGCTATATTCAAATGTAACATATATTTGTCCTGGTGAGTGGAAGAAAAGGTCACATGACCATCATTTCACCAAGCTAAATAAATAAATAAAAATAAATATATCGATGATGTTCGGATATCATTGTGCCTTACGTTTACTGACATTTGTCTTATAGCTCATGAAAATCCCCGAGAACCTCATCAGGAAATGTTACTTTGCACTTATAAATTCCACAAAATAAAATAAAATATTACATTATAATAGGCCTAATTTCACTTCAGAGCTGAAGGTGTTAAAAAAACAAGGTGATTAAAAAGTTCCTTGATATTTTCCTCATATCTTTAATTTATGTAATGTTGCTATAGGTTTTTTTAAAAGAATAAGAATAAATGTTATTTAAAAATAAATGTTATACACAGTATTGACACCCGAATGAGCAAGTGCTCGTGCTCGGGTGCAGTTCAGTTACATGAATAATACAAATAGAATATGTACATTTAAAGTTGGGGCCAGTTTCATTTTTACATAAATTATGGCACATACAAATAAAAAATAATAATGTATTGGGAATAAGACTTATTCTAACAAGAGAATTAATGGAATGGAGAATGATATACATAAAATAATATAAATCATATAATGTAATGAATTATAACCAGTAATAGAGAAGAAAGTAATTAGCTATATATTGATTTATAATAATATAAGCTAAAATAGATGCTTTATATTTATTATTTTAAAATATTCAAATGATTAATTTTATTCACTTAATTAATAAAAAATATTAATTTAATTGCTTTTTTAAAACTAGCTGTGTTAATTTACTTAGTTCTGGATTGGATCTAATTAATTCATTATATAATTTGGGTCCTAGATATCTACTATGGTTAGATCCAGAAGTTATATAAAATTTTGGAACATGTAGCAAAGAAGTAGTATTTTGTCTGGTACTGTAAAAACTTCGATTGTGCTCTTTAAATTCGTTTTTATTTTTATGAAAATAAGTAAGCAATGTATGCTTGAATATTTGTTTAATATTTGGCACGTTGATTCTAAATAAATTAAATTTGTAGGGTAATCTAAAGGTTTCTGCAAGCAGATTTTTATGATTTGTTTTTGTAATAATGTTAAGGGAGAAAGAATAGAATTTGCGATTGCTAACAATAGAGGAAATATTAGCTGTCGTTTTCGCTCTTATACGAGGATTGACGTACGGGCAGGTACAAGAAGAATTCACTAGAAAGTTCAGAAAACCAGGTCCTAGCAGGCAAGCTATTAGAGATCTGGTAATGAAAATGATAAGGCACGTAGAGGGAGGTCGGCTACAACGCCAGAAGACGTGCAAAGCATACAGGATGCCATCTCACGAAGTCCCAGTGTGTCAACCAGAAGACTGAGCAGAGAGCTGGGTATGTCCCAAAGTACTGTATGGCGTACCCTGCGCTTCAAACTGAACAAACACCCTTATCACATCCAGATAATGCACAAGACAATGTAGCTCGACAAGCTATGTATGATGACCTGTTAAGTGCCATTGAAAATAAAGACCTTATGGAACATGTGTTGTTCGTGATGAGGCAACATTCCACACATGTGTACATGCCAATAAGCATAATTGTAGGATTTGGGCAGGCGAACAGCCAAACGCCATGCACGAGTTTCAGAGAGTCACACCAAAAGTAACTGTGTGGCTGGGAATAACAAAAACAAAAATTTACGGGCCGTTCATGTTTGGGGAAACAACAGTAACTTGAAGTAACTATCTTGACATGTTAGAAAAGTACCTGGAACCGCAACTGGCACAGAATTCTGTACAAGATACTGTGGTTTTCCAGCAAAATGGTGCACCACCCCATTTTGCCATCATTATTCGAGACCATCTCAACGAAGTTTTCCCTGGTAGGTGGATCGATCATGAATCACCGAGAATTTTGGCGGCCCGCTCTCCAGATATGATACCACTAGACATCTTTGTTTGGAGTTTCGCTAAGTCCAAAGTGTATGAAGTGAAGATAAACCCCTTACAGCAATTGAGAAACCGAATAACTGCAGCGATAGCTGCAATCACACCAGCTATGCTGGCAAAAGCGTTTCGCTGTACACAAGAACGATGGAGTATGTGCCGTGACTTTAGAGGGCCACCACATTGAAATGTACTTAGTTTATCATCCAATAGTCATTACTTTCCATACGTAGTAACAAGTTTGGCATAACACATTGGTTTGACAAAAATGCCAAGAGACTTTTAAATCACCCTGTTTAACACACACTCAGCTCATGTAGTGAATGCTTATAATATACATGCTTAGAGCTGCACTGTGCCATAGGTTGTGAATTAAATAACGTTTTTTTCGGAAAATGTCTATGTTAAAATTGACATTTCAATTAAAATTTTCGTTTTATTCAACTTTTGTTTTATGTTAGAAATTCGGCTAAGTTAACAATATAAACAAAGCCTGTAGTTACTTCAAGAATTTGAGTAACTATCATCTATAACATCTTTCAAAAATGGAACTGAATATGTTTTTATTTATTTAATGGAAATACCTCACTAATAGTATTCTTTTAACAATTAATAACTTATTTATTTTATGAAAATAGAGCTTTTAAAAATGTTGTCAATTTCTGATTGAAATAGACTATTGATCGGCGGATGTAGGGCCTTTATAAGAACAGTTAGCTTTCGTAGACTGCAATGAATGGGCATGAAAGACGGGCAAAGACACTTTTTGCAGGAAAGCCAGGGCCCAGTAGGAAGGTTAAGGATAGATGGGAGGATAGCATTAACCGCGTTTACAGATATCGTTTACGTTGTTTTATTTTCTCCTCTGTAAATAGGTCATAACAGAATATATTAATTTTTGTACCCAGGTTTATAGGAATGCTTTTTTGCTGTTTATTGTAAACTATCTCCTCTGTAAATAGGTCATGACAGAATATATTAATTTTTGTACCCAGGTTTATAGGAATGTTTTTTGCTGTTTATTGTAAACTATCTCCTCTGTAAATAGGTCATGACAGAATATATTAATTTTTGTACCCAGGTTTATAGGAATGTTTTTTGCTGTTTATTGTAAACTATCTCCTCTGTAAATAGGTCATAACAGAATATATTAATTTTTGTACCCAGGTTTATAGGAATGTTTCTTGCTGTTTATTGTAAACTATCTCCTCTGTAAATAGATCATAACCTACTAACTAACTGCCACTCTCGAACCCGTAGGCTCATGACAACGCGGATATAAGCTCTCCACGCATCCTTATCTTGAGCTATGTTTTCCAATCGTCCCTGTATAATCTACTTTCCTAAAATCATGTTTAATGTTATTCTCCAACCTCATTCTTGGTCAACCAACTGGTTTTTTCTCTCTGGTTTTCCTACAAAAAGCTTCCATGCCCCTGTTTTATCCCCATTCGTGCCACATATCCTGCTCATCGCAGTCTACGAGACTTAACCGTTCTTATTATATCTGGTTTCCTATAAAGATCGCGTAGTTAACTTTTATGTAAGTCTTCTCCATTTACCTGTCTATTTCTCTTTGGTCCACAAATTTTCCTAAGAAATGTATTCTCAATTACTCGTAATATTTTCTCTTCACTTAAAGCAAGAGTTCATGTTTCGTTTCCATATTATAAGATCGGGTGAACAACAGTTTTATATATTTTAAGTTTAACTTTTATGAGAGAAGTTGAGACGACAAGAGTCCCTGCAAAGCATAATATCACGCATTTCCATAATTGAACCTGTCTTTAATTTCTTTGTGCGTCACATTCCTGTATATAATTATTGTTCCCAGATATTTGAATTCAGCCACTTCTTCAAAATTTTCCTCATTTGTGTTTAGCTATCCTTTTCCATTGTATAATGAAATAGATCATAAACGAATATATTTTGTTTGAATCTAGGTTTTGGGATCCTGAACAACAAGCAGGGGCAGAAAGAGGCTAACAGGAGGGTTGTAGTCCCCTTTGCGGCCACGAGCTCAAGCCAGAAATAAAGGTATGAGCTATGGTAGTAGAACCTGATGTGTTGGAACTGGAAGACGACCTACAGCTTATATAACACTGAAGAGTAGACTTTCATTCCCCTGTTCTCCATAATACTGGGATAGTGCAATAGATCTTTTAGGTCGCGGTGCAGTCTGCTCTCCCAGTCTGAATAAATACTAATATTAAAAAGGACAAGAGATTAAAGAAATCCAACTAAGATGGTATAGACATATAATAAGAAGAAGGGACATTGAAACAAACAAAGTAGTATTGAAATGGATACCTCCTGGAAAACGGAAACGTGGTAGACCAAACCCAACGCGGATAAAGGGAATTCAAGACAACATGAAGAAAATAAATATGAAAGAAGCAGACACGCAAGACTGGGAAGTGTGGAAGAAAAATATTGTATATTTTGGTTGAGGAGACCTGTGTAAATAACAGAAACAAAAAACAATATAACACTATTTTAATCGCAAACGCAATTAAACTCATGGATTACTAAATGTCTAAGGAATCATAACATTCGGTTATTTTACTAGATGATTCGTATACTTGTTACCAACTTTAAACAGTTAACTACATAGTTTAATATTTGCAATCCAAGAAAATAGTATTATCGTTTCTAGTGCCGTTTTACAGTTTAACTATTTAGAAAATTATTAAATGCGGAACAAACCAGATAAAATATCATGTTGATTTTTACGCACCAAAGTCATTAATTGTCTTATAATTTTAACAATATGTGGACAAAAAATGAACAGGTTAATTGAGAAAAATATTTAATAGTGAGTTACATGATATTTTTGGGTAAACTAGATGAATGTTAAATTATAGTTTTGTACCGTCTTCCTCAACTATAGTGTTTTTTATTTAAAATTTTCGTTGATTTCACTCTAGGCCTTTCGAAGCATGCTTCATCTTCTGGAGTTGTTGTAGTAGTGTTGAATTACACTGAGCAACAAAAAAGATTCTGATAGTATTTTTCTCCTGAATTCAAATATGATATCGGTTTTTCTCCATCATGCAAGGTTTCCGAGAGACAGAAATTTATAATTTCAAACACTTTAATATTTTCTACATTCGATATTCAATATTCGAACATTCGGGACTCACCTAGAAAGTAACAAATTGCGATTTTCTGCTATATTTCACCTGTGGAGCATCCCTCTTGATGGTCCAACAATAATCGGCCAGCATATTAGAATTCCATTTTCTTGATATCTCTTTTCCATAGCTCAAATCTTCTGAGTTAGCTCATTTGGTTTTATTTCACATGGACAAATGGACGAAAAAAGTTTATTAAAAAAATAATTATTTAAATCCATTAATTGAAATTGAAATAAAAAAAACTATGGGTGATGAAGAAATTCCGAATACATATTTGAAAACACGAAAAAAAAACTGCATTAAGTACAGCTATTGGTAATCTTGAGACAAAAACATGTTGACCAGTGTACCGTAATACAACACTACTACAACATCTCCAGAAGATGAAGCATGCTTCGAAAGGCCTAGAGTGAAATCAACGAACATTTTAAATAGAAACATTATAATTGAGGAAGACGGTAGTATACAAGGTAAAAAATATATAATTTAATATTGTTATAACCTCAACGGTCTAAAAACCAATTATGAAGTTATAAAGTATATAAACTATATGAAATAAGAAAACCTAACTTTCAATAAAATATGATAGGTATAGTATATGGTACGAATGGGTTTGAAAGAGGAATGAAAATTTCTTATATGAAAACTAGAATGAGGTAGGAGAATAAAGTAACCATGATTTGAGAATGGTAAATTATACAAGGAATGATTGGAAAATATTAGCACCATATAGATAGGAGTGCATTGGAGAGTTTATGTTCACTTGGCCATCAACCTCCGTGGTCAATAGAGCTAGAGCATTAATTATGATAAACACAACTTTGCGAAAAGTGAAGTATTTTTATCTAAATAATGGATAATTCTTTCGAATTACGTACAGTTGGACTTAGAAGGGCAATAAATTCGTGTGTGATATCACGAGGGCACATGAATATTATTTGAGGTAGATCACGTACATGTATATCAGAAACTTTTATCAGATCTTATAATCAGTTACGTTAACTTAATAACATGTTATCGGAATCAGTGCTGACAGATTAAATTAATGTGCAGCAGACAATTTCTCAATACATTTCTGTTTATTAATATTGATAAGTTATTATTAATATGAGAAAAAAATATTGTAAATGATCGTGTACGATGAAATTGGACTTTGTTTAACGTGTAGGAGATAGAAACCCACGCAAGTTCTCAGTGGTCTACACTGTTTCCGCGGTATATGAATGCCAACAGGCCTCTTGATATCCTTGCACAGTTGACTCTTACAAATACTTTAATTCATAACCCAAATGGGAGTCAAAGACCAATCACGATTCAATCAATTTTGTTTTACAACCAATGACAGTCATGCTTCACTCATTCTTTATAGAATTTTCTTTATCACCTCCTGCTTTTGTGATAAAGAAAGCTCCTCTTCTTTTTTTTATATTCTGAACATTTCAGAACATTATTTTGCAGTGATTGACTCTCCAAAAAATACTTCGAATAAAATAATTGTGTTTTTAAATAATGATTTACTGAATTGTTTCCTAAAAAAAATAATAACCTATAATGTTGGTTATAATATCCAGTTTGATGTTTTATTTTTCCCCACTAGGGTGCATTCCTACAATTTTGCGATCGTATCTGGAGTTTCCCAAGTCAGATGGCAATAAATAATATTATATGATCAAGTAACACTGGATAAACAGATGAAACGTTTCTCATTTGTTTTCAAACATCGCCGTTTGCATTAAATATATAAAATATTTTGAAATAACTATATTTAAATAATGATTTTTGAGTAAACAGCTTAATTTTATTCGTTAAATAGTCCTAACAAATGCCACTCTTGATTTCCAAATCCTCTACATAAATTCACTCATCCCTTCGTGACTCGTGTATTTACGATGTTTTGGAAATCCCTCCTGATATTACTTATGACTATGTAACTCATGGCCCAAATGGGAGTCAATGACCAATCACGTTTCAATGAATTTTGTTTTACAACCAATCACAGTCGTGATTCACTTCGATAATTATCGAATTTTGAGTGCCAAAATAAAGAAAGCTTCTCCTTTTTACACGCTTTATATTAGCTTGACCTGTATCTATCTATCTATCTATCTATCTATCTATCTATCTATCTATCTATCTATCTATCTATCTATCTATCTATCTATCTATCTATCTATCTACCTATCTATCTATCTATCTATCTATCTATCTATCTACCTATCTATCTATCTATCTATCTATATATCTATCTATCTATCTATCCATCTATCTATCTATGTAACTGAATCTTTCAACGCGATTTTCACACACTTAAAATCATTGGATCGACTTGAAACTTTGTGTACTTGTAAAAGACCTGTGACAATACAATAATTTCATATTTTGTTTCTAAAATCATGGCCAGAATCGTCAGAAAAAAAAGTGTATTTGTATCTATGTAACGAAATTTTTGAACACGATTTTCACTCACTTAGAAACATTGGATCGACTTGAAACTTTGTATACGTGTAAAGGACCCGTGACAATACAATAATTTCATATTTATTTTCTAAAATCCTGGCCAGAATCATCAAAAAATCAAAAAAGTATCTTTGTATCTATGTAACGGAATTTTTGAACACGATTTTCACCCACTTAGAAACATTGGATCGACTTGAAACTTTGTATATTTATAAAGGACCCGTGACAATACAATAATTTCATATTTTGTTTCTAAAATCCTGGCCAGAATCATCAGAAAATAAAAAAAATTAAAACTGGTATAATAGGTTGCGGACTTGTCGACTTTTTAGTCAATCGTTGGAAGAGCTCAGTTGGTAGAGCGGTGAACTCTTGTGGTATATACTTTCAGTAATCCATAGGTCGCTGGTTCAAATCCGGCTGGAGGTTTTTTTAGAAGGGTATTACTTTTAGCTCATACTGCAATAATATAGAATTTGAAGATTTTACATTTTTATCTTATTCTGTAAAATATTAAAACTAAACAATAACAAATAAATAATAGTTTTAAAAAACTAAAACAACACGCTTTATTAGAAAACCGAACTAAAAAAAATGAAAAAATAATTTTATTTTCCAACACGCTTGGGATAAATAATTTTGCCATCAAAAGCGTGGGGTGCTTTTTATGATTTTTACATTTTCTTCTTAGATACTTTACTTTTACCAACATCTGTTTATTATCAAATATATTAATTGATAAAGAGCACCCCACGCTTTTGATGGTAAAATTATTTATCCCAAGCGTGTTGGAAAATAAAATTAATTTTCATTTTTTTAGTTCGGTTTTCTAATAAAGCGTGTTGTTTTAGTTTTTTTAAACTATTATTTATTGATATTCTGAACATACTAGAGCATTAGTTTGCAGTGACTCACTCTGTAACAAATACGTTAAATAATGAACAAATTCCTTCGACCTACAGATTTGATAATTGTGTTTTTAAATACTGATTTTACTGAGATGTTTCCGAAAAAAATGAATTAATAAACCTATAATGTTGGTTATAATATACAGTTTGATGTGTTTAATTTTTTCTCCACTGGGGTGCATTCTTACAATATTGCGATCCTATTTGGCAATAAATAGTATGATCAAGTTGCAATGATGAACAAATGAAACATAAACAAACATTTCTCATTTGTTTTCAAATATCGCCGTTTACATTAAATATATAAATATTTTAAAATAACTATATTTAAATAATTATTTGTGAGTAAACAGTAAATAATTGTATTAGTTAAATAGTCCTAACAAATGCCACTCTTGATTTCCAAATCACCTGAAAAATTGACATTACTTATGATAAATACCAATTAGATAGTATAACTTTCACAGGATTGATGGTCGGGGCAAGAGATACTATACGAGGATTCTTAGCAATTTTTTTTTTAATTCCGTAGAATTGGATAGAGCATATCTTTCTAAAATTGCCTTCGCTGCTATTAGAGGGTCAATTTTAATTTTTAAAAAACATATTTACAACAATTCCACTTCATAGAATATACTTACAATTACAATTTAATTTTTTAAATATATTTACAAAACATATTTCATCAATTTAGAACAAATAATTCTATGTATCACTTTGTCCTTGTGGCAATCTTCTAATGAGGAAACTTTTCTATAATAAATATCACTTGACAAATGCTGATATTATTTGTGATTAGGGAGTGAATCCTCTTCTCGTGTCCCGCCAGGTCGAGGATAGAGATGAGAAGAAGTCTCTGTTATTGAAGGTCTTTAATGTTTGAGGAACCCGGCTGACTAGATCTGTCGCTCCATCACAAGGGCAGCTGAAAGGAAATGAAGACATGAGTATGGAAAAGTGGTGGAATGAAGATTTTGGCAGGGTAAAACTAGAGATAACCCTGGCTCCGATGCATGCCCACAAGGAGTGTCCCAGACGCGAACTCGGGACCTAAATGTGGAGGGTTTGTCTGATCACTTGCGGCACGAAGACGCCCAGTTATGTTTACACTAAGTTTAAATATGCTGAAATGGGTGATATATTCCAATATTTTAAAAATAGAACATTGTATTTATATAGGGCTTATAAGTAGTAGTAATAGTATTATTAATATTATTCTACTATTTAATTTTGTTCTAGAGGATGCCATCAAATCTTTAGAGGATGAAGAAGGCCTACAACTCAATGGCATTAATAAGCTGTTAATTTATGCTGATGATGTAGTACTATTGGACGATAGCGAGGAGATACTAAAGGCCAATACACACGCACTGTTGAAATTGGGACTGGAAGTAAATATTAATAAAATTAAAATAAACTAAATATATGGTCACACATAGAAATACATTTTAGAATGGAAATGGACAGCTAATGAAAAATGATGGAAATTTTGAGGAAGTGGCTGAATTCAAATACCTAGGAACAATAATCACAAACAGGAATGAGATGCACAAATAAATTAAACATTGGCTCAATTCTGGAAAAGCGTGCTATTATGCATTACAGAGACTCTTGATGTCATAACTCCTTCCAAAATACGTTAAACTGAAAATATATCAAACTATTATTCTTCCAGTTATATTATATGGATGCGAAACATGAACTCTTACTTTAAGGGAGGAAAGGAGATTACGAGTATTTGAAACTAAAGTTTTTAGGAACTTTTTGGACCAAAGAGAGATGAACAGACAGGTGAACGGAGATGACTTACATAACAGTGAACTTCATGGTCTTTATAGGAAGCGAGATATAATAAAAACAGTTAAGTCTCATAGACTGCGATAGGCAGGACATGTGGCACAAATGGGGAATGAAAGACGTGCATGGAAGCTTCTTGTAGGAAAACCAGACAAGAGCAAGAATGAGGTTGGAAACTAACATTAACCATGACTTGAGGGAAGTAGATTATACAAGGGATAATTGGAAAACATTAGCTGAGGATAGGGATATATGGAGAGCTTATGTCTGCGCGGCCATGAACCTACGAGTTCGATAGTTCCTGTTAGTTAGTTAGTTAGTAGAACGGTATTTTGTTTAACTATGTTCTTTAATAACTAGGTCATTAGAGTTCCAATTCAAAGCTGTTGTAAAAGTATCGATGAATTTTGCTGAGAGGTCTCTTATTTCAGGTTTCACGTTATTTCACGTGACGTAAATTTACGACTAGGGTGCTGTCACTTTTTTCCTCTTTCCGAAAAAGTTATAAACTTAAAAATAAGTATTGAATAATTCTACCGACTACGGCCCGATTTGAATGTGAGAACTTCGGAACCAGATGTGAGTATGGTAGCCACTAGATCACCACTTCCGCCGAAAACAATTAACATTCCTTACCTTGCGGATATGGGTGGGCCTATATGTTTGAAGTAACCCAAATATTGATATAGTTACTCATATACCGGAAGTAACTAAAGAACTTTTCTCTCTATTTTTACACGCTTTATTATCTATCTATCTATCTATCTATTTATCTATGTAACGGAATAGGCCTATTTCAACGCGATTTTCACCCACATAAAACCCATTGGATCGACTTGAAATTTTGTATACTTGTAAAGGACCGTGACGATACAGTATTTTCATATTTGTTTCTAAAATCCTGGCCAGAATCGTCAGTAAAAAAAAAAAGTGTCTTTGTATCTATGTAACGGAATATTTGAACACGATTTTCACGCACTTAGAAACATTGGATCGACGTGAAACTTTGTATACTTGTAAAGGACCCGCGACAATACAATAATTTCTTATTTTGTTTCTAAAGTCCTGGCCAGAATCATCAGAAAGTCAAAAAAATGAAAACTGGTATAATAGGTTGAGGACTTGTCGACTTTTTAGTCAATTATTGTAAGAGCTCAGTTGGTAGAGCGGTGAACTCTAGTGGTATATAATTTTAATAATCCATAGGTCGCTGGTTCAAATCCGGCTGGAATTTTTTTAGAAGAGTATTACTTTTAGCTCATACTACAATAGTATCGAATTTAAAGATATTTACATTTTTATCTAATTCTGAAAAAAATATTAAAACTAAAAAATAAAAAATAGTTTTAAAAAACTAAAACAACACGCTTTATTAGAAAAGCGAACTAAAAAAAATGAAAAATAATTTTAATTTCCAACACGCTTGGGATAAAATTAAAGTGGTCAACAAAAAAACCGTCTCCAACACATATAGAATAAAATTAGAGTTATCAACAAAAATAAAATAATTTTACCATCAAAAGCGTGGGGTGCTTTTATGATTTTTACATTTTCTTCTTAGAGACTTTACTTTTACCAACATCTGTTTATTATCAAATATATTCATTGATAAAGAGCACCCCACGCTTTTGATGGTAAAATTATTTTCTTTTTGTTGATAACTCTAATTTTATTCTATATGTGTTGGAGACGGTTTTTTTGTTGACCACTTTAATTTTATCCCAAGCGTGTAGGAAATTAAAATTATTTTTCATTTTTTAGTTCGGTTTTCTAATAAAGCGTGTTGTTTTAGTTTTTTAAAACTGTTATTTATTAACTTATCAGAATTGTCAACATAAAACAAAAGTTTCTGAAGTCAGAATGAATTTTTTTTATTAAAAATCTAAATTTTTAAATTTACCAATTTTCCAAACATCCTTTTTTTATGCACACTCCTATGATATAGTGTAATTATAAACATATTTAATAGAAGCATTCACTACGTCATCTGAGCGTGCATTACCTCGTACTTAAACTCTTCTGTTCTGCAGTGAAAATATTATAATCTAAGACCTAATTTTTAATGTGATTTTTAACTTCAAATTTATGTTAATCTTTGAATCAAAAGTTGTCTTAGGCTCAAAATTTGAGGTTCGATAATAACTGGAGAATTATAATTCTGTAATAATAATAATAATAATAATAATAATAAATAATAATAATAATAATAATAATAATAATAATAATAATAATAATAATAATAATAATAATGTACACAGATATATTGTCTAATCGAATAAAGAATTTAACTGTATGTCTATTATTAGAATCTGTGAATACCATTATGTCATATTCTAGTAGTTCCTCTACTGGTATATATTTCAGTGCATTTTTGAGACCTTCCGCATTTCAATTAAGAACGTTAACAGGCGATTGAGACTCCTTTGTTTCTAAATGTTCTCCGAAAAAGATAGCGTTTTATCAGTACCCCTTCCGGCCAGAAGTCTGAGCCATTTACGGGATAGAACTGATATGGGAGAAACTATCGACCAGCGATTTGGAGAGGTTAGAAAAAGTAAAACCAAGATTCATCAAAAAAGGCATTAGGTGCAAGCAAATACACACCAAATAGAATGGCCTATTTGCTAGCCAGATAAACCTTCTTCCTAGAGGACCTGAGGCAAAGGATACTACTGCCAGCAAACGGAGCCATATAAGATAGTCATCGAAAAAAAGAAACACAGAGAAAAAGAGATCGACGAAGATTTCTACGCCTCAGATGCCATGGTAAACAGAGAGTGGACTGGAAGTAATCAACCACAAAGGCACAGAATCATAGGCATAGCAACACACGGATATCATCACAAAATGTGCAAAAATACAAAATTCCACCAACCGAGTGATTCGTGTGAATGCAAGATATGCGACCAAAAGTGTGAGCGATATCATTACAAACAATGCAGAATATGGACAGGATCACTGAACGAACTCATAAAAGACAAATCATAAACTTGTAACTTAATGCTCTTTCGAGTGCCTCTTACCAACTTACTATTATTAGAATCACAAAATGGTTTCCGAAAAGGAAGATTCTGCCTCAATTGTATATTTACAGCTGCACAGATAATTGAAAAAAATACAAGAATTGAATTTGCCATTATACATAGCCTTCATAGATTATATAAAACCTTCGACAGGGTAGAAAGAGAAACCCTGTGGAACATATTAACCGAAAGTGGTTTCCAAAATATATTATAAGAGCTATTCAAAGCTTAAATGCAAATACAAATATCAAAATAAAGAGTGGAAATATGAAATCATAATAAATCAAGGATTATGACAAGGATGCCCTCTTTGACTCACTCTCTTCAATTGATATATCGACGAAGTTGTCAGAAAATGTCAAGTAATTTTAAATTATAATATTTAAATCCGTGTTGTCACATTCATATTTGCTGATGATCAGGCTATAATGGCGTAGGGTAGATTTCACCAACAGAGGTAACTGTATTACTCGAGTTTTCCCTTGTATTTTGTTTAGGTTAAACTGGCGTAATACAGTTACCTATGTTGGTGAAACTGACCCTTAGAGAATTACTTACAAAGAGCAATTTTTAATTAAATAATATTTCATAAGATTACAACCTAGACATTTATTCAACAAAAACTAAAGTAATGGCCCAGTGTGACAAATAAATAGAAAGAACAAAAATATTACTAAATGACAAAACGCTAGCACAAATATAATATTTAAATTATCTAGGCATATCTTTAGATTGCAATACAGAAAAAGAGGTAAATAATAAATTTAATATTTCAATATTTATGTGGCACTCTTAAAAGAACACTGGGAAAGAAAGTAAGAAAAGAAAAACATTAAAAATTTTATAAAGTATTTTATATTGTATGGCTTAGAAATATGGACTCTGAATAAACAGTAAATTAAAAGAATAGAAACAGCAGAAATGAAATATTTACGATTTGTGGCAGGATATACTTTAATGGATAAAAACGGAGTGAAGATATCCGTAAATAACTACAAATATTCAGTTTGACAGATAAAATAGAAGAGTATAGGAGAAAATGGTATGAACATATTTGCAGAATGGATACCAAAGATCATCTAGGAAAAGTCTGAACTATCAACCAAGAGGAGGAAGAAGAGATCGGGGACACCCACGAAAAGATGGACACAGCAGCTACAATACTTGGAGCAGGAACGAACAAAAAAAGGTTTAATCCTTGCAATAATAATAATAATAATAATAATAATAATAATAATAATAATAATAATAATAATAATAATAATAATAATAATAATAATAATAATAATAATAATAATAATAATAATAATAATTTTATTTATATACAGAATTTTAATGTTTACACATCTTTCTGTGCCTAAAGTTTTATTTTCCTTCTCCATTCGTCTCTCTCCATCCAATCCATGTCCTCCAGTCCTCTTGCTCTCATTCCAGTTCTTATTTCCTGCATCCATGAGTTTCGAGGTCTTCTTCTCCTCCTTCTTCCAGGTGGACACCATTCCAATGTTTTCCTGGGTAATCTTTCTTCTTGCATTCGTCGTACGTGCCCATACCAATGTAATTGCTTATACCGTATATAATCTACTATTGGATAATTAATATTCATTTTTTCTTAATTTTTAGGCTTTTTAGCATTGTTATGTTTTTTCGTGACGAACAGGGAGCTGGTCTGATGCATCAACCCCCAACCTGGAGGACCAGGTAATTTTTGGTCAAGGTTTTCTTCCTGTAGCCTTTGTCAAACCAATGACGAACTACAAAGTAGCAGTATGTGTACCCTAGACAAGGGGCCCTTACAGGGTACTATCAGCCGGGCGTACTGAACCTGGGTCTTTTAACGAGGTTGTTACTCTTCCCCCTCACCCTTTTCTAAAGAAGTAGAATCAGATGAGATGCTGTGGAGAGGGATTGTTAGCAGACCATCAATAAATTAATCAGTCAATATACAGTTTTCTTTTGACCTAGTGTCAGAATTGTGGTGAAAAAACAACTCCCCAATTCTATATGTATATTACACGACGTATGGAAAAACAAAATTATTTACATTTTTATAAAATGAATTAATTAGTAAATTTAATGATGATTGAATATTTCTAATTTACTAGGTAATACCCGGGGTGCGCTGCTGCGCCTAAACAAATGAATGTTAAGGGTTTATTAAATGATATGGTATATACTGCGACAAACCTAACATGACGGTTGCTAGAGTCAATAATCTATATTGTATAGTACGTTTTATTAAGTTTTCAAAATTCACACTACTCTGCCACCCAAATATAACAGAAAATAAATGAAAACATGAACATGAAGAACAGGTGTATAACATCAATATAAAACTAATCTCAGCGATCTTGGATTGCTTACAAAGAGAGAAAAAAACTCTCGTGTACCATATAGGATACAAAGAGACGGAAGAGGTTAAATTTTATCACTCATGATGATGATAACATTTTTTTAGGCCATGTGTCCTGTGACGGTAAACCTAACAAAGATGGTCTTGATCTTTCCACCGATGCTTTGGTCTTCCTTGGTTCCTATGTCCAGTTGAAATACATTGGAATACCAATTTTGGAAATCTATTTCTTTCCATTCTTCTCAGATTATTTTTCCAATCTTGTTGGCATTTTTCTACATCTTCATTTAAACTTCGTACTCCAAGTTTTTCTCTGGAAATAGTGTTCGTATTGTGATCTAGTCTATTAACTCCTATCAGTGATCGTAATAAGTGCATTTGGCTTACTCTAAGTTTATGAGAATTTCCTTTATTTAAAATCCAAATTTCACTTCCGTATTTTAAAGCAGCTTTTGATGTGATGTTTGCAGCAAGCTTATATAGGCACGAGGGTCTCTTCAGGGCGTGTTTTAGATTAATATTATTTCTGGATTCTGAAGGACAAGGAATTCGATGATCAGTAACAATGATTTGTGTAATTAATTAAAAAAAGGGTTTTTTTGTTAACCTCTTATGAACAACACAATATTCACAACAAATTAATATTTTCTGATAGACTACTTGAGCAAATCTAGACTTCCCTAGTATATTTACGTACGATAGATTGATTAAACACTTTTAGGTAATAATATAGGAGCAACACACTCCTCTGAATACTAATAATATGATAAAGTAGCCCATTCTGTTTTCGTAAGTGAGCTACTGGCTCCTCTCTGTATGTACTCGTATGGGAGCTACTGGCCACACTCTGTTAACAATCAAATTTCTTGGCCTCTTATATTCATTTCCCAAGGAAGTTTTAAAATTGGCTCAAGTATTCCTTTTAACAAAATTTATTGTTTTGCAAATCAAACCCATATTCAACACGTCAATCAAATTTACACTTTTATAATAAACATTAGTTTTGCTTCGCTAGGTACATGTACCTGCCAACCCTTGAGTTACCATTAACCACTGTATAACAACAGCTTATTGTGTGGTCCCAAATAATAACCACGTTAATTTTAATTCTAGGAATTACTAATGCTACATGTTATATAATCTTAATTTTGTATCTGCCCTCGCCTGTTTACCGAAATGTCTTCTTACTACCCCATTCATTTATTATATTTTTGTAATTTTGAATCAGTGTCACTATTATGTTCTGCAAATACACTTCTAATTACACTGAGGAACAAAAATAAACTTTTATTTTGTCTCAGAAAGGAAAATATGTGATTCTGACAGCATATCGTCTCCTGAATTCAAATATGATATCGGGGTTTCTCCATCACGAAAGGTTTCTGAGAGACAGACATTTATAATCTCAAAAACTTTAATATTTTCTACATTCGTAACTACACAATATTAGAACATTCGAAGTCACCTAGAAAGTAAGAAATGACGATTTTCTGCTATATTTCACCTGTGGAGCATCCCTCTTGGTGGTCCAACAATAATCGGCCACATATTAGGATTCCATTTGCCTTGATATCTCTTTTCCATAGCTGAAAACCATTTGAGTTAGCTCATTTGGTTTTATTTTACAATGGACAAATGGGTGAAAAACATTTATAAAAAATAATTATATAAATCCATTAATTGAAATTGAAATTAAAAAAAAGAACTGTGGGTGATGGAGAAATTCCGAATACATATTTGAAAACACTATAAAAAACTGCATTAAGTACAACTATTGGTACTCATGAGACAAAAATCATGTTGACCAGTGTTATGAGAAATCGGATACTTGTTCTATAATTTTCCCATCAGTCTCAGTTTTCATACATTGTATGTTTTTCCACACATTGCCATTGCTTTAGATTTTGAAGTGAACATTTTTATATTATATTTGCTGGCAATTTTAAATAGTTAAATTTTATATTCGTATGCAATATCAATAGATCTTATGTAACCTTATAGTATACGCCACTGATTAGTAAGAAAGCTCATAATGTTGATATATGATTGTAGGCTTATTAAATTCTTAGCGTATGAGTTGGCTTATGTAAATTCAGTTATTGCTTACTTTTAAGGAGATGTTTTTTTAGCGCCATTAATTTAATATTACTCATATAGTTTATCTGTGTTTCTTTTGAAGTCGCCGCCTGGCTGATAAGGATTAATCTATTAGGTCCTGACGTTATTAATATTCATGCTGCGTATAGCTTGCATACCACCGCTCCCCCCTGGGGTCAGTCTAGTTAATATGTATCCAATATACTAGTTTGTTTGATTTGTAGAGTGTCTTTTATTGGAATCCAACAAGCCATGAATATCTAAATATGGCTTGCATTGCTTTTACTTATATTCTCATTGCGAATAAATGTGCATGCAGTGTTTAATTAATATGCTTGTGTTTATGTCATTTTTTTCGTAATGTAAATTATTATTTTAGAAAATCCATGTAAGAAGAACTACTTTCTAAATTGAAAGTAAGATTTTGTTTATTTAATTAGTTTGAAGATGCCTAGAGCTCAGTTTGTGAGTTATGCAAATCTGGAGATCATTGGGAGGTTATTGGCAGGAATATATGAAATATGTTCTTATTCATCCAACGAAGTCTTAGACCTATAAGCCTGTTACGATCTCACTGATGCATTTTGTACCCAGCGTTTCCTTGGACGGCCCAGAGATATCTTCCTTGTTGGACAATTATCAAGCATGGCTTTGGGAACTCTATCTGAACTCATTTGTCGCAAATGATTCATACAGTTGTTCTGGTATTTATGTATGTATTTAATGACTGGTTCTAAACGTAGTTCCTTCAAGACATCATCATTCCGTTTGTGATCCCATTTGGTATATCCTGCTGTATATCTCATTAATCTTATTTCCTTAAAGTCCGTGCCTCACTGCCGTAGGAAAATGCAGGTCTTGCTAAGGTTTTGTGTAACCATACTCTGATAATTACCTGAGGAAAATATATCTGTTGATTTTTTTCGCAAAAAAGATAAAATTGCCTTGAAATTGAATGAGAAGTTGAGGTAATCTAAAATCACCATATTTACAATAGAAAAAATGCTTCAGTCATTGTTCGAATAGCCAACTCATCTTTATGGAGCGCCAGATTATCCAATAAACTGTAAATTAATCTGTCGTATACTAACTTGTCCATTTTCTCACCTAACTAAACAAAATTAGTTTAGAATATTATTTGATACAAGGACTTAGTAATGATTGAATAAATATATATAAAGGCGCAATCTAATAGCAGAAATTAATGTTGTGGTGTTGGCTAACATGACGCTAAGCAATCACATGTCCTCTATTAGAACAATCACTGGTGGAAACCTGACATAGAATAGCAAAACAAAAAAATAATAACCGGCCTTTTTAATCATTCAGATTAATAGACCAAATATTATTTTTTTCGTAAAACAAATCACAATTGTTGCGTTCGTTTCATTTCTAACACCCGCCGTTGTGACAATATTTCTTGGCTCTGTCTTAGCGACAGATGTGAATTGCATTCTTTCTGTCTTGTTTTAAACTTCTCTACTTTTGCATTCTTACTTACCTGGCATCCAAATTTGAGACGTAATCTTTTCACCGCGATCTTAGCAATAGGTCACAGGATGACAATATGCTAACATTATCTCTTCACTAGTCCTCCTTTTGTTGTACTTCTTTCACAGTTTCACTCCTGGATAAGAGGGTTTGTCGCACGCTTGACACTTTTCACTCAAACTTATATAATTACTTGTTATTGGATAATTACATTTATTGTGTCATTAATAGTTTCATTTTCATTCAATTTTTATTTCTCTTTTTCTTTTTAATTCATCAAATTTAGAGTAAATTGACACATTTATATAGTAATTATGTTATATGGTTAATATGCAATCATCTATTTTACTTAAATATTGCCACTTAGCTTGAAGATTAATTACACTGAGCAACGAAAAATAAACTTTTTTTTTGTCTCAGAAAAAAAAAGTGATTCTGATAGTATTTTCTCTCCTGAATTCAAATATGATATCGGATTTTCTCCATCACGCAAGGTTCCCGAGAGATAGGCATTTATAATTTCAAATACTTTCAAATATTTTCTACATTCGTAACTACACAATATTTGAACATTCGGGCTCACCTATAAAGTAAGAAATGACGATTTTCTGTTGTATTTCGCCTGTGGAGCATCTCTGTTGATGGTTCAACAATAATTGGCCAGCATATTAGGATTCCATTTGCCTTGATATCTCTTTTACATAGCTGAAATCTCCTGATGAAAGTGTTCCCAGTTTTATTTTACAATAGACAAATGGACGAAAAAACGTTTATTAAAAAATAATTATTTAAATCCATTAATTGAAATTGAAATAAAATAAAAACTGTGGGCGATGGAGAAATTCCGAATACATAGGCCTATTTGAAAACACTATAAAAAGCCTGCATTAAGTACAACTATTGGTACCCATGAGACAAAAATCATGTTGACCAGTGTTGTTATAAATTTTATCAAACCGATTGGGTGGCAAAGAAAATATTATTATTATTTTTATATAGACAATTATCCATAAAATTTCATACTGCAAGAATATTTATTGTATTTGATGTTATGTGTAATTGTATTATGTATTTTTTCCACATCTAATTTTTTGTCACAGGTTGAGGGAAAAAAAGGCTTTATGGTCTCAACTCAGTTAGTTTAAATACATTTTAAATATTTTTACAGTTATTATGTATCGTTATCATTATCATTATTAAAAGATCGATTTATTTCCTTTTACACTTTAATTTTCTCACTGATGAGAATTAATAAAGAAGACGAGGAGATTGGTCTGTCCTCGAGTTTGAATTCGGAACATACTTAATATGTCTCAAACATTATCGAATGAATCAACTCACTCTATTACTTTCTTTTGACTTGCTTTCTTAGTCAAGCGTTTGCTGTAAGCCGCAAGTCATTACATGAATAACATCATCATTCCTTTAACAGATCTAATTTCGGAAAATTTCTTGAGCTTATGGGAAAACGTTTATTCCCTATTTAACAACTACTATCATAAAATAAACGACAATGAATAACAATAGAAATATAAAACTTAAACATTGCCGTTTTACTTTGTATAAGCATTAAGTAAGCATTTTCAACACAATGTCAATATATTAAAACAACGTTAATTATTTTGAGACATTGTGAAACTTCAGGATCATGTGCAGTATTGTGAGTCATGACAATAGAAGAGCGGTTTATTGTTGCTTGGAAAATAACACCACCACGTATCTAATTGCCGTGTGTGTAAATCCACAAACATTGAATGTAATGAAAATGTTTTTTTTTCTACTTCTTAAGAGCCGACAGTTCTAATGCTTGTAAAAGCCAATTGAGTCTGTGATAAGGTATTATCAGAGCATGTTCACTGAAGAGTCACAGAGTGCGTTGTAATTTTAACATCAAACAAGAGCTTTTGTATTTTCTCAAGTCTTTTTACGTGATAGAATTTACCTACGTTTTAGAATGATGCATATATTAAAAGTAAAAGAAATATTTTAATTGCCTCTATTGTCCTTCGGCTTTATTGTTCCTGTTTTTGTAGCATATTGGATGACAGTTGATCACTAAGATGTTTAGCGTCATAGGAAAAAGATTTGAGAAATGTACGTCAACAGTGATTATATTCATGGTTGAATTGTTTATTGGGAAATAGGAATCAAACAACTTTTTATAGAACACAATTTGCATTGTATATTGTGATATTTGCATTTTTATTTATTTATAAGCATATAAAATCGATTGAAACATATTTAAACATTTTTCTATTGGAATAATTATTTATTTTTAAAATATAGTAGGCATATACTTTATTTATGTCTGTAATTAAATCGTCAATGAAAAGATTTTTTATTAACTATAAAATGTATTCTTTTATCCTTGAAAATATATTTATTTTTATATTGAGACACTTTAACTTCTTAGATCATGTCACGTTTAGGATATTAATCTTATAAAAACAATATACCAGTGGAATGTGTGCATTTTTGTTTGATGTGTCATGAGTTTTTTTACATATTTATAAAAGGCCTAATAAAATTATATAATTCATGTTACTGTAGATTTAAAAAAAAACTGAGCAAATTGGCTCAAAAAGTAGCGTTTGAGACTAGTATTCGAGAGATCTAGGATTCAATTCAAATACCGGTTCCGACCAACCTCAGTTCTTTTTCCTAGTTTTCTCCAATCGCCAAGGCAAATGCTGGGTTTATTATTTTTACAAAATCCGACTTCATCAAATTTGCAATTTCATAATATCTTCTTCTTCTCCATCGTAGTTTAACCTCTCACCTTATAGGTACTTCTACTTGCCCCAAGTCTCCGCGATCTTACAATGGCACGACCTGTGGAGATAGTGATTTTTAAACTCTGGATCACACATATACATTTTTGACAAAAAATGACATGGAGGGCTTCTCTGGATGTGTGACCAGCTCAATTCTAGGGCCACCTCCGAGGTAACACGCACGTTTAAAATAATACACACCATTCACTAATTCATTCATACTGAACAAGGAGAAAAAATATACGTATGTATGATTACGATAGTCAGATGGTATTTGGGGACTATTTGGACCTTAATGTCTCCTGAGATTTATCTTGCTGATCAGGAAAAATCCCGAAGAAACTATAACCCAATAAACTTGTCCCGACCGGGGATCGAACCCGGCCGGTCTGCGTACGAAAAAAAACGACGTTACCCCGAGACTACAGCAGTTGGACTATTTGATAATAGGTTACGATTGAAAATAAATAAAAATAAAAGTAGGTATACCCGTATGACCTTATGTATTAAAGGTGTCTTATAAGAATATTAATATAAATCGAAATCTGCATTTGCTTTGACTGAGGAAAACCATGAAGGAAATTAGTCAGATAAAATTATTCTATAGCAATAATAATAATAATAATAATAATAATAATAATAATAATAATAATAATAATAATAATAATAATAATATATAATAATAATAATAATAATAATATTCACTGTGAATAATAATAATAATGACTTTTATTTAATTTAAATTTTTATTTTTATTAGTATTTTATTGTTATTATTGTTATTATTATTAATGTTAATAATAATAATAATAATAATAATAATAATAATAATAATAATAATAAGAAGAAGCCATAGGTAGGCCTAGTAGTATTTCATTTGATGATGCTCTTTAACATCTCAGATTACTATTAGCGTCGCAATTCAAAGCTTGACATGAAAGGGACGACAAATTTAGCCCAGAGACCACTTTTGTCAGGATTTTAAATGTCGTAAAACTACAACACGAGCCTCAATGCTTGACTTTCCTTCCGAAATAAGTCATTCTTAGCAATGTGTGGGTCCCTAAAATGTCCATTGTCCCCAACCGAGTTTGAAACCCAGATAAGTAGTGAACATGGAACCATTAGTTCAGTGGCACCGACAATAACACTATCGTCCCTTATATATGTTTTTTTTAGTTTGGATTTCAGTCGTATTTTGTTGTTACAAATTAGTTCAGTTTTTTATCCCTCCTCTTTTCATTTTACATTGTTTTTCCTTCTTGCTTTACCTTTTTTGTTAACTTTGTTTTATCTCACATATGGACATAAGGACAGGACACACACCCAGATCCAAGGTGGGGGATTTATATATCAAAATAGTGAATCAACTTCTTGGAACAACATATGAAAATTTGTTGAAGTTCGTTTCCATTCTAGAGTCTATGTAGATGTATTGTTTCGTTCACGGATGTCTGTATTCCCACTATAACATGCTGGGTATTAATAGTGGAATTCATATAGTTTTTACAGAGAGAATTAGAACAATGTAAATACATTATAGATATAGACTATAATATGAAGTAATTTCTCTTGCACACTAGAATTGATATGGTAGTATTTATAGCAATACAAAATGGTTCCGAAACCAGGTCGCATCATCGGATGAAAATGTACATTGTAGTCAATGCACGCATGCACACCTTTTATCTCTAACAAGAACGGAAACACGTACTCCATTATGTAGCAAATGGAGAGTGCGTTCATGTACGTTTACATGCGTTCGTTTCTAGTATCAAATTTCATTGAAATAAAATGCATAAAAAGCATTCTCAGCTATGCTCCTTCAACTTTGTAGAAACCGACAACTGTAGCTGCCATTTTTATTTCTCACGAGAGGAGAGTTCATAAAATATGGCCTATGTCTACTTTCTAGTGGAATGTATCTCAGATCTCTTCTAATTACGTATAATTTTATTTTAAAAAATAACGATGGAATAACGTAATACACACGTTATTAAATAGGCTACTTAACTATTTATTTTGTGTGTGTGTGTGTGTGTGTGTATGTATGTATATAACATAACCTAATTATCTAATTGTAAAATTATTATTTTTTGCGCGATAGTGCATTTTGTTGTATTTACCAGCAATGGCGACCATTATTGAAAGTTCAACTTCCTACATTTCGAGGTTGCCAACTTAAATAACTATACTGTTATATTACGTTTACACCCACGTGCGGGAAGTAAAACCACTGCCCCCTATGTATACTACGTACAATGTATATACAGAAAATGTCCAAAAGTACTGATAATATACATTATACGAAACAAATCACTGCATTTTGAATGAACTAAACTTTATTTGAAACAATATAAAACAATAAATACGTACTTACGGCCATATTATCAATAATTGTTCACAAGGCCTCCTGTTATTTCAACTAATAAACATTGTTCACACTGTTAACGTTAGTCAATTGTTGATAATGAACGCAAATATTTCCAACAAATATGTTAATATTTTACTATTATTTATTATTTTGTAAATACCATTGGGCAAAAAATAATGTACAACGCATGTTTGTGAAGTGTTGTACAGAATCTCGGAAATTAAAAACCTCGCTATCGCTCGGTTTTTAAACATTATTCCTCCATTCTGTAAAAACCACTTCCCAACCTCGCATAGTAATATACTAGTGTTTCTTGTTTTGTTTTTCGTTATATTATTACCAAACATTACTTTATTGTAACGGACTGTCAACATCACGTACGGCTTACTGCCCGTGCGACCCATATTTCTAAATAACATTGTATGTATCTTACTTTTAGTCTAATAAAGTCCTACTACTAAAATACAACTAACTGACTTTAAAAACCGGGGGTTCGTGGCCTCGTAGTATAAGCTCTCCATACATCCCGATCCAGAGTTAATATTTTTAAAGTATACCTTGTATAATTCATATCTCTTAAATCATGGTTAATGTTAGATATACAAAACAATAATAATTGTAACTGTAACGGCAGTCGTCCTCAATAAATTAAGACTTGTTTTAAGTAATCACCTAAGCCTTTCGGAACTTGCTCCATTTTTAAAGCTGTTCTATTGACAGCTTATGAAATTGAACTATTTACGAAAGGCTGCATTATTTTAAACAATTTTTAATTTGTTGAGGACGACTGCATTACAGGTATAATGTTTGTTGTTTTAAATATTGCACAAGATTATGAAGATTTATAATATATGACTAGAAAATTAATAGAAGAATATGAAAGATGGGGATTAATTTTGAACATGACGAAAACAAAATAATTATCAATGGGTGTACCAGAACAAAATTTAATTTTGGAGACTGGAGAAACAACAAAATCTTGTAGTAGGATCACATATTTAGGAATTAAGATAAATAAAAATGGAAGTTATGAAGAGGAAATAAGAAATAGAAATAATAAAGGAATATTTGCAATTGCTTGCCTCAATGGAATATTGTGGGATAAAAATATAAGTAATAAAAATAAAATGAATATATATCATACAATTGTTAAAAGCATCATTACTTATGGAGCAGAACTTTGGCCATTAACAACAAAAACAAATACGTATCTTTTGGCAACGGAAATGGATATTAATCGAAGGGCAGCAAGAATTTCAAGAAGAGAAAAAATTAGGAACTCAGTTATAAGGGAGAAAATGAAGATTGAAGACAATATTTTAGATTATATTAAAACTCAGCAATTAAGATGGAAAGGACATGTCCAGCGAATAGAAGAGGATCGGTTACCAAAATCCGTTTTGGAATGGAAACCTGAGGGAATAAGAGGCAGAGGAAGACCTAAAACCTCCTGGAGTCAGGGAATATATTCAAACATGAAGGAGAAACATCTACAACCAGGAGATTGGATGGACCGACAAAATTGGCTATTGGGAACCGGACGATGTCAGAGACATTAAACAACCGATGATCTGTCTAAATATTTAACAACGTCAACGGTGGTTAATAATGTTTTTTTTTAAAGTATGGTTATAGTTATTCTCCCATCCATTCTTGACTTACCAACTGAAAGCTTTCTCTCTGGGTTTCCTACAAGAAGTTTCAACACATATCTTTCATTCCCTACTTGTGCCACATGTCCTGCTCATCGCTGTCTACGAAACATGACGGTACTTATTACATCTGGATTCCCATAAACACCATGTACATCCATAAACACTGAGCAACAAAAAAAAATAACTTTTTTTTTGTCTCCGAAAGAAAAACATGTGATTCTGATAGTATTTTTTCTCCTGAATTCAAATATGATATCGGTTTTCTCCATCACGCAAGGTTTCCGGGAGACAGGAATTTATAATTTCAAACACTTTAATATTTTCTACATTCGTAACTATACAATATTCGAACATTCAGACTCACCTAGAAAGTACGAAATGAGGATTTTCTGCTATATTTCGCCTATGGAGCATGCCTCTTGATGGTCCAACAATAATCGGCCAGCATTTTAGGATTCCATTTGCTTTGATATCTCTTTTTCATAGCTGAAAACCATTTTACTTAGCTCATTTGGTTTTTTATTTTACAATGGGCAAATGGGCGAAAAAACGTTAATTAAAAAATAATTATTTAAATCCATTAATTGAGATTGAAATTAAAAAAAAAACTGTGGGTGATGGAGAAATTCCGAATACATATTTTAAAACACGATAAAAAACTGCATTAAGTACAACTATTGGTACTCACGAGACAAAAATCATGTTGACTAGTGTAATCGTCTCCATTCACCTATCTGCTTATCTCTATTTGGTCTAAAAAGTTCCTAAGAACTTTATTCTCAAATACTCTTAATCTCTCTTCCTCCCTTAAGGTTGTATCCCATGTTTCGCTTACTTATAACATAGGCTACTGTAAGAATTTTATATTTTCATATATTTTTATTTTAGCGTTTTATGAGAGAAGGTAGAACGAAATAGTTAATACAGAGCGAGCAGCAATGGTATTTGTGATTCGTATTAGGGAAGTCCCGGTTTAAATCTCAGTACCAACCAACATTAGGCTTCTTTCTAATCAAGGCAAATGCTAGCTTTGGATATAAGTACTAAGACCCATTTCGTGATGTTCATCGTTTCAGTACACTATTAAAAAAATAAATCACTAAACTTCAGAACACATGACACGCAATAGAAACGTGTATTCTACTCGATACACCATGCGATTAGACCTTAGATGTCAGAAGTCTATAAAAAAATAAAAAAATATATTTCAAGGATTGAAAATAAAGTTTTTGGGATGAATTGATTTATTTGCGCTGTGGCTAGGACTTCGAATTGAATTCTCTTAACACATTTATTTCTTGCAACATAAAAATGTTTTTCATATTATGTTGAGATTCATTATTTTTAATAAATACATATTAATTACGTATACATAATTTTATATGGGATGTGGAGCAGAAACCGAAAATTTAATATTAGAATATCAGAAGGGGTATATTAGAGGATGTGAAGAATTTGAGTATCTGGAAGTAAAAGTGGATAAAGAAGATAAACAAGATAGTAATATTAAGAACAGAATAAATAAAGGTAGAGCAATAACAACAATGAAAAATGGAGTCTGATGGAACAGACATATAACCAGAAAAAATATATAATTATATCTAACATATAAAAATGTTTTTCTGTTTGTTCGTATTTTATGTTCATCCGATTGTGATGGGTGTTTTGCAAAATGTTCCGGAGATTCCCGGGATGAACATAGGCGATAATAGAGTTGTGATACTCAACTTCTATACCCTTAAAAATCACCCTTTGTAGTGAAAAACGTGAAAAAATCATTTTTTGACGCTTAAATAGCTTACGCTATCTAAAGCATAATATGTACACACAATTAATTTACATACGATTGAATATCTCAAAAAGAACTCTACAAAAAAGTCCGCGACGGCATATGTTTATCATTTTACGGATAACTCACAATAGCCATTTTTGTCTTTCATTGATGCCAAGGAGATCGGGATAAGAAAAGTCCCGGACAAGCGTGCACTGCCGATTGTGATGGGGCTTTTTGCAAAATGTTCAGGATTTTCCCGGAAAGATTATATGCTATAGGAAAGTTTTAATTATCAAGCCCTTCACCATTACAAATCATCCTTTGTAATGAAAAAGTAAAATAAAATTGTCTTTTTGTACGCTTAAATGGCTTACGCTGCCTAAACGATAACAAATACACCAATTAATGTAGACATAATTGAATATCTCAAAAAACTCTATAAAAAGCCCGTGACAGCATATGTTTATCTTTTATGGATAACTCACAATAACCATTTTTGTCTTTAATTTATGCCAAGAAGATCGGGATAAGTAGATTCCCGGGCAAGCAGAGCAGTAGCACGGATAACTTGAAATAACGAAATTTGTCTTTCAGCTCATTTATGCCAAATACATCGGGATACGTAGATTCCCGGGCAATGCCGAGTAATTAGCACGGGGTATCAAAAAAAAAATAAAGATATAACTTCATAATTATTTTTCCTTCTACTTATTCAACTAAACGTAAAAATACATCATTTATTTAGGCGTAGCAGCGCACGCCGGGTATTAGCTAGTATATATATATATATATAATTCAATAGTGAGAAGTAATGTCAGATATGGATCTGAAGTTTGGAAATTCAACAAAAAACTTAGAACAAAAGCTTATGTCAATGGAAATGGATTCCTTGAGAAAAGCAGCAAGGTGTTCAAAATTAGAAAAAATAAGAAATGCTGTCATACGAGGAAAAATTGATATTAGATATTCAATAGTAGATTATATAAGATGCAAGCAATACAATTGGTATGGGCACGTACGACGAATGCAAGAAGGAAGGTTACCCAGAAAAACATTGGAATGGTCCTCCTGGAAGAAGAAGGAAAGGAAGACCTTGAAACTCGTGGATGCACGAAATAACAACTGGAATGAGAACAAAAGAACTGGAGGAAATGGTGTGGATGGATAGAGACGAGTGGAGTAGGAAAATAAAACTTTAGGCGCAGAAAGATATGCAAACATTAAAAATCTGTACATAAATAAAAATAAATTACGTATATAACAACCAAAACAAAAATACACCCTTAAAGTTTGTTATAGAATGTTCTGATCCATATGTAACGTTGGTTTTATTATTATTATTCTTATTATTATTATTATTATTATTATTATTATTATTATTATTATTATTGCACTGATCGTCTATAAGCCCGTAGTTATTTTTATTTATTTATTTTTTTAATGCATGTTAATTACTAAGATTGGTTGGAGAAACCCTCAATGAAGAGGAAAATTCTCGAAATGAATGAATGAATTATTGCATTTAATTGCATAATCATAAATTTTATATAAGTTACCAAAAATTAAACGATGTAAAACACATTATGAACATGTATGGCAAGCATTGCTATGTTACTTGAAACAATGGACTAAATGGAGACTGATTTAATTACAATTGGCAACTGACAAATTGAGTTGCAAATTGTATCATAATAATTAAAATTTGCCTACTGTTTTATCACTTAAATTGTTTTTCCTTTTATTGAAATAAGTACTACTCAATCGGGGAAGTCCTCCATATCCTGTATGTTTAGAAAGGTATGTGTGTGAACCATAGTTTAAAAATCCCTCTCCCGACAGTAAGGCCCGGGTGGCGTGTGAAAAGTGCCTATAAGTTGAGAGGTTAAAGTAAGTTAATGGAATGTAATGGATTTAAGTAAGTACATAAACTTATGATTTTTGTCATAAGTAATGCCACGAGTGATTTCCAAATTATCGATAAATTCACGACTCACAAAGTGAGGAGTGAATTTATATAGAGAATTTGGAAATCAAGAGTGGCATTTGTTAGGACTATTTAACGAATAAAATTAAGCTGTTTACTCACAAATCATTATTTGTATTGTATTGTATTGTAAGCCTATGTTTTCCCTTTACAGAGATTTAGGCGCTCTCCCCCTACAGGGAAGAAATTGAACCATACTCATTTAGTTACAATTGTTTTCGTTTAGATGTCTTTTGAGTGGTCCGTGGTCAGCGTTCCGCCTCATACTGACATCTAGGAAACCAAGGTAGTACTAGGACGGGACAATTCGGTAAATTTTGCTTAGAGGCCTTTTCATTCAGGCTTAAGGATTTTTTACGCGACCCGCGGCTTAAAGTCCCTCCCGGAGGACTTGCTCCTTGGATTTTTCCGTCCTAAAAAATCCATCGACCCCGGCCGGGTTTGAACCCGCGACCCTAGGGACCAGAGGCAAGGAGCATAACCACTAGTCCACCGCGGCCGATTACAAATCATTATTTAAATATAGTTATTTTAAAATATTTATATATCTAATGTAAACGGCGATGTTGGAAAACAAATGAGAAACGTTATGTTTAATTTGTTCATCACTGTAACCAGATCATATTTATTGTCAAATAGTCAATATAAATTTTGATTAATAAGACTGCGCTTGCTTTTTTACTTGTAAATTTAAATTAGGATTATCATAGTGTCTTCATATAGTGAAATTCGAAAAAAATCTTGAAAAGTACAGTAATAATCCAAATTTTACCTATTTTATAAGATGGTAATAGTATATTACGATGCTAGGTTGGGAAGTGGTATTTACAGAACCGAGGAAAATGTTTAAAAACCGAGCGAAGGCGAGGTTTTTAATTTCCAAGATTCTGTATAACACTTCACAAACGCGCGTTGTACATTATTTTTTGCGCAATGGTGTTTTTTAAATAGTAAATAATATTAAAATAATAACATCTTTGTTGGAAATATGTGCGTTCATTATAAACAATTGAGTAACGTTAACAGTGTGGGCAATGTTTATTAGTTGAAAGTACAGGAGGCCGTGACACCATTATTAGTGATAAAATGGCTGCAAGTACGTATTTATTGTTTTATATTGTTTCAAATAAAGTTCAGTTCATTTAAAATGCAGTGATTTGTTTCGTATAATGTATATTAACACTACCTTTTGGATATTTTTTGTATATACATTGTTCGTAGTATACATATAGGGCAGTGGTTTAACTCCCGCACGTAGGTGTAAATGTACTATTACAGTATAGTTATTTAGGTTGGCAATCCCGAAATGTAGGAAGTTGAACTTTTAATAATGGTTGCCATTGCTGTAAGTATGACAAAACTCAGTATCGCGCAAAAAAATATTATTAAATTGAGACATAGTATGACATAAATGAATGTCAATTTATTCAAAACGTGCTGAAAGAATCCACACAACTTTAGGTATACCATAAGTTACATAGTTTACTGCCATACACCCAAAGATCTAGGGACGAAGCGGACAAATGTATTGAACATCTCAAAATCAAAATTAAAAGAACTAAAATATATGTTCCAACTAAATACTATAAATAAGTAATTATAAAAGCTGTAAAATGAAGTAGAAATACTAATTATTGAATAAGAATTTTTTAAAGAGGAGATTGAATTTGTGTATCATTTGTGATCAAGACTTCGATTTACTTAATTAGATTCTCAGTCTTTTCGCTTAGCGCTAGAGATGTGCATTTGTTTTTTGTGTGTGTTCCAAACCTGAAATTCAGTGAGATATAAAAAGAGAAGCAAACTTATTCTAACTACAATTGCGTACGTGCGACCAACGATTGGAAATAAGTGGCATTGATCTTTGTATAATGGGAGGGGTCGCTAAATTGAATGTCTGAACCTTTAGAGTCACAATAAAAAATGTAAACTATAAGAAAAAAATAATGACTAAATACTTGGATGAATTTCAAGTAATGAACTTGCACTAATAGACATACTTTTGGAGTTCAAAAGAGAACAGTTTTCCCACGCTTTCTTTCTTTAGAAAATTAACTTATTTTACTCTTAGAGCGATTCTTATTTTCTTAAAAAGCAATAATGCAATTACATATATATATATATATATACATATATATATATGATAAGAAAAATAAATGCCTGGACGGGATTTGAACCCGGGCCTATGGATTGATATTCCAGTGCGCTACCACTTACGTTACCAGGCATATCTAGTACAAACCTTTATTTTATTATATATATCTTTTTTTCTCTATTATTATTATTATTATTATTATTATTATTATTATTATTATTATTATTATTATTATGAGATGTAGCGGGAACTCGGTCTCCACTGCCACCTAGTAGCTCCTATAAAAAGTAAGCACATTACAGATAATATTTTTACTTTATAGCAGTGACTCTTTTTCGATGTTATAATTAAATTAAATTTCCAGGGTAACAGAGTGGATCCCTTGAAAGAGGTAGTCCACTCCAGGGAGTAGGCGCCCCTTCCCTTTTGTGAGCTCCTGGTCCCACTTGCCCAGTGGGTAGTACCTGGGTAGGGCCCCGTCCACAGGGTTACGTGGGGAGAAGAGAAGTCCCCAAAGCCGTAGTTAAGGCAACTTCTCTAGGAGAAGAACACTCCGAAATTGCAGTTCCCTGCCCTCCAGGAAGAGGGGTTTGGCTAGAGGCTGGTAACCTCTACTAGTAAAAAATAACTTACTCATAAACTTCAGCAGAAGAAAAGCCGGATTGATAAGATATCCAAAACAAATAAAATACAAACCTAAAGGCACCCGAGATGTGGGTAGACCTAGAAAGAGATGGGCTGAAGTCGGAACGGGTCAACAGACCTAATCCATGAATGCAGGTGATGATGATGATAATTAAATTTCTGACATTGAGCAATGCAAGCTTAATATGACATGATAGGAAAAATAAATGCCTAGACGGGATTTGAACCCGGACCTCTGGTTTGATATTCCAGTGCGCTACAACTTACGCTACCAGGCAAATGTAGTATACACATTTATTTTATTATATATATATATACTCTATTATTACGAGATGTAGCGGGAACTCAGTCTCCACTGCCTCTTAATAACTCCTATAATATGTCAGCAAATTAAAGAGTTTTTTTTTTACTCTATAGCAGTTACTCTTTTTCGATGTTATAATTAAATTTCTGACATTGAGTAACGCAAGCTTAATATGACACGATAGGAAAAATAAATGCTTGGACGGGATTTGAACCCGAACCTCTGGTTTAATATTCCGGTGCGCTACAACTTACGCAACCAGGCAAATCTAGTATAAACATTTATTATATATATATATATATATATATATATATATATATATATATATTATATATATAGCGCGAACTCGGTCTCCACAGCCACCTAGTATCTCATATAACAATTAAGGAAATTAGAGAGATTTTTTTTACTTTATAGTAGTGACGCTTTTCCGATGTTATAATTAATATAATAATATAAACCAGAAAAATAAATGTTTGTGCTAGATTTGACTGGTAGCGTAAGTGGCAGCGCACTGGAATATCAATCCGGGTTAAAATCCCTTCCAGGCATTTATTCTTCTTATCATGTCATATTAAGCTTGCATTGCTCAATGCCAAAAAAATAATTATACATATGTATATATACACACACATACACAAATTACACTGGCGTATGTTGAATTTAGGACAGAGGGTAGGAAATCTCATTGGTATTACTTGCATATACAAATTAAAATCTATAGTTCTGTACAGATCACATTCCTAATTGTCAAAAGCCACCATAGGATTTAGTAATAGAGTTAGTAATCTTTAAGATAGTCTGTATATCATCACCAACATACAGGGTGGACCGCTCGAATGGACCTAATTTCAATTGCTTGTTACTGGCAAACGGTTGAAGATAGAAACTTAAAACAACGTTCATAGTACAGAAAAACTCACCAAGTTTCGAATCCTGTCGGTAGATGGCACAAAGATACGTTTCTCGTTCTTAGATTTAATTGTTTGTGAAAATGGCGACTCCGCAGATGAAAGCGCAAGCTGTTTTGTGGTATGCGGAGTTTAAATCAATCATTAGAGTTCAAAGGGAGTTCCGGCGTGTGTTTAACCGTGATGCTCCAACTGCTAGAAGCATAAAGAAGTGGCGTGATACATTATTAGCTACAGGATCTGTGTTGAAGAAGCATGGTGGTGGTCGCAGAGCATCCGATGAAATGGTAGCAAATGTTCAAGCCGCATTTGAGCGAAGCCCCCGGAAGTCATTAAGAAGAGCTTCGCGGGAACTTCAAATACCAAAATCGACATTACAACGGATTGTCCACAAACGCCTCAAACTGCACGCATATAAAGTGCAGTTAGTGCAACGTCTGGAGCCGAATGACATGCCGAAACGAGTGGAATTCGCCAATACGATGCTGGACCGTCTCGGCGCTGATCCTGACTTCATGACCAAGATTTTCTTCTCGGACGAAGCCACTTTCCATTTGTCAGGCAAGGTAAACCGGCATAATGTGCGGATCTGGGGATCGGAGAATCCTCACGCTATTCAAGAGCATGTTCGTGATAGTCCGAAGATGAATGTTTGGTGCAGTTTGTCACATAATAAGGTCATTGCACCGTTTTTCTTCGCCGAGAAAACTGTTCGTGGTACCACATATCTTGACATGCTGGAGCAGTTCTTCTTTCCACAAATTGAACAACTGCAGCCTAACATCGTTTTCCAGCAAGATGGTGCTCCTCCCCACTGGTCCAATGAAGTTCGTACGACTTTGGACAACATTTTCCCTGGCCGTTGGATTGGTAGGGGAGGACCAATCGCGTGGCCCCCGAGATCTCCCGATTTAACACCACTGGATTTCTTTCTCTGGGGCTATGTCAAAGATAAAGTTTACACACCACCCCAGTCAAAGACCTTCGTGATCTTCGTGAGCGCATCATAGAGGCTATTGAGAACATTCCAGAAGACATACTCCAACGTACTTGGCAAGAAATTGTTCATCGCTTTGATATCGTCATAGTGACTGCTGGGGCTCATATAGAGATGTGGTGATCTAGATATCAAAACTTGGTGAGTTTTTCTGTAATATGAACGTTGTTTTAAGTTTCTATCTTCAACCGTTTGCCAGTAACAAGCAATTGAAATTAGGTCCATTCGAGCGGTCCACCCTGTATAATTAACATATACTTCTATGGTAACATGGTGTTTCCTCAAACCTATTAAAAGAAATTATATTCTAGTATGAGCACATTTTGCCATTCATATTTCTTAAGACATGTCCGCGCTATTTCTCTATTGTGGTTTTCACCTTTTCGTTCTACTTTAGTGGATGATTCAGTATTACTTATGTCTCATAGAAGGTTAAGATTTATATATAAATTAAAAAAAATTGTATTTTAAATCCGTGAGTGAACACATTTCAATATAACTCTTCAATAAAAGTCTAAATCATAGATGAAACTCCATGGCGCTGTAGACATAGAAGGTCATTGGGCTACCAGTCGACTGTTGACCTTACATTCACAGAGGTGGTTAATCATCCAATCAATTTAGTGGTGACATGGGTCAACATGTCGGATCCCCTTGCCGTTTTAGCTGGTTTTTTAACCTGGGGCTGTTATTTATTACAGCTACCCAAATTCACTATGATTCTGGAGGGCAGCGGTTCCAAACTGGCTGAAAATCCACGATAACATTTTTCCCCGTAGGTCTGTACTAAGTTATGGTGCCTTGAAACGCTCAGCTGTGGCATAGGACATTATAGATGAAAGGAGGGCATTTATATCAAATAGTTCAAACCATATATATGCATTAGGTTGTTGAAAATATATTAAATATTTTTTTAATAAGTTATATAACTTGATACACTCGAAAATTCGAAAAAAAAAATTCACAACATTTTCGAAAAAAATGGCTTAGGTTTTCAAACTCCTATTACATTATGAAAATAAATTAATCTTCAAGTGGGCAATATCATAAAACAATTGTAGAGGAATCTAAACCGAGCAGGCCAAAACTTTTGCGATAAGTATTTACCGTCGGAAGTGCCCATTTAAGTAATACGAAACATTCATAATTGGTTAATAAGTATAAGAAACTTTTTTTAAACTTACAAGTTATAGCAAGTGTTGAAAAGTGGTGACTGCTAACCTCTTACTTACTTACTTACTTACTTATACTTACTCACTGGCACTATCGAACCCGTAGGTTCATGGCCGCGCGGACATAAGCTCTCCATACATACTTATCCTGAGCTAATACTTTCCAATCATTCCCTGTATAATCCACTTCCCTCAAATCATAGTTAATGTTATTCCCCCACCTCATTCTTAATCTACCAACTGGGCGTTTTCCCTCTGGCTTTCCTACAAGAAGCTTCCATGCACCTCTTTTCATTCCTCTATTCACATAAATAAAAAACGCATGATATTTCATTCGATCTTTCAAATAGTTCATACTCTGGCTACTAGTACTTTCTAGTTTATGGCTATTGGAGTTTCATATGACAAAGACTTTGTTACCTCTTAAAGGGGGGAAAAATCCTAAGATAAGAAATCCGATATACGGAAAGAACCTCATAGGCTACTAACTAATATTTTAAGATTTCGAGGAGCTGAATATGGACATTTCCGATGAGGGGTTCTTGATTCAAAAGATTCATCTAACACTTGTTGAGGTGTGCCAAGTCGTTAAAAATCCCTTTGTGTACGGTATCTTTTTGTAAGTCCTTATTTCCCTCAATGAGATTTAGGCTCTCTCCTCCTACAGGGAAGAAATTGAACCATACTAATTTAGTTACACTTGTTTTCGTATACTTGTCATTGGAGTGGCCCGTGGCCAGCGTTCCGCCTCATACTGACATCTAAGAAACCAAGGTAGTACCAAGACGGGAGATTCAGTTAAGTTTGCTTAGAGGCCTTTTTATTCAGGCTTAAGGATCTTTTCGAGCCTGAAAATCTTCAGACTCGGAACCTACGGCTTAAAGTCCCTCCCGGAGGTCTTGCTCCTTGGATTTTTCCATCCTAAAAACTCCATCGTCCTCGGCCGTGCTTGAACCCGTGACCCTCGGGACCAGAGGCAAGGAACATAACCACTAGTCCTCCGCGGCCGATTTGTGTACGGTACATTCCTAAATATAATTACATTTAACTAACTTCATAAAGTAGAACATATGAAGGAATATACTTTGAATAAATTTGAAAGTTTACAAATTAATAGCCCTGAGGTATGTATGTATGGGGTCGGTTTATTTATCTCGTAGCCATTGAAATCTCACCGATCCGAGGTCGTGGATTCAAACCCTACCAGGTTGGTGAATTTTATAGGAATTAAAAATCCTTAGTTTTGCTTCCTTCACACGTAAACTAAAGCCGAGGATATATTATCGTACATTTACGGCACGTGAAAGAACTTCGGCCTGAGATTAGACAAGAGGAAGCAATATTTGTCAGCTCCTTAACTCCCAGCTTTGATTTTCGATGCTAATTACAGGCTATAATATTGAAGAGGTGGGAGAACAACATTAACTATGATTTGAGGGAAGTACATTATACAGGGAATGATTGGAAAATATTAGCTCAGGATAGGGATGTATGGAGAGCTTATGTCCGCGCGGCCATGATCCTACGGGTTCGATAGTGCCAGTGAGTAAGTAAGTAAGTAAGTAAGTAAGTAATATTGTAGAGTGCCATTGAATAAAATACAAATATCATATTTTTCAATTTTCGAAGTCAACGTATCTAGATGGTCTCAAAAATGTTACCAGTTTGTAATCCATCCATCCATAGTACATCTGCCCGAAGGCAGGTCCTTCACTGCAATCATAGCATTTCCATGCAATGCTTGCAGCTTTACTAGGGAATTGTAGGTGTGGTAGCTTCCCAGTGCTTTCCACACCGGTGAAGGATGATGATGATGTCATATGATTTCGGGGATCGTTTGGGCCTTAAAGTTTTCCTGACATTTATCTTACATGTGAGGAAAAACCCCGATAAAAACCTCACCCAGAAAAACTGCCCCGACTGGGGATCGAACCCGGGCCCGCTACGCGACAAGCAGCACGCTACCTCGAGACCACCGCGGTGGACCAGTATCTAATATAGGTATTTAAATTTGCCGGTCAGACAAAAACAAAATTTCCCACTTAATTTTTTAGCGTTACTTTTCTTTTTTCTGTATTTAAAATTATTTCATAAGAATAACAATTGAAGTAGTTGTTTATGCAAGTTGCATACTGATTCGCCTGTTTTCTCCCTTATAGAAAAGTTGACATAGTATAAAAAGGGAGGGAAAAGGATGGAGCTGAATAAAAAACTGATTCATTGCAGTGGAACACATCAGAAAAGTCGTGTCTTAACAAAAGAAAAAGCCGCCAAAGTTGCTATCTCAAACGAATCGCAGTAGCAGTATGCTGCAATAGTTACACACAAATATGTTTCTGCCCTTGTTATATTCTCTTTTATTCACAAAACTTGATGTTTCTGATTCGTCTATCTCCTATTCATATAAGCTTCGTTTCCGAAATTTCGGATTCAATCTTTGGAGTTTTTTCCTAAATCGTCGCTAAAACATTCTCAAGAATTGGAGAAAGTACAACATAAATCGCAGCTTAGTATCTCACAGAGTTGAGTATTCTCTGTGGCGTATGAATCTCGTCACAAGAAGATCAATCCTTTAACCGGCGTTACTAAGCAATGCTTACTATTTTCTCCTATTTGATTAGTGGTTGCTTTCCATAAATTTGCAAATAAGTCTGAGGAAATACTTGAATATGTATTACATTTAAAATAATGATAAAGAACATAGACCTATAACATTTTCATCATGAATTAAGTAGTAGATACAATATTTAAAAAATAACTAAACATAACAATTAGAAACACGAACAAATTTTTGACAAAGCAATAATTTCAGACTCATTTGATGAACTTGTAATATTTAAATGATGAATGTTTCCCTTCCATGAACATCGACACCACATGCTCAGCTTTCGAGTAAGATTTGCCTAAGTGAGGGGAAGAGATGAAGTATCTAACTCACTATCGAACCCGCAGGTTGTTGGCCGCGCGAACATAAGCCCTCCATACAATTTTATCCTGAGCTAATGTTTTCCAATCATCCGTTGTATAATTTACTTCCCTCATTCTTGATCTACAAACTGGCTGTTTTCCCTCTGGTTTTCCTACAAGGAGTTTCCTTGCCCCTCTTTAATTTCCCATTCGTGCCACATGTCCTGCTCATCGCAGTCTAGGAGACTTAACTGTACTTTTTATATCTGATTTCCTATAAAGATATGAAGTAACCAATCATAAATGTTGTCCATCCTAATAATCTACTCGCAGATTTCAATATAGAGTTATCCTTTTCTTCTACTGTGCATTCTCTCTCTCTCTCTCTCTCTTTTCTCTCTCTCTTCAATTTAACTCCTTTCTCATTTCTTCTTGGTCTCTTAGGTACTATCCCATATGCCCTTTCCTCGGCCTTCCCCTTTCTCTTTTTCTTTCAAACCTTGTTTCCATCGTCTGTTTAAGTTTTCTCTCTTCTTTCAATCCCACCGCGTTCCCAAACTACTCAGTTGTCAATCGGTATCTTCTTTAATCACTTCCTGATCTTTTCATTCTTTATTGTACCTTTTTTGCCTTCATTATTATCTTTGTAACAACATTTAATCTCTATAGAAGTTACAATACTTATTTTTTAACTTCTCACTGGCCAACTTTCTCTCCCATGTAGTAATGTTGGCTTAATTAATGTTTTATACATTTGTATTTTGTTTTATTTAGTGATTTATTTCTTTCCAAATATTATTTCGCTAATTTGAAATTAAAAATTATTAGCTTTACTTCCTCATATTTAATGTACTTCCTTTACGTTACTATTTTGGTTACATTGTTCCCAGATATTCATATGCTTGTACTTGTTCCAATTGAATCCCGTTAAACTTTATATGAATTTTTCTATTTTTTTCTTCCATTTTTGAGATTTACAATATTCTGTGGCTACTAATCAACCCTTTCTCATTTAATATACCTGTCCACATTATAACTGCTTGTTGTAGTGTTTGTTCCGAATCTGATATTAGCATTACGTCACTAGCATATACTTACACCCGACTAATTTGCCACATATTCAATCCCATCTTATCTTTGGTCGATCTTCTTTTGTATATATTTATTGTTTCATCTAGTAAAATAATAAGTATAAGCGTTATTAAGCCGTATCGTTATTCGCTCCCTTACTTATTTTAAATCATATGATTATTATTATCCAATTTTGGAATATATTAAACAGTACCAACTAAATTGGAAACACCATATAAAAAGAATGAGTTCAAATCGGATCCCCAAAGCTGTTTATAATTATATACCAAGAGGACGAAGATCACTGGGCCGTCCTATGAAACGGTGGAGGGAAAATTTTCTATAGGATCGTAACAGGCCTTGGCCTAATACTTTGAAGGAAGAAGAAGAAGAAGAAGATTATTATCCATCATTCATTACTATTTCTTCTATACTTGATTTGATAACCCTCATTAACTTCTTTATTGCCATTTAGAACTATTCATGTAAAAAGAGAGAATAATAGCCGACAGAAAGAGGCTTGTTACTACTCCTGAGGATAATATTTTACAGCTGGAAATGCCTTCTTCATATCTGACAGTGAGAATTTTATAAAGTGCCACATATCTCTGTGCTGGCGGACCATCGGTTTATAACCTCCTGTCCATAGAAAATCACATCTTCGAATGTTTATTACTCGAAAATTCATTCGAACTTGGGTGTGATCAAAATTACACATTCAATCGTATCCAGATGTAATGAGCTACACGGGGCAACCAAAACCAATAGTTTGTAAAATAGCATAGGCTAATATTACTATAATAAGCTAAATTATAAAATATTCTTTTTAATAAATATATTATTATTTAATATTTTATACAATTGAGCTAAAGGCAGTATTCGGCATGGGTGGTACAAACCCTACATTTCACTCAGCGACTTTGCTTTAATTCCGAGGGTGCATATTCCTTGTCTTGTGCTATTTTACGCCCTATTGTAGCCCTGGTAACACCCAGAAATGTCTGCTACTGTGTACCTATATAATGCGTAGTTCACAGTTCCTCCTGATTTCTGCATATATACGAAAGGCTCAAGGAACTGGCTTGCAATAGACTATGTCTTATGTACGAGTGTAAGTATTACAAATAGATGATGGATACAAATAATTAAAAAGTGAAACGGAAATGAAGTGGCTGAATTCAAATACCTTAGGAACAGTAACTACAAATAGGAAAGAGATGCACAAAGAAATTAAGCATAGGCTCAATACGCGAAATGCATGCTTTTATGCATTACAGGGACTCTTTTTTATTATTTTATATTACACCATTGAGGCTATATTTTATTATAAATAAATTGTTTATACTTTTCTTTTCTTTTCTTTTGCATTTTTACGGAGTGTAAGAATACAAAAGAAAAAATGTATATATAATTTATTTATAACACAGGGACTCTTGTCATCCCAACTTCTCCCAAAAAGCATTAAACTGAAAATAAAAAAAACTGTTATTCTCCCAGTTATGTGGATGTGAAACATAGACCCTTAGTTTAACGGAGGAGAAAATATACGAGTATTTGAGTATAAAGTTCTTAAAAAAATATTTGTATCAACGAGAGACAGGCGAATGAAGAAGACTACATAACAGTGAACTACATGGTATTTATAGGAAACCAGATATAATAATAACAGTCAAATCTCGAAGATTGAGATAGCACTAGTAGCAGGAATGGGGAATGAAAGCGGGATATGGAAGCTTCTTGTAGAAAACCAGAGGGAAAGCGCACAGTAAGTAATGGGAGAAGAACATTAACCATGTTTTAAGTGAAGTAGATTATATAGGGGATGATTTAAAAACATTAGCTGAGGATAGGGATGTATGGAGAGCTTATATCCTCGCGGCCATGAATCTAAAGGTTCGATAGTACCAGTGAGTTAGTTGGTTAGTTAAGAGAGTTGAAGTTCATCTCATCATCATCCTTCACGGATTAGGTCATTGCCTGTTCCGACCTCACATCTATTCAGCCTAGCGCTTTCCTGGTCTTCCTACCGATCTTCGTCCTCCAGGATTATACATCAGTGCCATTTTTGGTATCCTATCCTATGCATTCCTTTGTAGATGTTCTATTCAATTGTTCCTATGTTCTATTTGTTTAAGAAATGGCTGTACTTTTAGTTCATCTCTAATATTCTCATTTCTAATATGTTCTTCTCTTGTACAACTTTTCAGAGCCCGTAGGAATCTCATTTCCGCTGCCTGAATTTTACTTTTTCTTTTCCCTTCAAGACCCAGGCTTCACTTCCATACATCGCCACTGGTAGTGCCATAGTTGAGTAAAATCTTAGCTGCGTATCCTTTCTTACTTTGTGCCACAGTGTTCGTCTGATATGTTAAATTTTTGTATTTTCTTATTTATATCTTGTTCTTCTTCATAAGTTATATCGCAGCCCAAATACTGGAAGTATGAAACCTTTTCCTAGAGTTGAAGTTCAAATGTTAATATTGTTGATTTTATGATGTATTGGAGAACATTTTACATATGATATAGCGTTGGTAATGATGTGTTAAAGTAAGCAGTTATTTACCTGGACTGTACTACATAGTTACTATTTGAATTGCTAAAGCATGAAGCGGTCGCATATGAAATGTGGCGGGACATAATTCAAACTGGCCATGTTCGCATCTTGTTGCATAGATACGATTTAAACTTGTGTTATAGTCATGTTATGACTTCTTAATGCTCTCTTGGACATGAATATGTGTTAGGTACACTCGTTGCCGTAGATAAATAGTACAGTACCAATACCTTAATAATTGTTGGTGTTAAAATAAAAATGCAATTTAATACAGCACAAAGACGCATACTTACTCGACCGAACTTCTGTAATATTTCAAACATTTCTTTCATCACAGTCTTCCATCATTTTGAGCCTCACAAACTTTAAAATAGAGAACATCTATTAGATAAAAACACCATTGGTTTCTGTAGAGAATCTCGTGGTAGTGCGTTTGGCCTCAGTTTTTTTATTAAATCTGTACAAATAACGGTTATAATAATTAAGGTCTGATAAAGATAAAGTGATCTCACTATAGGTCTCAGAAGTACCTTCAGGGAGTAGAAGACAGAAGGCACGAGATGTCAGTTGGGTTTTCAGAGCTGGGTGAGGACTGTTTTTAGCTCCGAAACAAACGTGAGGTGCTTATTTCAGTTAGAGATTGAGTCAACCCTAGGGTCATGATACTTCCAATAGTTTTAGACCAATTTAAATATCCTGACCTTATCTGGACTCGAAACCCTGACTTTCCGGCTTGTAGTTTATGACCTTAACTATCTGAGCTACGGCGTGCCGCCATATTTACCAGTTATTATATTCTTTTAACCAATAATTAACTATAAAACGAGGAAATGTATAGCGGTAATAATAATAATAATAATAATAAAATTAATAATAATAATAATAATAATGATATGTGACACTCTTACTTTAAGGGAGGAAAGGAGATTACAAGTATTTGAGAATAAAGTACTTAGGAACATTTTTGGACCAAAGAGAGATGAACAGACATGTGAATGGAGAAGACTACATAACAATGAACTACATGGTGTTTATAGGAAGCCAGATATAATAAGAACAGTTAAGTCTCATAGACTGCGATGGGCAGGACATGTTGCACGTATGGGGAATAAAGACTTGCATGGAAGCTTCTTGTAGGAAAGCCAGAGGTAAAACGACCAGTTGGTAGACCAAGAATGAGGTGGGAGAATAGCATTAACTATGATTTGAGGGAAGTAGATTATACAGGGAATGATTGGAAAGCATTGGATCAGGATAGGGATGTATGGAGAGCTTATGTCCGCGCGGCCATGAACCTACGGGTTTGATAGTGCCACTGAGTAAGTAAGTATGTGACACAACAGCTCCATAATCCCAGTTTTGACTGATGTTTTCCTGTCACCTACATGCTAATTTCCGTACTGTGTTACTGTTAGTATGTGACACAACAGCTCCATAATCCCAGTTTTGACTGATGCTTTCCTGTCACCTACATGCTAATTTCCGTACTGTGTTACTGTTAGTATGTGACACAACAGCTCCATAATCCCAGTTTTGACTGATGTTTTCCTGTCACCTACATGCTAATTTCCGTACTGTGTTACTGTTAGTATGTGACACAACAGCTCCATAATCCCAGTTTTGACTGATGTTTTCCTGTCACCTACATGCTAATTTCCGTACTGTGTTACTGTTAGTATGTGACACAACAGCTCCATAATCCCAGTTTTGACTGATGTTTTCCTGTCACCTACATGCTAATTTCCGTACTGTGTTACTGTTAGTATGTTGACACAACAGCTCCATAATCCCAGTTTTGACTGATGTTTTCCTGTCACCTACATGCTAATTTCCGTACTGTGTTACTGTTAGTATGTGACACAACAGCTCCATAATCCCAGTTTTGACTGATGTTTTCCTGTCACCTACATGCTAATTTCCGTACTGTGTTACTGTTAGTATGTGACACAACAGCTCCATAATCCCAGTTTTGACTGATGTTTTCCTGTCACCTACATGCTAATTTCCGTACTGTGTTACTGTTAGTATGTGACACAACAGCTCCATAATCCCAGTTTTGACTGATGTTTTCCTGTCACCTACATGCTAATTTCCGTACTGTGTTACTGTTAGTATGTGACACAACAGCTCCATAATCCCAGTTTTGACTGATGTTTTCCTGTCACCTACATGCTAATTTCCGTACTGTGTTACTGTTAGTATGTGACACAACAGCTCCATAATCCCAGTTTTGACTGATGTTTTCCTGTCACCTACATGCTAATTTCCGTACTGTGTTACTGTTAGTATGTGACACAACAGCTCCATAATCCCAGTTTTGACTGATGTTTTCCTGTCACCTACATGCTAATTTCCGTACTGTGTTACTGTTAGTATGTGACACAACAGCTCCATAATCCCAGTTTTGACTGATGTTTTCCTGTCACCTACATGCTAATTTCCGTACTGTGTTACTGTTAGTATGTGACACAACAGCTCCATAATCCCAGTTTTGACTGATGTTTTCCTGTCACCTACATGCTAATTTCCGTACTGTGTTACTGTTAGTATGACACAGTACATTAGCTTTCGTTTTCTTAAACGGATTTCGCTAGGTATATTTCTCATAAATCAAGAAGCTACTCATCAAATCAATTGACCCTGTTTCAGACCCCATACTCAATATTCTATTTAAATAGTTGTGGTGCATATAAAAATATTTCTAAACGTTTTTATGTAAGAACTTTTAATGTAAATATTTCTTTCTGGATTTCATGTTTTCATACATTTATTGTAATTTAATACATTAGATGAAAATGTTTATCAAATGATAAAAATACCTTATTTAAGGCAAACGTATTAATTTTATTATTAATAGGCCCCAATTTTTTTAATCACTTAGACCAAATACCATTAGAAATATTAATACTCAGTATCGCGGTAAACGAACCCATTCAGTTCCGCTAATGCTTACACCATAGAGGTTGTCATAGGTGGAGACGATACTAATATTATTAATAATATAATAATAATAATAATAATAATAATAATAATAATAATACATTGATGTCCATCTGGAAGATGAAAGGAAGAAAGACCTCGACACTCATGGATGAAAGAAATGAGAACTGGAATGAAAACAAGAGGACTGGAGGACATTGTGTGGGATATTTATCTTATGCCTCAAACGGTAGTCAAGACCAATCACGTTTCAATCAATTTTATTTTACAACCAATGACAGCCGTGTCTCATCTCGCTCTTTATCAGCCCCTGCTTTTGTGATAAATAGAGCTCTTACTTTTTGATGTTCTGAACAACTCGGAGCATTATTTTTATCCAACAAATAAATTGAATATAGCAAATAATGAACAGATTCCTTGATTTTACTGAGTTTTTTTACTAAAAAAATTAATTATGTTGATTATAATATACAGTTTGAAGTGTTTCTCCACTAGGGTGCATTCTTACTATATTGCGATTCTATTTGGCAATAAATAATATGATCAAGTTGCAGTGAATTACATAACCTCCCATTTTTTATTTGTTTTCAAACATCGCCGTTACATTAAAAATATAAATATTTTAAAATACCAAAGTAACTCACTGGTACTATCGAACCCGCAGGTTCATGACCGCGCAGACACGAGCTCTCCATATCCTGAACTAATTTTTTCCAATCATTCCCCGTATAATCCACTTCCCTCAAATCATAGTTAATGTTATTCTCCCACCTCATTCTTGGTCTACCAACTGGGCGTTTTCCTTCTGGTTTTCATACAGGCAACCATATTTAAATAATGAATTTTGAGTAAACAGCTTAATTTTATTCCTTAAATAATCCTAACAAATGCCACTCTTGATTTCCAAATTTATCGATAATTTGGAAATCACTCGTGGCATTACTTATGACTATTTAACTCATGCCCCAAATGGGAGTGAAAGACCAATCATGGTTCAATGAATTTTGTTTTACAACCAATCACAGTTGTATTTCACCTCGATATTTATCTATTTCTGTTTATCATATTAAAGAAAGCTCCTTTTTAATATTCTGAAAAGCTCAGAGCATTATTTTGCTGTGACTGACTCTCCAACAAATACGTTTAATATAAGAAATAATGAACATATTCCTTCGAACTACACATTTGGTAATTGTGTGTTCAATAATTGTGTTTTTAAATAATGATTTTACTGAGTTGTTTACTAAAAAATAATTAATAACACATAATGTTCGTCAAAATATATAGTTTGACGCGTTTCATTTTTTCTCCACTAGAGTACATTCTTACAATATTGCGATCCTATTTGTCAATAAATAATATGATCTAATTGCAGTGTATAAATAAAAGAAGCATAACCAAACATTTCTCATTTGTTTTCAAACATCGCCGTTTACATTAAATATATAAATATTTTAAAATAACTATATTTAAATAATGATTTGTGAATAAACAGCTTAATGTTATTCGTTAAATAGTCCTAACAAATACCACTCTTGATTTCCAAATAATCTAGATAAATTTATGAGTCACTTGGTGACTCGTGAATTTATCGACAATTTGGAACTCACTCATGGCATTACTTATAAATAAAAACGAGTGGAGAAGGAAAATAAAACCATAGGAACAGAAAGATGTGTAAACATTGAAAATCTTGTATATAAATGTAAATATCTAAACAAATAAAGTAAATAAATATTAATCAATGTATACAAGTTGGTAAAGTAAGTCACCAAAACAACATGACCATTGTAGAGTAATAGTGTCTCATGTCTATTAGGTAATAGTTAGTTGTGAGACCACTTCTAAGACGAAAAGTTTAGAAGAAAACAGGAATGCATGATATGAGTCACTTGTAAGATATATTACAGAATAAAATAAACGCATGTAAGATGCATAGCTATTAAAGAGTTGTATAGGGAGAATTTGCATCCTCGAACCCGTTTCTTATGACAAGATAGGTGATTATTAGTTTACAAAAACTTAGCGGAGAGGAGAACCTGCCGACCAGATAACTAGATTGATTCTCTTCCTTCCGAACGGTGATCATTGTAATTGACATTGGCTTTCCAAGTACCTACATGTATCACAACTGCTTCTTTTTTATAGTTATCGATATTAAAATTTTTAGTATTATCTCCTTCAGTTCACGACCTTAATTTGAAGATGAAGAATATGAAATCGGCCTCCACCTGCGGAGATGTAGCTTCGGGCACCGCATGCAACAATCGTATAGTCAGCGCTGTTTACATTTGGAACTCTAAAAGCAAAATTGAAATGTTCTCATTATTATTTGAATTTATTTATATTTGGAAACTAATGTTGTACAATATTAATTTTGAAGAACTGGCTGAATTCAAATTTCTAGGAACAATAATTAAGAATAGGAATGATATGAACAAATAAATTAAATACAGACTCATATATGGAAACGTTTGCTATAATGTATTACAGGAACCCTTGTCGTCCAAAATTCTCTAAAAAAAACTTTAAATCGAAAATATATAAAACAGTTATTCAACCTCAAGACCACGGCCTTACAACTCGGAAATCTTCTTCAAGATCATCTTAATAACTCCAGCCGTGAAAGCTTAAGTCAATACGGTTATTCTCCTAGTTGTATTATATGGATACGAAACATGGACTCTTACTCTAAGAGAGGAAATGAAATTACGAGTATTTGAGAATAAAGTTTATTTTAAAACGTCTAAATTTATATTTGCTTTAACTTTGTTTAAACAATTACATTGAAGCTTATATATATATATATATATATATATATATATATATATATATATATAAAGTAAAGTGATCCCACAACAGACCCGGAGGCCCTTGGGGTAGTAGGAGGTTAAGGCTCCCACTTTTTCTAGACAATCGGCACTTTATGTCAGCCGGGTTGTCAGCCCTGCGTGACGGCCGCCTTTACCCCCAGAACAAGCGTCTGGTACTCATTTCGGTTAGAGGCTGAGTCGACCCCAGGGCCATAGTGCCGCCAGAGGGTTTGGGTCAGTTTAAAAATCCTGACCCCAACGGGACTTGAACCCTGGACCCTCCGGCTTGTAGCTCAGTGCCTTAACCACTACGCTACGGCGTGCATATATATATATATATATATATATATATAATGTGTATGTATAAATAGTGGTTAGTATATACATTTAGATAATTTTATTGTTATTATCATTATTATTATTATTATTATTATTAGTATTATTATTATTATTATTATTATTATTATTATTATTATTATTATTATTAACAGTGAGCCACATCATCTTCATGTCAGACCAGATATAATAAGAACAGTTAAGCCTCGAAGATTGCGATGTGTAGGACATGTGCACGAATGGGGAATAAAAGGGGGGGGCATGGAAGTTTCTTGTAGGAAAACCAAAAGGAAAACGCCCAGTTGGTAGACCATAAATGAGGTGGAAGAATAAAATTAAGCATGACACGAGAGTAGATTATGCAAGGGATGATTGGAAAACTGTATCTCAGCATAAATTTGTATGGAGAGCTAATGTCTGCGCGGCCATGAACCTTCGGGTTCGATAGTGCCAGTGAGTTAGTTTATTGTCATTATTATTATTATTATTATTGTTATTATTATTACCGTTTAATGTATACACAATTAGATGTACTTATTACGTTAAACACCAGCTTAATTTGTTCATGTTCTATTAATACAACTTGTGTGTATGTTTCATTACAATTTGTATTTTGTATACTTGTGCTAGTTAAGTGGAACAGAAGGGTTATTAATTTTAGCTCTGCCAGAAGAAATAAAACATTGTTATTTTTGTTATCATTAAAATCAGGCGCCGGAGTAAATTAATCAAAATGTTAAAAAAACCGAAAACTTTGAATGAGGTCATAAAATCACATAAAAATGCACTTGGGTATTATAGCATAGGGTACTCTCTTATAATTAGGTTGATTTGCATATATCTATAAGAGGCCAATAGAATTATACAAAAATGTAAATTTGTATGTAAAAGTAGTTATTGGTAGTTGTACCGCAGTGTCTCATATTACAAGAAAAAAAAATCTGTCAGCTTGTGACAACACACCGGCTGTGAGGTGGAAAGTCATGAGCAGTGAAATATACTTTATTAACTAACTAACTCACTGGCACTATCGAACCCGTAGGTTCATGGCCGCGCGGACATAAGCTCTCCATACATCCCTATCCTCTGCCAAGTATATTTAATTATAAGTTATGTTCTTGATAGTGCATATTTCACTGTAATATTCTAATTACACTGGTCAACATCATTTTGTCTCATGATTATCAATAGTTGTACTTTTTAAATATGTATTCGAATTTCTCCATCACCCACAGTTTTTTATTTAAATTTCAATTAATGGTTTTAAATAATTAGTTTTTAATAAACGTTTTTTCGTCCATCTGTCTATTGTAAAATAAAACCAAATGAGCTAACTCAAATGATTTCAGCTATGAAAAATATATATATCAAGGCAAATGGAATCCTAATATGCTGGCCGATTATTGTTGGACCATCAGAGGAATGGTCCACAGGCGAAATATAGCAGATAATCGTCATTTCTTACTTTCTAGGTGAGTCCGAATGTTCGAATATTGTGTAGTTACGAATGTAGAAAATATTAAAGTGTTTGAAATTATAAATGCCTGTCTCTCGGAAACCTTGCGTGATGTAGAAACACCGATATCATATTTGAATTCAGGAGAAAAAATACTATCAAACTCACATATTTTGCTTTCTGAGACAAAAGAAAGTTTGTTTTTTGTTGCTCAGTGTTGTAGACGACAAATTTAGACTGCATCTTATATACAAATATAGTACGACAGTTTCAGATATCTATGGCTTACTGAAGAGGTTGCCATCACTAACTATGATATAACATTACAGACAGTCATGCTGTTTTTGTGACGTAATCGTTAATCCTTAGTCTGGATTTTATTAACCGATTTTTTTTTTCAAAAATACTAAACTATTCTCAAATTAAGGACATGGGTTGAATATGTACTCCGTTCCGAATTAAAAAAATATCTAATGAAAGCTCTGATTAAGTTTAAGGAATTTACGAAACATATAGATAAGTAGGTTGGTGCGATATTTTTAAACACGCGTGCGCATGTACAGGTTATCAGTGAACTTTCTATCAGGAATACAAGTAAATATATCTGTAATTGTAAATATGGTCAAAGTTCGGCGAACCTCTCCCTCTCTCTTTCACTCTCTTAGCGTAACTATGTTTGGCGGGAGATGATGAGAAGCTGTGCCGGCTTCTTCTCCAGGAGTAGGCACCTGTGCGGAGTATAACTCATCTTTACTTCGACAATGGCATATATCACATGTTCTGTATGTTCCATCACAATACCCCTGTATTTTACAGAACGAAATCGAATTCTACCAACATTTTTAGAGGTTGTTTAGGGAGGTTCAAGAAATTCCAAATGTAGATATATAAGACATACTTCATAATTGATCCTAAAAAACTTGAATGTTTTAATGTAATCTCCTAGCGTACTTACAATAAAATGCTACCATATTTAAGATCACAATTACGATAAGTCCACCGCTGTGGTCTCGAGGTAGCGTGCTGCCTTGTCACGCAGCGGGCCCGGGTTCGATACCCGGTCGGGGCAGTTTTTCTGGGTGAGGTTTTTATCGGGGTTTTTCCTCACCTGTAAGACAAATGTCAGGAAAACTTTAAGGCCCAAACGGTCCCCGAAATCATATGGCCATCATCCTTATCATTATCAACCTTACCATTATCATTATCATCATCATACTTCACCGGTGTGGAAAGCAACGGGAAGCTACTACACCTACACAATTCCCTAGTCAAGCTGCAAGCATAGCATGAAAATGTTATGATTGCAGTGAAGGACCTGCCTTCGAGCAGAATTACTATGGATGGAATTACGATAAAGCCCTAAAAGGGAGCCAAAATTTCATCATCATCTAATGTTTGAGGGGGGAATGTAAATAATCAAGGCAATATTTGCAATTTTAAGTAATGTGTGTTTAATTCGTAATGGTTTGTTCATCCATTTATTTGACGTAACATCTTCGATAACATAATTCCGTGTTCTTCTTATTTATTTATGTATTTATTCCAAAATTTTGCTTCATAATTTAGTTTTAAGGAAACTATTGTGACCGAATATTAGCTGAGAATAGGACACATTTCTACAATTAATTTTGAAAATAAAATGTTATAAATATGTTAAATACTTCTTAATATTTGGATATTATAAATCTCTAACAAAAGTCCAAAGCTATCTAATACCATTTGGTTCTTCTATTTAATTTCAATACTAGTCTTGATAACAATAGCCTTGCTATCGAAACATGTTGACTATTTTAGTGTTTTGGTTTGGTGATTTGGATTTTATTGATAATATGTAATACATTTTTATTATTACCAAGAAAATATTTTTTATTAATATTTAAATACTGGATTATGGGTATCAAATTTATACAACTTCAAGAGCTGATAACCCTCATGTACTTTGTCTAAGACTCTTGAGTTTATCTCTAATTATTTGTCTGTATCATTACTGTAGCCAGGTATATTTCTTACGAATAATTAATTTATAATTTGTAGAGTGGAAACAAATTTATTATTGTAATTACATTATTAATAATGTTGAAACATTCAGAGGTTTTCAGAGGTATTGGGAGAGAATTTTGATACTAGGAAATCCGTGGTATAGGTACTTTATTTAAGAGTAATTTATCTGCTGTACTTGTCTGCTGTAGATTTTATGAAATCCACAAAAGGATAGGAATAACAGTTCAAAGTATATTAATATATGAGAAGTGGTAATGCACATAGGATTTAAAAATTGATGATCCAAAATACGACGATTAGAAATAAAAATGAAGAGAAAAAAGTATCAAATACGTGTTCAGAAATGAACCGGTTATGAAATACTTTTTGTTTTGGTTAGGACACGCTGAATACTAAGTTTGATTCTGAAAGTTGTTTACAGAAAATTATAGACCAAAAAATAATATTTTTCTACCATTGATTTTGCGGATTAATTACCTATTTTCTTCTTTTTCTTCTAGTAGGCGTAGATTTTTTATTGTCTGTCTAATGTATAATTGTTAATCATCACATTTCTATTCAATTCCTTGTGTTAGGGTCCAACACTCACAAACCAAATATAAGATTTATAAATTAGGTCTATTTCTTTTTCTCTATACTTTAACTATTATTTGGGTAATCACTATTAACAAATCCAATATTCATAACCTATCATTTATTTTATAAATTGTTATAATTTATACATGAAGGAGAAACATCTACAACCAGGAGATTGGATGGATCGACAAAATTGGCTATTAGAAATCGGATGATGTCAAAGACATTAATCAATCGATGATTTATCTATCTATCTATCTATCTAGCTATCTATTATAATTTTATTACTCCACCGTTTTTGAAAAAAAAAAAAAAAAACAAAGTTTTAAAACGCTGTATGATGCGTAGAGTTGTGCCACTTTTGTTGTAGTGAACAGTGGAGGCACGAACTGCGCGCAGCAATTAGATTGTATCGCACACACAGTGTTTTCACCTCCGCGGTGCTCAAGATTTGAATGCCAGTAACGTCTGTATGTAACCCAACAGATGTTCAGAATGTTCTCTTACATATTTTGATGTCGCTTTCAAAAAACTGCCGCATGGTCTTTTAGACCATCTTAACCTGGACTAATCATCAAATCGTGTTCGCAACAAATACCTTAACAAGATTCTTTCTCTGACTTACTTAGGTATTATACATACTTAACTGACAATTGAAACAGGGATTTAATAGAAAAAAATCTTAATAACCGGTTTCGAACATTTTCGGTCTGCGGTACCATTTTTGAGATCTGCTTGTTTTTTCTAAGTCGCCTACTTTTGAATTGCAATAATTATTTCTCTATCAAATCACATTTGTGGATGGTACTTACTGTGCTTGAATATGCCTTAGATCTGCTGAAATGAGATACCTTCGGAGGACTGCAGGATACACATTACTAGATCACAAAAAAATGACATCTTAGAAGAATTACACATGGAACCTTTGGAAAACAAAATGCCTGATTATAAGTCAAGATGGATGCAACATGTTCATCGAATAGAAGATCACAGAGTACCCAAACAAATGTTAAGTTTCAACCTGCAGAAAGAAGAATATCAGGACATCCATTCAAAAGACTTTTGGATGGTGTTTGTCTTGAGACCAAACAGGTCAACAAATGACCTAAATTTGTGAATGTACTATGAGACCAAACAGGTCAACAAATGACCTAAATTTGTGAATGTACTATGATGAGGATGATGATGATGAATATGAAGTTGGGTAGAAGGTTCGATCCTAAAAGCGCATGGATTACATCTCTATGAAGAAGGATTACATGCTATTTTAAAGTAAATAGATTGAAACAAAAAGTGATTCAGAATTCCAATTACACTCTTTTGAGAACTTGACTTGTTGCTGAAATGACGGGCAACGTCCAGTGTGCTGCATACTGCAAGCCTACAAGGTTTTCTCGGCAGCTAATTCCATTTGTGGCTATCAAAATTGATCTTTAATCTTAGCCACATGGCAACAAGAGATGTTCACCTAGCGAGTCGAATTAAGTCTTCTGTTGTTATGTGTCTTCCATTTACAATATGACGTGTATTCCAGATACTTGAATTTCTTGCAAGAAATAGCACCTACTGACGATGTTTTGGAAGATGTCTTATTGAACATCATTGAGGAATTGTAGTTGCACCAGCAAAACGTTTACTTGGCATCCGACAAAATCTCGCATGTACATTATTGAACAACTATATATCTATCTATCTGAATCAGTCAATAACTAGTCTATATAATGATAGCATCTCTATTGAAACACGTTGACTCTTTTAACATTTTTGTTTGGTGATGTTGGTTATTGTTAACAATGTTTAATACAATTTTATACTATTTATTAATATAACTAAAATAGTATACAGAAATAATTTAAACTAAACAGTAATTCCCAATAACACAAATTCAATACTAATATGTTGACTAAAACTTTCATGGCAGGCGGTATCACTAGGAACTGTTTTCGGGCTTGAAATTCAATATAAAATTGTGACATTCTCCAATCTTTGGTATTTTTTCCTGTACGTTTCGTTGTCGTCCGCATTCTTATGAGTGTTTTAACGGCTGATCACTGAATGTTGAGTTCTTTGGCCGGACTAACTTGACTGAGGATCTTTCTTAGTTGAATAGTCAAGACAAATTCGTGGAACGAGGACTCCAAAGAGCCAAATCCAATTTAATTGGTTGTTGTCACTGTGAGGACAAAATAGTAAAGAAATTACGTAATAACGAAATTCCTCAACCTAAATGCCAGTTGTTGCTACTTCTGTTGTCAAGTAGCTACTCAGTTTTCCTCACGAGTCTGAGTGGAATCGTTTCCAGACTCTATATTAGAATAAACATTTTCTTGATATAGCCCGGAAAACAACTTGGGGTGCTAATAAATCACGTAGAACTTTCACCACAGAAGCGATTCGTCAAGACCAAAGATTGGAGAATGTCACAATTTTATATTGAATTTCAAGCCCGAAAACAGTTCCTAGTGATACCGCCTGCCATGAAAGTTTTAGTCAACATATTAGTATTGAATTTGTGTTATTGGGAATTACTGTTTAGTTTAGATTATTTCTGTATACTATTTTAGTTATATTAATAAATAGTATAAAATTGTATTAAACATTGTTAACAATAGCCAACATCACCAAACAAAAATGTTAAAAGAGTCAACGCGTTTCAATAGAGATGCTATCATTATATAGACTAGTTATTGACTGATTCAGATAGATAGATAGATAGATAGATAGATATATAGATGGAAAGCTCTGCGGCCATCACTTAAGTGTTGGCGGTGAGCGATCCATTTTGGTCCTCCTTAATAAGTAGAACCCCGGGTTCCTGCAAAATTGGATTCTTATTCACAATGTGTAATACAACATTTTAGTTATTTTATTTACAATAATGAGCCTACCTTACTTTCATGAACTATGGAATATGAGATAGATGAAATGAAGTAAAAGCAAATCAGCTCTTAATTAGCCTCAGAAACAATGAGAATAAAAGTTCACACATTACCACAGGCGAGGGAGGAGTTTGGCAAGCATAAAATCAGCAATCAGAGTCGGTCCAACTTCAAACCTTTGACCTTCAATCTTTTAATTATTATTGTTACTAGTTTATAAAGTCTGAATAATTAAAATTCAATTACATCAATAAAATGTCCAGATTAAGTTATATATATTTGATCAAAGTACGATATTTTATCAAGGATCGGCAATATTGCAAAATAAATAAATATAAGAAACATTAGACAGGTATAATTTAATTTAACTGTGGTATTTAATACTTCAAGTTATAGCGGCGCAATTCAAAACTGGAAGTTAAGAGACAAACAAAAATGTTACGCAGAGGCCTCGTACTATAGGGTTGATGTACTTTTACGGAGGGTTGTTACCAATTTCTGGAGACTTTTTAAAATTGTTATAATGACACCACTGCTTTTATCATGGGCATTCCTTTCAGATGAATGGAGAGGATTTTCCTTGGGTAACTTCCCATATTACGAATAGTTTCAGGTTAATTCTTGCAACATGCTGAATTACAGCCCTTTCCAAGGCTAATTACAGTTATTTGCCAATAATAGAAGCCTGAAAAACGTGGTTTGCATATATCTAAGAACAGGATCAATTTTAATGTAAACAAAAAGGGTAAATCTCGGATGAGATTGATTCCCGAAAGAAAAGAACATCCAGATCTTCGCACATAAAGAAGTCCACCCCTGACGTGATCAGTAAGGTGAAGGTTGCTCGTTTCTGTTAGAAATCCGCACACTCAAAGAACTATCTGAATAACACCAACGAAACCCGGACTACTTTTTTTATCAACTAAGTGGTAATAAACATTTTGAAAGTAGATACACAGAATCCAGGAACACTTTTTGGAAGGGCTCTTTGATAATTGCAGGATATTCCTAGAATGGCAAATTAAATGTCCGAAGAGTTGCATAAAAGGCTAAAGTAAATTCAGGAGAATGTTCTTGCATCAATTTACCGACATGAGATGCCTGCTCTATGTGGAAGAGAGTCAAATAGGTATGGGCTCAAGGCTTTCCAGCTATATCGCTTCTTCCAAACACAATTTCATCGTGGATTGGAACAGGGATCTGAAATACATGCTGTGCCATTCAGCGATTTTTTTTTTCAAATCGTCTGATGCTTTTGCAATGGAATTTTTTATTCTATTGTTAACTTGAGAGTAGTTTAATTATTACGTTATCTCAAACCTAATGTAGGTTATTAATGAGATGTTGTGTGTTTCTGGTGGAATTTTTAAAGTGTGATTATATATCCTTCACCCAAAATTTGTATCCTACATATTATTTTTATCAGTGTCAAAAGAATTGGTGACGACAAATGTGAAATTTATGTCCGTATCCAGGATTCATAAAATTCAAACTCAATAGAGATAGGTCAGAAAGTCCTACGTCTACAAGCTGCTTCTAGTCTTACATCCATTTGTGCTGTATACAAACATGAACGATGACCAAGGCAGTATAAGGGTCCCCAGAATGTCGGAAAGTCTGGTCTCCCAGACTTTGTAGCTGGTTTTCCCTGCATGGAACTGCTACTTATTGCAGTTACCAAACTTTTGCATGACGATGAGTGGGCGCCAATCGCACAGTGATTGAAATTCCATGAGGAATTTATTTTCTCATGGGGATTTCAACCATCGCATATTCCCCAAATTAATATATTTAGCGTGGAAGAGTTTCTTGCCTTTATCCTTAAATTAGTTATGATGTCTTAAACCGTTCGGCTACGTTCCGGGATCCCTACACCAGTCATAATTTACCGACTACGTATATCCTATTGTAAAATGATTAGGTCAACTCAGGAAGAGATTGATGGAATTGCTTACTGCATCGTTTATTATTTTTATCTTACATAATTAAAAATATAGATTTGATATGTAAATTTCAAGAATTGTCTATTACATTTTTCAGTAATAATTGTCACATTATGTAAATATCATAAAGATAATAAAATATTAAATATAATCTCGATATATGATAATGATTTTCAAGATAAAGTGATAAAATGTGAAATTTAAGCTGGGAAATTGAATGCTGAGGGCATGATCTAAGGACTTCGGTACTAGATCTACTAATTAATTTATGTTGTCAGCGATGAATTCAATTTAACTTCTAGAAAATTGCTAACTGAAACTAAAAATCAAGTAGCAATGAGAAAAATTACAATGTTACTATTTAAGGCCCAAAGCCAGATCTATATGATTGCAAATGATTTATTGTAGCCGATCCTTCTTGGATTTGTGAGAAATTGGAGCGCTTAGACCTATTTATTGTTCTTAAGGTTAGGCCCATATATTATAGTCTTATATATTTCAATGTATTTCTTTATTTATAAGTTATTATTATTATTATTATTATATTATATTATTATTATTATTATTATTATTATTATTATTATCATCATTATTATTATTATTTGTTGGCCTATCACCAGTTATCATATTATATAATTGCTTATATATATATATATATATATATATACACGTATATAGGAGAGGAGAGGGGAGGAGAGAGAGAGAGAGAGAGAGAGGAGAGAGAGAGAGGAGAGAGAGAGAGAGAGAGAGAGAGAGAAATAAAAATTTCGGAAACTGTTTTTTTCTGTTGGAGGTACTTATTACGTGAGTATAGGTCAAGAAATGCCTTATTTCCTTCTGAGATTGTATTTTTGTGCAATATAATCTCAGTGTCCTTATTGAGTAAGACCGTAAGGTAATTTCAAATCATCTCTCTTTCATCGACGCATCCTTGAGTTGATGTAAATAGCCAAAGTATATTTTTAATGGTGCGGCATAGGGTAAATGTTTTTTTTAATGAGATTTGTGAAGGCATCTTGTATATTATACAAATATAAACAGGGTAATGGACAAAGATTTATTACATGTGGTTGTAGAATTTATTGACATTTCCATTTTTGTTTTTTTTTTGGATATAAGGAATTATTTCCCTCCAAACTTTTTGAGTTATCTTATATATAGGCCTATATATAATTATATACAGATTTTCAACGTTTCCATATCTTTCTGTGCCTTAAGTTTTATTTTCCTTATCCATTCTTCTCTATCCACCCACTCCTTTTCCCCGGTCCTCATGTTCTCATTCCAGTTCTTATTTCTTGCATCCTTGAGTTTCGAGGTCTTCCTTTCCTTCTCCTTCCAGGTGGACCCATTCAAATGTTTTTCTGGGTAACTGTTCTTCTTGCATTCGTCGTACGTGCCCATATCAATTTAATTGCTTGTATCTTAGATAATCTACTATTGAATATGTAATATTAATTTTTTCTCGTATGACAATATATCTTTTTTTTTTTAACATCTTGTTGCTCTCCTCAGGAAATCCATTTCCATCGACGTACGTTTTTGTTGAATATTCAAACTTCAGCTCCATATGTGACAGTACTTCTCACTATTGAATTATATATTTGTAACTTATCTTTTCTGGTTATATGTCTGTTCCATAAGAATCCATTTATCATTGCTGTTATTGCTCTACCTTTATTTATTCTGTTCTTAATATCACTTTCTTGTTTATTCTCTTTATCCACGTTTTCTGCCATATACTTAAATTCTTCACATCCTCTAATATACTACTCCTGATCTTCTAATATTAAATATTCGATTTATATATATATATATGTGTGTGTGGTGTGTGTGTGTGTGTGTTATAATGTAGAGGTTGGTCTCTGGCCACTGATTCCGACGTTTCGTCATTATTCTACATGCCATTATCAAGGAATTTTTTTATATGTGTGTGTATGTTTGTATAGCATCAAACTTGGAAAAGGAATTTATAGTGTTACTGGTTTACTTCTTACATTCTATGCATTTTTTCATTTCCAATCATTTCAACTCTTATTTTAATAATTATTCATTTTAAATAGATTGGATTGGATTAATTAAAAAAAACACAGGTCAAGAAATAAAGTAACCATTAAATTAGTTACTATTCAAAGGTCTGAACATATATAATAATTAACGTTAAATACTTATATATTTATATATGTATATATATATATGTATATATATTTGATTTATAAAGTTAAAGTGAAATATACAAAATGGGGACTGAATATAAATCTACAGAAAACAGAATATATGTGAAAGGATGTGAATGACCTCATACTCGAAACAGGGAAAATAAAAAAAATGTGAATTTTTAAAATATCTTAGGTCAATAATTACAAGTTTAGCTACTTGTGAATGATATGTACAAACTAAAATTGCAATGACAAAGAATGCAACTAAGGCATTACATGGAATAATTTGGAACAAAAATATTACAAAATGAAAAGTTATAAGAGCATAATACAGAATATTTTGTCATATGGAAGTGAAATTTGGTATTTGACGGAATTACAGAAGAATAAAATTAGAACAGTTGAGTTTGATTATCTTAAAAGAAGCCTTACAAAAAAAAAAGACAGGATAAAATAAGAAATGAATTCCCTTGGAGAAAAATGAATGTCACTACATCTGTTGTTAAGAGGGTTGGAAATCAAACTCTTAAATGCAATGGCCATGTAAAAGAATGGAAAATGAAAGATGGCCAAAAAATAAATACCAATGGTCACCCTCTGGAAGACATAAACGTGGCAGACCAAGATGGAAATGAAAAACCTACGTCAGAACTATAATGGATGATAAGAATTTGGAACAAGGAGATTTGAATGATATAAGTAAATGAAAACTGAAGACGGCAAACCTATAAGTGGGGGAAAGCTGAAGAAGAAGAAGAAAGTTAAAATGCTGCACTATTCGAGTTTATTAGTTAACGATTAAAATAAGCTAATAATCCTCCAATATAATATTAAGTGCGAGATTATGGGGATTTAGTAAATATACACCTCTTAAGATTGTTATTAAAATATTAAAACTTCATGTTGTTGTTCATCAGTATTTCTCTATGATTTTCTCTGAATTTAATGGGTTTATTTCATTTTAGATAAACTATAATCTCTATTTGTCAGGATATTACATGAAAAAGGTGTGATGGGCTATTGATGGATATTGATTACCAATTTAATTGGACAAGTGTATCCCTAGATAATGACTGCGATTACAAAAAAAATCTCTGTTGTGATATTCTAATATGTCTAACAGCATGTCTGATATTACGTTGTTGTTTAGAATATAATTTGAACTATTAACAAATTAAAAACCCCGAGGTCATTTGCAATAAAATTTTAATATGCACTGTAAACTCTATACAAAGGTTAGAATATTAAATGTATATACGGAGTAGTATGCATTAAAAAGAGAAGAAGAAAAGAGAGAGACGTGCTGAGTAAACTGCATCTTGCTTTGTATTCGTGTATATTGCCACCCTCATGATTTCGATTCCATGCTAGGCTGATACATGGTTTTTTATGTGATCTGTTTTTAGTTTAAGCACTATTTCGGGAGACCGCATGACGAAGGTTATCTTGTTTCGGATTGATAGCTTTTACGTCATCTACTTTTTGTTTATGCACCACTTCGGCAGACAATAATACCTAGGTGCGTGTAGAATACTTACAGTGTTTATGGAGAGAAGTAAGGATGATTGTTTGTTAGAGTATTTGTGTGCAGTGAGTTGTGATTGGGATAGCGATGAAGAAAAAATAAATAAATAAACCAAAATCCAATGTGTTGACCTCATATTTATTTAATAGTTTACTATTAAAACTTTTAACCCCACCGTGTTACAAAACCAATTCACTGGTCAAAAGTCAGATATGCTTATAACTGACGTAACAAACCGTAAACTCCTTTATTCATTGAATCCAGGGTTAAAGTCTTGATATCGATCAATATCCCTGGATTTTTTGCGGTTTTCTCAATTTCTCGAGATAAATGCTGCAATGAAATTTGATACCGATCCATTACGCCATATTTAATTTAATAATTTCATTAATTCAGTGAATTTCTATTGAAACGCATGAATTGCATCCAACGATATACATACTACATACAGATTCAATAAGGTGGCGGTTTAAAAAAATAATTATTAATTTTGCCATTTTTATACTGTAAACATATTATAAAATATAGTCATTTACGATTCATATTGCTTACATCTAGGTCTAGTGAGTATGCTTTGTAGGTAAAGTGTTGAGGAACCTGCGTCCGGAAATATACTGTTTCAGTTCTGCAATGAAAAGATCAAAGCAAACCTCACTTTTAACCTAGGTCAATGAGACAAATACTTCACCTCCTCGACCTCTTTCCTCAAATGTTTTTATTTATCCAATGCCCCAGGTTGTCATTTCGACATTTCTGGTGTTCTCTCCTGGCATTGGCTTAATTGTAACCCACTTCTTAAGTTGGGGCGCCTAGAAGTTGAAGTTACGTTACCCTGATGATATGATGGGTGATAAATGATAACGAAGTGCCAGGAGAGTTCTTAATCCAAACTTAACCTAAATTCCAGACATTCGGCAAACCACAGGAATGATTCCCATTAAGGAAAAATCCCCGTGGTTTGCCCGGGAATCGAACTCGGGACCTCATGAACAGTAGTCCGAAACGCCAGCCACTAGCCCATGAGGCTGGTCTCATTCCTCAAATGTCGTAACGATTTATTGTCGGATGTTAAGTAGAAAGGGTACTTGTGCTATATATTTGCTCAAAAATGTTCATAGAGTCTCCTTTCGAGAATTCCCAGTGCATCCTGCAGGAAAGCCAAGTACTTGTGACCTGATAATAATAATAATAATAATAATAATAATAATAATAATAATAATAATAATAATAATAATAATAATAATAATAATAATAATAATAATAATAATTTATTTTAGCTGGCAGAGTTAAGGCCATAAGGCCTTCTCTTCCACTCAACCAGCGAATAGTAAAATTATACAAAAATTACGTACATATTACAATTTTAAGATATTAAAATACAGACTAAACAAAATACAATGATGATGGATCTAATACTAGCTAATGCTAACAAAAACATAGAATATAATAAAATTAAAATTATATAAAATAAAGTAAGTAGCTTCCTACATGATTATTAATAGAATGCTCTATATAGTTGTTATGTAGTTAATGTTTTCATTGTGTCGAACTTAAGATATCAGTTAATTTGGATTTAAATAATGATAGCGATTGACAGTCCCTGACATGACTGGGAAGAAGTGGTATTTCAAATGTAAAGAGAACACACAAATGCAGGTGATTCTGAACGTCGTCCCATGACCATATTTGTTTATTGCAAAGAATGATATTTGAAATCTCAATTATTATCAACATTATAGCATAGGGATAGAGGGAATCTCGTTAATCCATTCATGCGCGTCACTAATTAGATGACGAGGCATTTGGCTACTTTATTAAGAGATTTTAAATCTCAATTATTGTCAACATTATAGCATAGATGTAGCTTCCAGACATCCATCCATCCATAGTTATTCTGCCCGAAGACAGGTCCTTCACTGCAATCATAGCATTTTCATGCTATGCTTGCGGCTTTACTAGGGAATTGTGTAGGTGTGGTAGCTTCCCGTTGCTTTCCACACCGGTGAATGATGATGGTGATAATGATAATAATGATAATGATGATGGCCATATGATTTCGGGGACCGTTTGGGCCTTAAAGTTTTCCTGACATTTGTCTTACAGGTGAGGAAAAACCCCGATAAAAACCTCACCCAGAAAAACTGCCCCGACCGGGGATCGAACCCGGGCCCGCTGCGTGACAAGGCAGCACGCTACCTCGAGACCACAGCGGTGGACCTTCCAGACATAGATTCCGAAAAAACATCTACGAAGTCCCCTTACAACCCTATAAGTGCGTATTGGGAATTATTTATCATTCTATGTCAAGAAGTACAATTATTTTTGTTCAGTCACTATTGGTGACGTGGAAGAGAAGACCTTATGATCTTAACTCAATCACGTAGAATAAAATAAATAAATAAAATTAAGTTCTTTATACTTCATCCTGTTCACATAATATTTTATTTAATAGCACTCTAACATCTCTGGTCATTAGCATCACAATTTTAATCTTGGCCGTCAAATTTTACTCAGGTGGCTCTTATTTCAGGTTTGAGGTTCTTTTTCGTGTCACAAATTTATGACACAGGACCCGCGGTTTTACTTCCCTTCGAAAGGAAAATATAGATATTCTGGAGTTTCACGTCATATGAAATATAAAAATCCATCAATCCAGTCCGGGTTTGACCCAGCGCACCTCGTAACCACAGTTCACCAGAACAAAGAATCCTATTTATTGTGCATTCTAGATATATATATATATATGTGTGTGTGTGTGTGTGTGTGTGTGTATGTATCATCGGTTGATTAATGTCTTTGACATCGTCCGATTCCTAATAACAAATTTTGTCGGTCCATCCAATCTCCTGGTTGTAGATGTATAAATATATTCCCTGACTCCAGGAGGATTTGTCTTCCTCTGCCTCGTCTTCCCTCAAATTTCAATTTAAAAACACATTTTGGTAGCCGATCCTCTTCCATTCGCTGGACATATCCGTTCCATTTTAATGCTGAGTTTTGATATAATCTAGAGATGTATAGCTTACTAAATATAAAGGTAACATTTCACGTATGAACCGTTGCAAATTGACTTCATGTCTAGGAACCGGCTATGGTTCCCATCATACGTAGACCAGAAAAGGGAGAATAGGTACCACTGCGTTCAACACGGATCACAACCAATAATCTTCTTCTTCTTCTTGTTCTTGTTCTTCTTCATATGTGATATTCCCAATGCTGTTCAACAGTCTATAAGTAAATAGATTTTGAAAATTGGGTTAAACCAACAAAGATCCTTATTGGAGATGGTCAAATTTAGAATGGCATTGTGTCAGCCTATGCTTTTATATTAATAGATGAAAATTATAGGTCAAAACCAATGGCTTAGTAAAAATAAAAACGATTAAGTTAGATGCTACTAAAAGAATGTAAGATGAGGATATATTACAAGTGTTGGCTAGTGCATGTAGATATGAAAGAACAAGAAGAAAGATTTAGAGATGGCGTTCCTGGTGGCGCGTGAGAAGTCTGAACATCATAAATTACTGGGTGCTTACCTCAAGTCAAGATTTACATAATCATAATTAGTCGTCTGTAATTATATGGTTGTATATCTATACTCCAGTCACGCTCAACCTGCCGGTGCGTGGGCGTCCTTCAGCTACCAACATAGCACTGTGGGAATATAAAATTGAAGATACGGCATAGATAATACGTTATATATCAAAATATTCTTGAAAGAACTATGGTGAAATTATTATATATTATTATTATTATTATTCTATGATTCTTATTATTATTATTATTATTATTATTATTATTATTATTATTATTATGATCGAATTTTATTATAGCGACGAAATAAATTCAACAATTAGCCCACTTGAAATATTTAGGATTGTGGATATCAGCTATGGATATGATAAAGCTATTGAACATAAAATTTATCAGTTTAAAGCTATTTGTGGCACAATAAATAGAACATTGAATAATAAAGGCCATAAACAAACCACATTAAAATTTTATAAAACAATCAAACCACATTTTCTTGTACATTATTAGCAATACGAACGAGTTATAATTTGTTTCGTAGATTTAAGACACGAAAATAATCTGAAATCTGAGATAACAGGCCTCTGAGAAAAAAATGTCAATGATTTCATTGAGCTGTAGTGTCGCGTCTTATGGATTTTCAGAACCTTTCTTATAAAGTTACGTGACAATTATTCGTAAATAATAACTTAATTTTCTATACCTGGATATATGCGCCATTTTAATAAACTAACTAACTCACTGACATTATCGAACCCGTAAGTTCATTACCGCGTGGACATAAGCTCTCCATACATCCTTATCCTGAATAAAACATTCCATATTCCTAGGAACATGTCCCTATGTTTGAGCCTTTGGCATGGATTCCCTGAAGTAGTCCCCGCCCGCAGAAGCGAATGAGGGATTATTTGACCTCCGGAAAATTTTACCTCAGTAGAACCCATATCCGCATTTCTTGACGGTTGTATTTTTACGGTGAGAGATCGTCATTCTTTCGACCAAGGTACTTTTTTCGTCTGGCTTATCACCTTCGACCAGTCCGGCATGGGTAACCCTATCGGCAGCAATGCTACCGCCGGCATAGCTCTCGGGATCATTTAAGCACGCAAACCACTCCACCACGACAAGCTAAAGATACCTAATATATTACGTAATTATTTAGTCTAATTAGGTAAGATAAATATATAAGCTACGATTATTATTATTATTATTATTATTATTATTATTATTATTATTATTATTATTATTATTATTATCATTATTATTAATACTATTATTAAATCGGCCGCGGTGGACTAGTGGTTATACTCCTAGCCTCTGGTCCCGAGAGTCGCGGGTTCAAACCCGGCTGGGGTCGATGGATTTTTTTAGGATGGAAAAATCGAAGGAGTAAGTCCTCCAGGAGGGACTTTCAGTCGTGGGTCCCGAGTCTGAAGATTTTCAGGCTCGTAAAAAATACTTAAGCCTGAATGAAAAGGCCTCTAAGCAAAATTTACCGAATTTTCCCGTCCTAGTACTACCTTGGTTTCCTAGATGTCAGTATGAGGCGGAACGCTGACCACGGACCACTCAAATGACATCTATACGAAAACAAGTGTAACTAAATTAGTATGGTTAAAATTCTCCCCTGTAGGGGGAGATGCCTAAATCTCTGTTAAGGGAAACATGGGCTTACAAGATACAAGATACTATTATTAAACGGATGAAATAAATTATACCCTTTAGAAATCACAAATAGTTTTATTTCATGTATTGGATAACACATACATGCAAATATTACTGATAACATGGGCAAAAATATCTATCAAACAATTAGAAATGACTACGATAGATAATAGATAATAAACATTTCTCTCGAAAGTTTTTTTCTAACTTGGCGATATTACATTGTTCTTCGATATTTTCTTCCTACAACTCTTAAAAGAATTTTAATCCAAACTTTAGTGATGCCGCATTTTGACTACTGTGACGTTCTACTAACTGACATGTTCATATTTAATGTTCGAAAATACGATCACATTTCTCCATTATTCCACGAATTGTCATGGCTACATCTAAAAGAGAGAATAAAATCGCATTGTCTAATTCTCCTATTTAAGATCCTACATACCTCGATTCCCAATTATTTATCATCCCGTTTCCAGTACCTATCCTCAAACCATAACTTAAACACAAGATCACAACACAGTCTCTTGCTTAATATACCGCAACATAGGACATCACATCACTCCATGTCACATACCATCTTCACTTCTCGCAACTGGAATTCCCTACCACAAGAAATAAGGGGATGCCGGACATTGGCATCTTTTATAAGAATTTATATTTGCTCTAAACTCGACTTCATTATTATCCAGTGTAAGGTATATATATTAATTGGTGTTTCTCGTATAATGTATCATATTTATATTATTATTATTATTATTATTATTATTATTATTATTATTATTATTATTATTATCGTATAATTATTGTTATTACCCTATAAAATGTTTGTACATGAAATTTACATTGCTACATTACTGTATCTTTAACTGTTTATAATTAGTATTGTGTATATCTATATTTGTCAAATATTTATTTGTATTTGTGCTGGTTGAGTGGAAGAGAGGGCCTTATGGCCTTAACTGTGCCAGAATAAATAAAGTATTATTATTATTATTACTATTATTATTATTATTATAGTTAGTAGGGCCTATTATCTACTGAGGCGGAGGAATTTCATGGTAAATAATGGTAATAAAAAGATAAGAATGCAGAATTCACACACTTTCATTTACGGAAATGAAAGCAATGACACACCTTATTTTTATCTAAATCAACGGAAAATCCAGTGCAATGACGCTACTCAAATATTATGTTATCAACTATGTATTTTAGCTTTATGAAAGATACTATGAGAAAATTAGTATGTTTTTGCTGAAATATTAATTCAACATTTATTAAAATGTATTAAATGTACTAAATAAATACTGAATAAATATATTAAATGTACTAAGTCCAGTAAGATAGTGTAGATAAAATTCTTATTTTAAGAATAACAAGGAATTCTATATAGGGTGTACATTAACTTGAAGAATTTATCTGGCAAGAAAGAAGTTCCATCAAGTAATTTGAGATAACCCAGGATCTCTTATAAAAATTTGGTAACACAGTTGTTTAGATTTTACATTCACAATCCAATATTAAAATTAAATAGGTGTATAGAATGGAGTGGGGTGATTTCAGAATAATATGAGTTGAATGAAACCAAATATTAATATTCAATTAACAGATTTCAAAATTTTACTTTTCTTTTTATCGGCAATATGTGCAGATTCTTTGGAAGTTTAATATTAAAAATAAGTTATTTAATTTTCTAGTTGGATTTTTATCTAATCTCTAATTAAAGTCTGAAGCCATCTAATATCATTTCATACAGTTTATTTTTTATTATTTCAATGCTGGGTTATTGTAGCGGTATAAAATTTATAATCCTCGTATAGTTGTCTGTTTGTAAACGAATTTATCGTTGTAATTACGTTACTTATAACGCTAAAACGCCAAGAGATTATGTAGGGGTGTTGGTTGAGAGTTTTGATATGCGGAATCTATGGTACCCGATATTTTATTACAAAGTAATTTTTTGTGCTAACCGTGTCAGCGTTGCATGCTGTAGAATTTTATGAAATTCAATAAACGAATGGAATAACAGCTGAAAGTGTATTAATATAGTGAAAAGTAGTAGCCTAGAGAGAGTTTTAAAAGTGTTAAGAATATAAATGAAGAGAAGCAAAAAGTGTTCCGGTAAAAATTGATCCGAAAATTATCGGTTATGAGATTCTTTTCTGGAATTTGCTGGTTACAAGTACTGTTTCCAATACATTCGTGAAAGTCACCACCTATGCTTTAAACAAAGGATCGATTTCAAAACTTTACACTCACGAAGTGAGGAGTGAATTTATCTAGAGAATTTGGAAATCAAGAGTGGCATTTGTTAGGACTATTTAACGAATAAAATTAAGCTGTTTACTCACAAATCATTATTTAACTATAGTTATTTTAAAATGTTTATATATTTAATGTAAACGGCGATGTTTGAAAACAAATGAGAAATGATTAGTACTTTTCATTTCCTTCCTTTGTTCATCACTGCAACCAGATCATAATATTATTTATTGCCAAATGAACGCAATATTGTAAGAATGCACCCTAGGGATTTAATTTTTAACCAACGTTATAAGTATTAATTAATTTGATGTTCTATGATGTAATATGTCAATTATATTTTTCTGCAACGTCATTTCCTGGAACGTAATTCGTTTAAGAAAGTGCAAACAGTGTTTTCTTTTTTTTTTTTTTGTGGTACAAATGTTTTTATATTATCTATCGCATGCGCTTTCTGCTGACATTCATGCACTATATATACAATCTGATAGCCGTATTTCTTAGAGGTCACTGCAAAATAATGCTATGACCTATTCAGAATGTTAAAAAGGAGGTGCTTTCTTTATTATGATAAACTTTAGTTGATAAATTTTAGGCGAAACACGACTGTAATTGGTTATAAATAAAAAATCATTGAAATGTGATTGGTCATTGACTCCCATTTGGGGCATGAGTTAAATTGTCATTAGAATCTGATTATTTTCTGCATTTCAAAGGAAATAAGATAATTCTAATGAGTTTAAAACGTACTATCTCGCCTACTCATTTCTTGATAATTTCAATGAAAATGGATATTAATATCACACATTTGGTCAGCTTGTAGATTCTTAAGAGGTCTTGGAAATCCCAAAAAACTAACACTAGGTTAATAACGTTCTATTCTATTGTGTTATGTACCAAGACAGGCCTTTCACTGCAATCATAGCATTTTCATGCTATTCTTTGCACTTTATTAGGAAATTGTAGGTGTGGTAGCTTTCCGTTGCTTTCCACACCGGGGATGATGATGGCCAGATGATGTTCGGAAACCTTTTGAGCCTCAAAGCTACCTGACATTTGTCTTACAGGTGAGGAAAAACCCCGAAAAAACTCACTCAGGAAGCTTGTTCCGACCGGGAATCGAACCCTGGCCCGCTGCGTGACAAGACAACGCACTACCCCGAGACGACAGCAGTTCTCTGGCCATAAAGCATTGTTCACTAACTATAAATCAAGAAAAAATTAACAAAATAGAGTACTGACGCTATATCGTGAGTAAAGTTCACTGTACGTTACTTGAAGTTGCTGACTATACTCAATTTAGGTTTGTACGTAAAAGGTTTTGCAACACAAGAGTGACGCCTCTTTATTTGTAAGAAACCAGCTTAATTTGTGATGGTAATATACAGGGTGTCACATTCAAACCTCCCACAGTTTAATTAACCATAACTAACAAAGTATGCGGAATTGTGAAATGAGGCTGATGTTAAACGAAACGGAAACTCGAAGAATTTTCATTGTCACACACTAAAACACCTCTATATGTGCACCATTTTTTCAATATTTTCTTCTGAAACACGCGTACGAGCACCTCCTGATTCTTTTTTAACGCTTCCAGTCGCCACAAACTTCTCAAGCCATGCCTTAATGGTCTTCCCATCAGGTGCATTTCCTCCATATTCTCTTCGGTAATTTCTTTGCACTATAATTATTGACTTCGTCTCTGCATAACAGAAAACAGTTGTGCTCGCCATTTTGTTTTATGTCATTATTGTCCAACACGCGACAGATGAATTAACTGCAACAATTAAAACAAAAATTATTTGAGTTTCTCTTTCTTTTAATACCAACCTCTTTTCATAATTCCGTATACTTTGAGAGTTATGATTAATTAAAATGTGGGAGGTTTGAATGGGACACGGTGTATATTTCGTATAAGCTTATGAAGAATACATTCGGTAGGGACTCTAGGACTAACGGACAATGCAATGTGAACCTGAGTCCAATGTTTTTTATAATACAAATATTTATTAATTAAATAAAAATAAAACGTAGTTTTATTTGATTTTCATATTTATTATATAATTCAGTGACAGCTGTTTCGGTACACTGTACCTTCTTCAGACATGTTAACAAATTATGAATTGTGTTCCAACTGATCTAAGCAACAATACAACAATATTTATTTAAATTTTTAAATTTAACAAAGGGGATTCATTTCAATCAAGTTGAGTATTTAACAGTTTTTTTACTACTTTTAAACTTATTAATTTCTAACAGGCTCCAAAAGATCTAACTTCTTACCCTTATCACAAATATGTAAAATTTCAAAAATTGGATCGAAACAAATGATTTAAATTGGAATAGGTTGGTTAGCATAGTTTGAATTTTTCTAAATTTCTGTTATATGCTCTCATGTGTTCCTTTATCCGAGATATAAAAGGTCTACCAGTTTGTGTCCACCAGTCTACCAGTACCGAAACAGCTGTCACTGAATTATATAATAAATATGAAAATCAAATAAAACTACGTTTTATTTTTATTTAATTAATAAATATGGATTTTCATCAAGTAAACACCAACTCAATTGATTACAAATATTTAGTTTAAAACTTGCATATATGAAGTTGAGTGACTATGGAGTATAGAGAGGTTGTTTTGGGTGTCATTAGTACAAGCAGAGTTGGAGGCAGTGCACATAACGTAACCTAACAGTAATAATTAGTGGCTCCAACAACAAGTGGAACAGCCCCACAACTTACATGACACTCTACCTAAAAATATTTGCACACTCTATCTTCCATTGTATACAGCAAAACACCCAAACAGTGATTGTCGCATGTTTCCTTCTGTTATCCAAATAAATACAATATATCCCAAGTTCAAACCAAGAATCATCTATCATCAATTCTTCACATATGAGACCTAGTGATCTGATATACTCTCTATCCTTTCTTTGTTTTTCCGAAGTTGGTTTGGTGTGTTTTCCGTTTAGCGATTGAATAAGAACATAGGGTAAGATATTCTTTCTATCATCATCATCATCCTGCCAGGTATTAGTCCTAGAAGAACTGTTACGGCCTGAGAAAGCGGTTTTCGTGCCATCTTTTCATAGGTCGACCAAGTGACCGTTTCCCATTTGGACAGTAGTTCATTATTGCCTTGGGGATCCTGGATCTAGCCATTCTTGAGACATGTTCCTTCCAGTTTAGCTGATATCTGGAGATGTAGTCCAGTATTGGTGACACATTAAGTTCTTGAAGGATTTCTACATTTTTATTTCAATCCCATTTGGTTTAGCCAGCTGTTCGGCGCATAAATCTCATCTCACAAGCTGTTAGTCTGCTTTCATCTCTCGTCCTTATATATATATATATATATATATATATATATATATATATATATATATATATATATTCTAATTCATTTGTATTGTTCTATGTATTTTGTAATTGGATCAATTTTTAATTTTTTTAGAGTATCTTAATATCTTCTATGTTCAAGCAAATTATAATAACATTTTAGTTATGACTACTTAACTCATGCCCCAAATGGGAGTTATGACCAATCAAGTTTCAATGAATTTTGAATTACACCAATCACAGTAGGTTTTCACCTCGATTTTATCAGTTTAATTTTATCACTTTAAAATCAAGCTCCTCCTTTTTAACATTCTGAATAGGCCAGATCATTATTTTGCAGTGACTCTCTAAGAAATATGTTGAATATAACAAATGGCTCCCAGATTATATACATATAGTGCACGAATGTAAGCAGATACTGCTTGCGGGTTATAATAGAAAAACATTTATAGCAATTGATTTAAGATTTAAGATTTAAGATTTATTTAGCCTGGTGGAGTTAAGGCCATGTGGCCTTCTCTTCCACTCACCAGGACAAACATATATTACATAAGAATATAACAATCTTAATTAACTCTAATATTAAACACTAAGTAAAAATTTGATCAAAAGATAATGTCTAATATACATATTACGATCTATAATACAACCAGTTAATATTAGTTAAAATTAAGACTAAAACTAATAATAAAATGTATACAAGCAAGACATATTAAATTGTCCCTGTCTAGTGTATATAAAAAAACAGGAAAATAATGAGATATAGAAAACTATTTTACAATTATACAATATTTAAAACAAAACAAATAAAAATATTGTTATTCTTAATATTATTTACATAAATAATTAATATATTAATATTGCTAAAAGAATACTATCAGTGAGGTGTATAAGTTAGTTTGTTATTAAATATTCTTTAGTTTGTTTTTGAAGGATGTTATAGTTTGAACAGTCTCTGACATAGGGTGGAAGGAATTCCATGTTTTTGGTAAGTGACAACCGTAAAAGATAATGAATAATATACAGTGTGATGAGCGCGGGATAATAAAGTGACAATGTGCTGATGGGATTCGAGTGTCAAGATTATGTGTGTCGGATAGTCTGATGAAGCGGCGTGATAAATAATTAGGCGGGATGATGTGTGAAGTATTTTATAGAGAAGGGATAGGGAATGGACAGTTCTCTACGATCTCTTAGACGAAACCACGATAATTGTTTCCAGGGACGGTGTAACATGGTCAAATTTGCGAATACCACAAATAAAACATGCGCAAGAATTATGAACACGTTGAAGTCTTTGAGTGGAAATAATATTTAAGTCTGTAAAAAGAGTGTCACAATAATCAAAATGGGGCATTGCAAGTGTTTCTCACTAACATTTTCCTAAGGGCGAATGGCAAACAATTTCGTACACGATTTAATGAATGTATTATTGAGAAGACTGTTTTGCATGTATGGTTTATTTGTGTATTCCAATTTAAGTTTTTATCAATAAATACTCCTAGAATTTTTACTGTCTCACAATAAAAATAAACTACTGTTTGTACTTTCTTAAACGTATTATTTCCCAGGAATTAACGTTCCAGAAAAATATAATTGACATATTTACATCATTAATTAATAAACAGTTTGATGTGTTTCATTTTTTCTCCACTCGGGTGCATTCTTACAATATTGCGATCCTTTGACAATAAATAATACGATCTGGTTACAGTGATGAACAAATTAAACATAATAAACGTTTCTGATTTGTTTTCGAATATCGCCGTTTACATTAAATATATACATATTTTAAGGTAACTATATTTAAATAATGAATTGTAAGTAAACAGCTTAATTTTATTCGTTAAATAGTCCTAATAAAATGCCACTCTTAATTTCCAAATTATCTAGATAAATTGGATATCACTCGTGGCATTACTTATGATAATTCTGGGGGTTTCCCCCGTTTTCCCCTGCCACATATTTCATTCCACCATTTCTCCATACTCATTTCATCCATTCGTTTCATTTCATTCATCCGCCCCTATGACGGTGCGCCAGGAGTGTACGCCGGCACCCTTGTCGTTCACAGACCTCTATAAATATAGGGATTTCATCTCATCTCATCCCTCGACCCGACCCTGAGTTGGGCACGAGTTGAGGACATTTATATGTATTATTATTCTCCTTTAATCTGATTCCCTCGTGGTCCAGACTTCACTGTCATAATGTAAGAACTGCTCATTATCTTAGGTTGAATTTATTTTTATGAAAACCAGAGAGAAAACGTCCAATTGGTAGGCCAAGAATGAGGAAGAAGAATAACATTCACCATGATTTGAGGGAAGTAGATTATACAGGGAATGATTGGAAAACATTAGCTCAGGATAGAGATGTATGGAGAGCTTTTGTCCGCGCGGCCATGAACCTATGGGTTCGACAGTGCCAGTAATTTAGTTAGTTAGCTAACGTAAAAGATTCTCAAGCCCAAATTTAAAAGGCCTCTGTGTAAAATTCGTCATCTCTTTCGCACCTAGATTTGAATTACGACGTTAATTACCTGAGTTATTAAAGAGCGGCTTTAAGTAAAGTATCATCCTAGCTCTCAGGTTAAATTAATTTCTAAATAATAAACTCGTCCACAGTTTGTAAATATGGTATAGAGAAACAAATATGTTGGTTTAATTATTATTGGTTTAATGAATGGCTTTAACTCATATTTTTATGTAGGAGATGAATTGCGATTCCAGGGGTTAAGAATTTTGTCAGCAATGTGTTTTTCATATCCGATGGTATTTCATTGTATCACACATTTCAGGTACCACGGGACTTTAGACTTTTAATATCTCATGCGAAGGAAGTTGCTTTCTGTTCTTTTTCTTAAGGGAAGTAAAGTCGTAGATATTCGGACATTTAATTAATTTCAAACCTAAAATAACAGATTTATGATCAACATTTTCTACTCTTTCATTTTCAGACCTCAATTGTGACGCTAATGACCAGAAGCGTTAAAGAGCGTTGTTAAATTAAATGTGACTTATCTAAAAATTTAATAAATTTCGGCCAGGATTAAACCCCCTATCCTTTGGTTTCGAGGCATAACATACGCATTATCCCAAGATAGATATAGAGAGAGAATGATTTCGGCCATGTAATTAGTTTTAGGGCGAAAATTGTCTTCATCTCCGAGAAGTAGAACTTTTAATACTGTTGTGTTAATCGTTTAATGACAAACTTAACTAAATTTACCCTTAATTGTGTATTGTTGTTTTTTCTTCATCCGGTCGGAGTGTAACCTCTCACATTAATGATACCTTTGTGTGTCCCACGCTATCGGGAGAGGAATTTTAAAATTTGGATCACACACCTAAGGTTTTGATGATAGACTCACCAAAAAAAAATATGTATGTGACAGGTTGTAATAACTATTAAGTTTAATTCGTAATTAACGTTGTATGTATCTCTTAGTTTTAGTCTAATAAAGTCCTACTACTCCTACTACTACTAACTTCGACTTTTTTGACCACACAATGACATGGATGGTCTCCCCAGATGAGTAATCAGCTGAATTATAGACATCACGAACATTTTAGACGAAATAATGACACTATTGTGAATTCGAAAATTCATGCCAAAACTGTCGATGGGGGTTAAAGTATTATTATTATGGATAAATGATGATCAGGGACCGTTTTGGACCGTTTGCCTATCCAATGGGATGACAAGCTGTGTTGTGGACAGATAACTCACAAATTGTGCCTCGCTATTTGCAGGTAATTTGTCTACTTTCTGTTTCCTGGTTGTTTAATAATAATAATAATAATAATAATAAATATAATAAACAAAAAAATCAATAATAATAATACATAATAATACATATTGGTCTAAATGTCTTATTTATTCTGGCAGATTTAATGTATATAAAGCCTTCTCTTCTATGCGACGAGCACAAATACAGAAATCGCACGTTGCAGTGGATGTCTTATACTTACAATTTAAAATTGTAAAACACATGAACCATTAAGTCTAGCTATAAATTGCCATAGGCTTAACATAGCCCTTGACTTTTAATCTAACAAAATATATTAACTAATTAATTATAACAATAATAATAATTTTCTCTTCTAACTTCTTTTCCTCTACGCAAATAAAGCGTTGCAGCTTTTTGTCTATCGGTTATCGCTACTTTTTACGTTGTGGTGGGGCTTGTGAGTCCTAATGACTCCATGACGCCACCTAGGCCTCTCCCATGGCCTGGCAGGTCCTGGAGAAAGGTCCAGACTAACAGAGATACCCAGCCGAAGACGAGGTCTCTTGTCTACTCACTTCCTAAGATGTAAAATTTTTCAATTAAACTCACAGAAACATTCACAAAGTTCATCATACTAATCATAATAATAATAATAATAATAATAATAATAATAATAATAAGTAATTATCATAATAATAATAATAATAATAATAATAATAATCTATCTATCGTCGGGTTTTTACAGCTTCTGGCTGCCCGTCCTTCCCCAGGCCAAACCTCCAAAGCCTACGGTCTTGGGCTTCTTCGATGCTTAGCCCTATAATAATAATAATAATAATAATAATAATAATAATAATAATAATAATAATAATAATAATAATAATAATAATAATAATAATAATATACTGATAATAATAATAATACTGATAATAATGATAATAATAATAATAATATTTTTTTATTATTCTAGCTTTTACAATGAATATACATTTTTCCGGTACTCATGTTCACAGTTAACTACACATTTGTTTCAACACATTTTTCCATTCCATAATAATAATAATAATAATAATAATAATAATAATAAATAATAATAATAATAATAATATAATAATAATAATTACAGTAATAATAATAATAATTACAGTAATAATAATAATAATAATAATAATAATTACAGTAATAATAATAATTACAGTAATAATAATAATAATAATAATTACAGTAATAATAATATTGTATAGATAAACGTCAAAATTATAATTAAACCAGGGTTAAATTGAATTTAAATTTCTTTCACATGATTCTGGCAGTCCCTTATTTCCTTTGAAAAAGATTCCACTTACGAGAGGTAAGTTTTTTTTATGTTATGGAATGATGTGACGAGGTCTGCAAAATGCATATTAATGTGATCGTGATATGGCATAGGTTGTACGACTATGTTAAAAATAACTTACAAAATTGGTTTTTGACCAATAAATTAAGGTAAACAATAAAAATCGTTAATTAGATTGTCGCATTGGACACTGAATCTGTGTACTTTGAAATTCGTGCTCCGATATTAGAATGTAATAATCATAAGTAATGCCACGAGTGATTTCCAAATTATCGATAAATTCACGACTCACGAAGTGAGGAGTGAATTTATCTAGAGAATTTGGAAATCAAGAGTGGCATTTGTTAGGACTATTTAACGAATAAAATTAAGCTGTTTACTCACAAATCATTATTTAACTGTAGTTATTTTAAAATATTTATATATCTAATGTAAACGGCGATGTTTGAAAACAAATGAGAAACGATAGGTACGCTTCATCTGCTTCTTTTGTTTATCACTGCAACTAGATCATACTATTTCAGAATATTAAAAAGGAGGAGCTTTCTTTAATATGGTAATTATAACACTGATAAATATTTCGTGAAACACGACTCTGATTGGTTGTAAAACAGAAATCATTGAAACGTGATTGGTCATTGACTCCCATTTGGGGCATGAGTTAAATAGTCTCAAGTATTTTTATCTAGTAAGAAACATTGCTGATTCAGTTACTTTCTGTAGACACGCTGGTGGCACCTTCACTAGAGCGAGGAATTACATACATTTTCATGTATTGAAATAATATTATTCAGGGAGAATTGAACAAAGACATTTTGTGTTTTAATGAGTAGAATCGAATGAGGCTAAAAGAATATTTTATAATATTTGAGAAATTGTTCATATTTGAATATATATGTCATATTTAATAATGTTTTTTTTCTACAATGAAAATACTGGCCTTTTTTTTTAATAGCATTTATGCCAAATTATATCTGGTCGAAATTTTGTCAGCGATGTATTTGAAATGTTCTAAATAATAATATAGTACCTTTTTCGTTCGTCTTCCTCAGTTAGAATTGATTTTTATTCAAAAAACTTCGTTAAATAATGTAGGTCTTTCAAAAACATGTTTCATTTTCGGCATGCTGTATTTTATGGATGGCTGTCTGTTGTGTTTCCTTCGTTTTGTTTTTATTTATACCTTATTTGTATTTCAAAATTAATATAATTTAAATATATCATATATATATATATATATATATATATATATATATATTCCTGTGTTGTTGATTTATTAAAATTGCTTAAAATCATGAACATGAATGATATTTTCAATTAATGAAAAACCTAATTAAAGAGGAAATGCAGGGAACATCTTGATTTCCTGAGCCTGATTGCTTGTCTCATTTGTGGAGCTTGCATCCAAACCAGACAAGTCCGAAACTTCACGATAATGAGTTTATGGCTTTTCCGTATGATTTCGAAGTAATTGATTTTATGAAGATGAATCTATGATGTCCTTGTTACAATTTGAAAAAGTAATTACTTGAATTATTATAATTATAACTCTACCAAAAATACAATAAATTCGACACACTGAACTTGTCTGCTTGCATCTACACCTATAGATGATGTAGGGCCTATATATATATATATGTATATAATTATAATAAATAAATATATATATATATATATATATATATATATATATATTATATATACAACTTTCCTCAAGGACAAAGTGATACAGACAATTAATTTTTGAAAATGATTAAATGCATTTTGTAAATACATTTAAAAAATGTCAAATTGTAGGCCTAATTGAAGTGTACATACTATAGAGTAGAAATTTTGTAAATATGGTATCTTAAAATTGAAATTGATCCTCTATTGGCAGCGATGGCAATTTTAGAAAGTATACCTTGCCCAAATCTAAGGAATTCCAGAATTTAGCTAAGAATCCTGGCATAGTAGGGGCCTACCTCTTGCCCCGATCATCAATCCTGTGACAGTTATACTATCTAATTGGTATTTATCTTTGTAATAGTCAATTGTTGGCTCATATATGGCTTTCTTTTTACAGTCAACTTCCTCAGGTTGGCCACTATGAGTCTCAAAACGGATTGTTTATATATATATATATATATATATATTATATATATATATATATATATATATAATGTTTAGAAAATAGTAGTTTCATATTATGTTGTGTCGTCATTTTCATATTTTGTCATGATTTAATATTTTGGTATACTCATCTTTACATAATTCGTTCCTCTAAATATCGCTCATTCATTTTTTTCATCGTCTCTCGCAGAAACCATCTATGTGACATAAACATCTACACATACAGTGATCTTACTTAAATTCCATTCTGTGCATGGACTACGATATAGATTCACTCTATCCTATAAATAATGTCTGCGGAAGAAGTTCGTAAACATAAAACAGACAGCATAAAGTTGAGTAAGAACCTGAAACACGACATGAGTAGTGTGTTGCCATATATTAATAGAATATATTCTGAAAAAGTAGGTATTTTATATTATAAGTGTTAATGTTGTGCAATGGATCTAACGCCATCTATCCTTTGAGCGCTTATCCTAAAACATGAAATGAACAGTGTGTTGCCATTAGACACACATACATTTATAGAATTTACTCTGAAACATCCTATATATCGTAAGTGCTAATGTTGCCTAATGGATCTGTCTGTATTATTGATGTATTGTGTTTACATATTTAAAAATACACATAAGTTATCTTATCAGGTATGTCTGATAGTGCCTGTATTACTTAGCCTATGAATAAACATTCACCTCGTACAATCAAAAATGACGCATGTCAAAATTACATTTGTAACTAAATTGTATGTTATTGAATAATAGACTGCTTAAGTTTCGAATGTGGATTCTTGCGTTCACATTTGAATGATATTGACTTTTTTGTTAGGAAATTCTAAGACGAACCTCGATGTGAAGGGTAAATTAAGTGCTGGCACCGGAAAGTATAATTAATAAGTAAAACTATTTCACTGTAACTTTCGAATCCATAGGTTCATGGCCACGCGGCCAGAACTTTATATGCATATTTATTCTGAACTCGTGTTTTCAAATCTATCCCTATAAAATTTACTTCTCTCAAATTATGGTTAACATTCTTCTTACATCTCATTCTTGATCTACCTGCAGGACTTTTTCCTTCTAGTTTTCCTTTGAGAATTTTCCATGCTCCCCTTTCATAGCACATGCTCTCATCATTGCAGTATTTGAGACTTAACTGTCCCCTTAAGATCATATAAATGTGACATGTTAAATAAATCTAGGACATTCTAAGCGTAGGAACATACCACTGGCAGCACGTCGAACCTTGCAGGAAAAATAGGAACATTATTCCATGGCTGTTAATAGGATATATTTTAGTACAATATTGGTGTATAGAAATAATTTTAAAAATAAATTTACATTGAATTTGTAAGATAAATGTTTTCGTTAAACACTTTTAATATTTTTAATGTACTCCCTACCCAATTGGTTATTTTAATTATTATATTATTATTTTTAAGGTTTTCATAAGTCAATTAAATCCGCTTATAAAACTCTATTGTTCACTTTTTTGATCTCATGGTATAGGGAAGTTCGGGTAATGTGGACCCTGTTAATATTTTCTTTAATTGGTGCTGCTCACGAACAGAACCTATTTTATCTTCTTCCCCTCAACAATTTTGACAGGTTCAAGGCCAGTTTCTTTTATTATTTGAGGGAAGAAGGGTTTATTTGTGATGTTTATGAAAATTACCACTTTAAAAGTTTTTCAAGCTAAGAATCAATTCTTAATTTCTGCTATTGAATATTACAAATGTTGAAAAAACTTCTAACCATACCATATTATATTATGTAGATGCTTTTTTAATATACTGATGGGTTTGGTTGGATATTATGTGACATGGCGACTGTATAAAATAATTAAACATAACAAAGGAATTCGGTTAATATGGACCCTCTGGGTCAATTTTACACGAATACGTATATTTTATCAATGAGGGTGCTATCTGTAAAAACCATCCACTTAGTTTAATTTTATTTAATATACTTATAATTTCACTAAACCCAAAGACCGTTGCTTTCTGCAGTTGAATGACGTGTGAATGTTATAATCAACAATAATTTTTCGAAACATTAAATAAATATCAACGCTTTTGAATTATAATCTGTCATAAATACTTTCAGAATAATCTGTGCTTGTCTGTATAAATTAATAGAGTAAATACATTTATAAGTAGACTGAAAGCTAAGGTGGACTCTGGGGTCCACTTTATCGAAATATGAAGGTTAAAGTGGACCTTTCTTGTAATGTAAAAAAAATTATAAATCATGAAGATGTTTCCATATTTGAATAAAATAATTCTATTTCATAGTACAACACTAATGATAACCACTGTAATTAAACAAAATTCAAATCCCTTAATTATAAGAAGAAAAACAACAAATTCAAAACAGGGGTCTAAATTACCCGAAGTTCCTCTAAATCTTCCGAATCCAAAGGTTTCAGATTCATTTTCGTCCTATGCCCATTATATATGTTAAACATTTCAGTGACATGGGTAGAAATATACATTTCACGTAATATAATAGTTATGCTCTTCTGAAAGACTGTTGAATGAAAGAGGCATTATTAACATAACTGTGCCAGCATGGAATGAAATGTCAATTTGACATGGGATTTGTAAGCGGACAGGAATCACACGTTAAAGTTTCTACTGTTAAATGCATATAATTCATATTTCCTTGCATTATGCAATGCATGTCTTACACGACAATTGTGCTTTAATCTTCTATTTAGCATCCGAACGTACGATTTGTCATGAATGAACAAGACTGATAGGAGAGACCAGGCACTAATTATACAAAATGGAGTGTATATAATACTAATACTCCTTAGGGAGCAGTAGCACTTGGGTTATTTGCTAGTGTTCTGAAAAGAAAGGTAACCGAAATATCGTCTTTATTATTTATATTTATAATTGTGTACATTGATGAATGGATTGATCGAAGGAATTGTAATAGGTGTAAGACTATGAGCCGGGCAGAACTGTTTATTTATTTATTTTATTTATTTATTTAATTTTACCTTATGGAGTTAAGACCGTAAAGTCTTCTCTTTCACTTCACCAGATTACGTTTTACATATAATACTTACTTACTTACTTACTCACTGGCACTATCGAACCCGTAGGTTCATGGCCGCACGGACATAAGCTCTCCATACATCCCTATCCTGAGCTAATGCTTTCCAATCATTCCCTGTATAATCCACTTCCCTCAAATCATAGTTAATGTTGTTCTCCCACCTCATTCTTGGTCTACCAACTGGGCGTTTTCCTTCCGGCTTTCCTACAAGAAGTTTCCATGCACGTCGTTCATTCCCCATATAATAACAATTATAAATTATCTACTTGTTGATTAATGATACATAATAGATATAGCTATACAATATACAGTTGACAAGGGAAAGAAAGAAAAATAGTAATAATAATGAAAGTAATAATAACCTATAATTTGTTTAAGTAATTGGCTTGGTAAGAAAAATTAAAAATATAAAGGAATTATAAAAGAATACATGGAACACGGTTATATATTATATTGTCTAAGGAAATATGAGGTGAGTTTTGTTTTCAACTGTTTTTGAGTCGGGAGTTCCTTGATATACGAGGGGAGGGAATTCCAGAGTCGGGTGGCTGAAACAAGGAAGGATGAAGAATAGTGAGACGTTCGATGGTTGGCCTCGATAGACAGATGTACAGATTACATGAAATATGTTTAGGTAGGTCAGTTTACACTTGTACATCCCCACATGGGACAAGGATACTGCCACGAGAGTTACTTAACCAAACTAATTTAGTTACGCATATTTCCCTGTAGATGTCAGCGAGAGACCAATGGTTAGCTCATCGCCTCAAAAGGCATCTAGTAGAAACTAAGGCATTAGTTGGATGGGAAGACCAATTAAATTTTGCTCAGAGTCTCTAATTTAGACTTGAGGTATCTTTAGAAGTTCGAAATTTTCACACTTGGAACCCACGGTTTAAAGTTTGTTGGTGTTTAGGTATAGGCATAGGCCTATATATATAATAAACTGTTGTTAATCCACCGCAGGATGAAGGTTTCTCTGGCTCTTATCCACAACGATCTATGTTAAACAATGTATTATTTTCGATGTTACTCCACAATGCTTTTTTATTTCAGCCTGACAACTTACATGATCACCTATTTTCTTGTTGGTACATAGTCTATATTTATTTTTGTCAACCTACTGTGGTTTCTTCCGGCCCACTGCTGCTTTAAAGCCTTTATTTTTGAGAAAATATGTCATCATCCTCATCCATGAAATTCTCTTCCTATATTTGCGGTTATTTTCAGCATGCAACTCTCCATGCTTCGTTATGTAGTCTGCAAACAACAAACATCGTAAGCGTCCATGTCTAATCCTTCGCCAAGTCGGTAGGTCACACTCAATGAAAAAATGTACGCTTCAGATATAACAGCATATTTTATTTTAATGTAAAATTCTTTTTTGTCTGAATACCATTCAATGTAACTTAATATGTCGATTTATTTCCCCCTTTAATATTATCAACATTTTTTTTATCCTAGATGAACAAATGTACGTCTTATTTGAATTTATGTCTTTGGCTTTCTCACTAAATGGATATATATCCATTTTATATTAGTGAGAAAGTCAAAGACATAAATTCAAATAAGACGTACATTTGTTCATCTAGGATAAAAAATATAAATGTTGATAATATTAAAGGGGGATATATATTAGTCCACCGCTGTGGTCTCGGGGCAGCGTGCTGCCTTGTCACGCAGCGGGCCTGGGTTCGATCCCCGGTCGGGGCAGTTTTTCTGGGTGACGTTTTCATCGGGGTTTTTCCTCACCTGTAAGACAAATGTCAGGAAAACTTTAAGGCCAAAACGGCACTATACTATTATCTACGAATTTCATATTCATCCTTCATTATTTTAAGAAGAGATTCATCGAAATCATATGGCCATCATCACCATCATCATCCTTATCATTATCACCATCCTTCACCGATGTGGAAAGCAACGGAAAGCTACCACACCTACAATTCCCTGGTAAAGCTGTAAGCATAGCATGAAAATGCTATGATTGCAGTCAAGGACCTACCCTCAGGCAGAATTACTACGGATGGATATATATATATATATATATATATATATATATATTAACTTATTGTGTGTACTTGCATGCATGTTTATGTACATGTGTGTGTGTGTGTGTGTGTGTGTGTCGAAATATCTTTTTAATACTGTTTAAAGGAACTTCTCGGTTGAATGCATCAAACAATTCTCAATAGCAAATTATCAGTTCTTTAAGAACATCATGTGGCCATCGCAATTATCATTCATATTCATCTTAGACTAAGCTTAGGACTCTCCTGGCGCACCATTATCATATCATCGGGACAAAAATATATATCTAGTAAAATTATCTGCGTTGTGTACATTTTTAAGTTGGAAACATAGATGTTGTACAATGCGAACACTGTTCAGTTGAATGCGACGATACAACATCATTAGAGACAGTAAAGTAATTACATAAAATAGCTACCAACTAGGGGCTTGCTTAAGAACTATCCAATATATAAAAATCAATGTTTGTTTGTTTGTTCATAATCTATGGGCGGCCATACCGTTGATCCGATTTTGATTGAGTTTTTTGAAAAATGTTTAGGAGATTCCCAGGATGAACATAATCTATAAGGGAGTTGTAATACTCAATCCCTTCACCCATAAAAATTACTCTTTACAGTGAAAAACGTGAAATAATGTCCACATTTTGACGTTTAAATGGCTTACGCTGCCTAAACCATAACAAATACACCAAATTATTGTACACGGAATTGAATATCTCAAAAAACTGTACAAAAAAGTCCACGGCAGCATATGTTTATCTCTTACGGATAACTCACAATAACCATTTTTGTGTTTCATTGATGCCAAGAAGATCGGGATAAGCTGATTCCCGGGCAAGCATACTAGCTCAAGGCTGGTGGTAACACACATTAACATTTATTTAGGAGTAACAGCGCACGCCGGGTATTAGCTAGTAAGATATAAAAAAAATGGATGCAATCTATTGAAGTACCGTGAAGGGTAAATGGAAAAAAAAGCATCAAAGTTCACTTTTTTAATGTTTAGGTTGTTTTTTTATATTTAAAACGCTACAAAATTAAGCAAATTAAATACATAGAGATTTTACAATAATACTTAGATTGTTTTTCTACTAGATTCTTTCTATTTTTTTAAACAAAATCCTTTGAAATTACGTCATGTGTAATTTGGTCATGTTAATTATTAATGAAAATCAAAGTACACATACTTGTAGATAAAACAATCAAAGTTCATTAACTATATGGAATATTTCAAATTATATTTACTGAGCTCTTTCAATACTTGTAATGTAAATAAATAATTAAAGTGGTTTAATATCTAATTTAATTGTACAGTTATATTTTTTTCAAGTTTACCTGTAATAATCAGTTAACTCACTGGCACTATCGAACCCGTGGTTCATGGCCGCGCGGACATAAGCTCTCCATACATCCCTATCCTCAGCTAATGTTTTCAAATCATTCCCTGTATAATCTACTTACCTGAAATCATGATTAATGGTATTCCACCACCTCATTCTTGGTCTACCAACTGGGCGTCTTCCCTCTAGTTTTTCTACAAGAAGCTTCCATGCACGTCTTTCATTCCCCATTCATGCCACATGTTCTGCATATTGAAGTCTACGAGACTTAACTGTTCTTATTATATCTGGCTTCCTATAAAGACCATACAGTTCACTGTTATGTAGTCTCTCAAATCACCTGTCTGTTCATCTCTCTTTGGTCCAAAAATTTTCCCTAAGAACTTTATTCCCAAATACTCGAAATCTCCTTTCCTCTTTTAAAGTAAGAGTTAATGTTTCGCATCCATATAATATAACTGATAGAATAACAATTATATATATTTTAAGTGTAACGTTTTTTGAACGGAGTTGAGACATAAAGAGACCCTGTAATACATAATAGCACGCATTTCCAGAATTGAGCCTATGTTTAATTTCTTTGTGCATCTCATTCCTATTTGTGATTATTGTTCCTAGGTATTTGAATTCAGCTACTTCCTCAAAATTTCCCTCATTTGTCATTAGGTGTTCATTTTCATTATATAAAATATTTCTACTTGTGACCATATATTTAGTTTTATTGATATTTATCCAGTCCCAATTTCTTAGTGTTAATAGTGTGTGCGTGTTGGCCATTAGTATCTCCTCGCTATCACCCAATAGTACTACATCATCGGCATAAACTCACAGCTTATTAATACCATTGAGTTGTAAGCCTTCTTCATCCTCTAAAGATTTGATGGCATGCTCTAGGACAACATTAAATAGTAGAGGAGATAGTGCATCTCCTTGCTTCAACCCATTGTGGATTTCAAATGTATCCGAAAACTGTTTGTCTACACGCACCCTACTCTTTGTGCCTATTAGACACATTCTTTTTAGGAATTACGAACTCCATCAGGATACTACATAACTTCTCCCTCTTTATTTAATAGTCAATCAGCATCAAGGATTAGACCTGCTGGTCTGTTCCGATCTCGTGTTAGAATTGGTCTATCCATCTTTTAGGCGGGTCTTCCAACATTTCTTCGTCCTAGTGGTATGTAATGAACAATCTGTTTTGGAATTATATTGTTATCCGTTCTATTGATGTCGCCCATCCATTCATCTCTGTATTATGTAATTCTATCTAATAGTTAGAATATATTCAGTTCTCTTCGTATATCCTCTCTTCGCCTTTGATCCATTATCGTATAGCCAGCTACACTCCTCAGAAACCTCATTTCTGACGATTCTATACTTTGTTCCTGGTTTTTGGTTAAGACCCAATGTTCCGATCCATATAGTAGTGCTGAAACTGCCATTGTTTTGTAAAATTTTAAAAGTGTCTCCTTTCTAGATTTTTTGGGACTTCATTTTATGGCACCACAATATAATTAAATTTATTTATTTTGTTTTCAATGTCTTCACTTTTTCTATATGATACATTGTATCCCAGATAAATAAAATTGCTCACTTGTTCTATTATTTTATTCTCTAATTGAATTTTTACTCTTAGTTGCTCACACCCTCGAAAAGCTAAAACTTTTGTTTTAGAGTAGATATTTTCAAGTTGTATGTTTCAAATACAACTTTATTTAATAGTAAAGAATTAAATTATAAGATTATTTTCAATAACATTTTATTAATGTTTATGTTTTAAAAGATGAAACTTGTTACTCGTTCAACGGTTGGATTTCGTATTGACAACGTTTAGTATGTTGTGAGGGGTCATAAACTTGTTTTTAAACGTAAAAGCATTGTAGGTCATATGTATGCAGATAATTTGGACTTAGAAGTTTATGTTTTTAATTTTCCAGGATTTAGAATAATTTCCTCATAACTTACTATTTGTCATAAAAGATAATAGGCGGTAGTATAAGGAGAGTTTTATGGTGATCTTATTATGATTGGTTAAAAGTTTTGTAACAAATTGGAATTTCCATAGCTTTTCTTATCCTTTATTCAAGCATTTATAGGTACAAAAATGGTTGTTAAGGTTGCTGTCTTCTGGTTTCCTTGTTTTTCTTCGTTTCGCTGATAACTGAACACGTTTTTAAAGATTACAAGTCTGCACTCTGTACATTTTTGTCAACAAGTAAATTTAATTCACTCATTAATCTAATATAAAAATGTTTGTTTGTTTGTTCGTACTTTATGCGCGGCCATACCGTTGATTCGATTGTGATGAGGCTTTTTGCAAAATGTTCAGCAGATTCCCGGGATGAACATAAGCTGTGAGAGTTGTGACACTCAACTCTTACATCCTTAAAAATCGCCCTTTGCAGTGGAAAACGTGAAAAAAAACAGCTTTTTGGACGCTTAAATCCCTTACGCTGCCTAAACCATAACAAATACACAAAATTAATGTATACAGAATTGAATATCTGAAAATGCTCTACAAAAAAGTCTGCGACAGCATATATCTCTTATAGATAACTCACAATAACCATTTTTGTCTTTCATTGATGCTAAGAAGATCGAGACAAGTACGTAGATTCCTGTGCAAGCATAGCAGCACATGGCGGGTAATTCTTTAACGGATAACTCACAGTAACGAATTTTGTCCTTTAACTCATTTATGCCAAGAAGATCGAGATAAGTAGATTCCCGGACAACACCGGGTAATCAGCACGGGAAATCTTAAAATAAGTACAATATTCATTTATAATTATTTTTCATTTTACTTATTCAACTAAACATAAAAACAAATTAATTTTTATTTATTTAGTCAGTCAATGACCAATCACATTTCAATGAATTTTGATTTACAACCAACATACAGTCGTGTTTCACCTCGATTTTATCACTTTAATTTTATCGCTTTAATGTTATCAAGTGGCTCCCAGATTGTATATATAGTGCACTAATGTAACCAGATTCTGCTTGCGAGATATAATAGAAAAACATTCGTACCAATTGGTTATACCATAAAAAAGAAACCACTGTTTTCACTTTCTTAAACGTATTATTTTGCCAGGAATTAACTTTGCAGAAAAATATAATTTACATATTTACATCATAGGACATCAGAAATTAACTAATAACCTGTAATAATGTGTTTCATTTTTTCTCCACTAGTGTGCATTCTTACAATATTGCGATTCTATTTGGCAATAAATATGATCTGGTTGCAGTGATGAACAAATGAAACGTAACGTTTCTCATTTGTTTTCAAACATCGCCGTTTAATTAAATATATAAATATTTTAAAATAATTATATTTAAATAATTATTTATGAGTAAACAGTTGAATTTCATTCGTTAAATAGTCCTAAAAAATGATACTCTTGATTTACAAATTATCTATATAAATTCATTCCTCACTTCGTGAGTCGTGAATTTATTGATAATTTGGAAATCACTCGTGGCATTAGTTATGAAGAAATGATCTCTCTATATCAATAAATATGGATGATTTCTTAATATCCATATTAATCCTTGACTGAATCTTTAGCTAATTCTTATAGGTGATTTTTTGTTTTTGGAAGACTAGCTGTACATTAAAACAGAACTGGGTCCTATCATTAGCTCTGTGACATTATTGTCTGTAGTTCATATTTGTTTTTCGTAAAAGACATTGTTGGTCCATATATTGCCTTCTTTTCTCGACCTCTTGCGGTTGATTGATACTGACTCAAAACGTGCGATTGGATCTAGGATCGGAACATTGTTACTGTATCAATCCGCCGAATACTGCAGTTTTCAGCTGAATCCTTAACTCCTTCTTGAACCACTAAGCCGTTTTCTTTCACGGAAGTGGCAAAAATATTTTGGATTTTGATGCTTCGAATTTCGAAGTGTCTCAACGAACGGACATACTTCCGGGACATGGGCATGAAGTAATAAAAAATTAGCTATTAACTGATTGTTTTTCAATTTTGCAGAGAACACTGATTTTTCTTATCCTAGACACATATCTCGATGCTGATTTTTGTAGATTATGTGTGATTTTTTCCCCTATATGAATGTGTTGGTGTAGTTGTAGATTATTTCCTCTACACCATTACGTTAAAATTTAAAATTGCTTATCGTAGAAACTTTTCTTAAATAAAAAAGTCAATATTTTTGTAGAAAGAACCGTTTTCTGTAATTTTTCCTAATCATGTTTAAAAATATTATCAATTATATTAAAGAGTAATAAAAACGGAAAATTGAAATGAAATATCATGGACAACTATTAATCGATTAAATGGGTTCTTCGACAAACTGGTCAAGATTCATAGTTATTCTGTCCACCTTTTCACTGGCCTTCCTACATTCCTTGAACCTCTTGGCTTGTAGTTAAATGCTGCTTTTGGCAATCTTGTTACTTTCATTATTTCTACATGTCTAAACCATTTATCTCTATATTCTTTGATTTTATAATTCAGTGGAAAAATATTTAACTATATTCTTATATGTTCATTCTTTATCCGATCCAATCTTGTGCAGCCTTTTGTTCTTATAAGGAAGTTAATTTCTACGCTTTGTATTCTACTTTGTAATTTTATGGTCATTACCCAAGTTTCACTCCCATAAAGTAATGCAGGAACTGCCAATGTTTTATAAAATTTCAATGTAGTATCTCTTCTTAATAACAATAATAATAATAATAATAGTATTAATAATAGTAATAATAATAGTAATAATAATAGTATTAATAATAGTAATAATAATAATAATAATAATAATAATAATAATAATGTTTTATTTTACCTGGCAGAGTTAAGGCCATAAGGCCTTCTCTTTCACTCAACCAGTGAATAGTAAAGTTATACAAAAATTACTTACTTATTACAATTTTAAGATATTATTAAATTGTTTTGTTCAATGCCATCTGTTTGTCATTCGACATTTCAGGTATTCTCTCCTGGCATTGGCGTATTGTAACCCACTTCTGACGTTGGGGCGCCAGGAAGGTGGGGTTACGCTGCCCCAATGATATGATGGATAATGACGATAGGTAATGATGCGCCAGGAGAAGCCGTAAACCTAAACGTAATCTAAGGAGGTGAATATGATATTGATGATAATGATGGCCAGATGATGTTCGGGGACCGTTTGGGCGTTAACGTATCTTAACATTTGTCTTACAGGTGAGGAAAAACTCCGAAAAACCTCACCCAGGAAACTTGTCCCGAGCGGGGATCGAACCCGGGCCCACTGCGTGACAAGGCAGCACGCTTCCTCGAGACCACATCGGTGGGCATATTATTAAAATACAGACTAAACAAAAGACAATGGTGATGTGATCTAATAATAACTAATACTAACAAAAACATGGAATATAATAAAATTAAAAGTAAATAATGTAAGTGAAGCTTTCTAGATGATTATTTATAGAATGCTGAATATAGTTGTTATGCAGTTAATGTTTTCATTGTGTCGAACTTAAGATATCAGTTAATTTGTATTTAAATAATGATAGTGATTGACAGTCCCTGACATGACTGGAAAGTGAGTTCCATGCTCTAGTCATAGATATTGTGTAAGATTCAGAGTATAGACATGTTCTGTGCTGTGGTATCAAAAGTAAAGAAGAGTCTTGTGATCTTGTTCCTGAATTGTGATAAGCCGATACATTTTGAAAACGTGTTAATAAATAACTTAGTAAATATGTGTGCAGGATTTGGAATAGTAAAGCATGTGAATGTAAAGTTCTTCTCTCATTTAGGCGTAGCCATGATAAAGCCTGGAATGGAGGAGACATAACGACGGAGGTTGAATACAAATCGAATGCACACATTATGAGCACGCTGTAGTCTGTCAGATAGATCAGTTGTCAGATTAGTCAGTAATATGTCGCAGTAGTCGAAGTGTGGCATTATAAGAGTCTGTACAAGTATTTGTTTTAATTTTGTGGGAAGGAAGTTTTTAAACTTATTTAGGGAGTGAAGAATTGGGAACACTTTCTTGCAGGTATTATTCACCTGGATTTTCCAGCCTAGGTGTTGGTCCATGTAGATACCCAGATTCTTTACTACTGAGCTTTAAGGGACAAAAAATTAAATACTTACTTACTTACTTACTCACTGGCACTAACGAACCCGTAGGTTCATGGCCGCGCGGACATAAGCTCTCCATACATACCTATCCTGAGCTAATGTTTTCCAATCATTCCCTGTATAATCTACTTCCCTCAAATCATAGTTAATGTTATTCTCCCACCTCATTCTTGGTCTACCAACTGGGCGTTTTCCCTCTGGCTTTCCTACAAGAAGCTTCCATGCAAGTCTTTCATTCCCCATACGTGCAACATGTCCTGCCCAACGCAGTCTATGAGACTTAACTGTTCTTATCATATCTGGCTTCCTATAAAGACCATGTAGTTCATTGTTAAGTAGTCTTCTCCATTCACCTGTCTGTTCGTCTCTCTTTGGTCCAAAATTGTTCCTAAGAACTTTATTCTCAAATACTCGTAATCTCATTTCCTCCCTTAAAATAAGAGTCCATGTTTCGCACCCATATAATATAACTGGTAGAATAATAGTTTTATATATTTTCAGCTTAACGTTTTTTGAAAGGAGTTGGGACATCAAGAGTCTCTGCAATGCATAATAACACGCATTTCCAGAATTGAGCCTATGTTTAATTTCTTTGTGCATCTCATTCCTATTTGTGATCATTGTTCCTAGGTATTTAAATTCAGCCACTTCCTCAAAATTTCCCTGATTTGTCATTAGCTGTCCAATTCCATTATTTAATGTATTTCTACGTGTGACCATATATTTAGTTTTATTGATATTTACTTCCAGTCCTAAGTTCTTAGTGTTACTCAATAGTGTGTGCGTATTGTCCTTTAGTATCTCCACACTATCGGCCAGTAGTACTACATCATCAGCATACAAAACATTAAATACAGGTTCAAAAAAAGGTAAAATATGCTTTAATGATGATAACTACATGAACAAACTTTCCTTAAATTTTTTGGAAGTATGTTAATAGTTGCATCTTGGACCGCTTTTAACATTTTTTGTGAGAATAGCACCCAAAATTTCAGAATATGACAAGAATGTTTGTTGATTTAGTGTCTTTTTTTTTTTCCAAAACCCACATTACTCTTTCTTTAAACATATCGTTTCCGCAATATATACATTTCATTAAATATACTAAATATACAACATATACTAAAATACTCTGAACGCAAATAAAATATTGTAGACAGCACGTTACAAAATTAGGTTTAGTAACTTGCTGCGATAGTACAGCAGCCGAGATGAAATTGTAAGAAGAGTAAAAGGGTGTACTAGAATGGACCAGATAAGAAACGATGATATTCGTGAAGAAAGTGCAGATTTACTCCATAACAAGAAACAGTGGAAAGAACATGTAGAAATAATGGGAGAGAGTAGATTACCAAAAAGAACTTGCATTATTTTCCGAGAGGAAGAAGACATATAGGATGTCCTCGAGATGGTCTTGGATCTATAAGTGAAGACAAAATAGACAATCAATACCTAAACCAGGAAGTGAAGAAGAAGAAGTAACTATAGTCCACAGACGAAATGTATGAAATAAGTAGGTATTTCATACGCAGCACATTATATCATGAAGGATTGTACTATAACTTACCTTCATTTAGACGCTGTGCGGGCGTGTTAGTTCCGAGTCTGACGGACACATTTCAATATTTTAATCATCACGTTTACCTCACAGTGAACTATGAAACATCTTCTTCTTCTTCCTTCCAAGTATTAGGCCAAGGCCTGTTACGATCCTATAGAAAATTTTCCCTCCAGCGTTTCATAGGACGGCCCAGTGATCTTCGTCCTCTTGGTATATAATTATAAACAGCTTTGGGGATCCGATTTTAACTCATTCTTTCAAGATGGTGTTTCCAATTTAGTTGGTACTGTCTGATATATTCCAAAATTGGCATAGTCTTCAATTCTTTTAAGATATCGGTGTTCCTTTTCCGATCCCATCTGGTGTAACCCGCTGTTCTGCGCATGAATCTCATTTCACAAGCCGTTATTCTGCTTTCATGTTGTTTTTCTTAGTGTCCATGCTTCACTACCATAGGTCAACACTGGTCTAGCCAAAGTGTTATATAAACGTAATCTGGTTGTTTTTTTGTACAAGGGATGGTTTCATAACTTGATTAATAATTCCTAAACTTTTATTATAACTAGTAACTTTTTCAGGGATATCCTTTTCATCCCAGATAGAGAGATAACATCCAAGATATTTAAATTGATTAGATCTCTCTAAAATTTTATTCTGGAGACAGATTTTACTTTGTATGGGGTCCTTCCCATGAAATGCCATAATTTTAGTTTTGTTAATTGATATTTCCATATTAAATTTGGCACCTATTTTTTGTAAATTATAAATTGATCGTTGCAAATCATTTTCGGAAAGTGCCAGAAGAGCTAAATCGTCTGCAAAAAGAATGGCATCGAGTTTGAGGTTCCTATTGATGGGTATATATCCTCGTTGTGTTTTCCTCCATTCATTTATTAATTTATTCATGTATATAATGAAAAGCACCGGTGAAGGTCCACATCCCTGTCTTACTCCAGTGTTGATCTTTTCCCAAGAAGACAATTTGCCATCTTGTTTAACAGAGATTTCACTACGAAACATTAAAATATAAATTAACTAAACTGAATAAGAAGAGAAAATTTAATTACCGTAAAACACAAAGTATAAAACATAAAATTGAATACGCCTGGAATAAACTAGAGATGTGAGTGATATCATAACTGTTCCTAGGTAGTAAGCCATAGTATCGCTTGCAAATCCCCGTGTCCCCCTTCACCCGTTGCTTTCATTCTTCTCGCCTGAGGACTATAGTTGCTCTTAGAACACTTCGCGGTCGTGTTCTACCTTAGAATATCGTTACTAAAGCTCTGCTTTTGTATCTAGTTTCCTAAATAACTATATTAGTCTCAATTAATTCGCGAAACATTCCGTAGATATGCAAATGTCTCTAATTTCTTCTAACGGAAAAGAAAAGAATAATTGAAGAGTTTAGCAGACAGACTATTATACAGTTACCAAGCATGACCAAGTACGATCGCAACGATAATTTTTTCGTGGCAGGTACAGTACTTAAAAATAAAGTTATACATTAACTTCTGCATTATGGCATGCAAATTCTATTGGGAAAAAAACTGTGAGGGATACTTCCTGTCTCTTTGACAGTAATTATTCTTGATAGTATGGAATTAGTTCTTTTCTAAAATTGCTTCGCGGAACTTTTTTTCCCACTTCCTTTTGTTGGTATGTAGCTTATGTTTGCATTCTTACGAATGTCGAGAGGTCATTTACCAGTAGTTTTAGACATTGCTAGGTCATTTACCAGGCAGTGCTGCTGTTACAATAAATTAATGTCCTTTGACTTCTAATTTATTACATACACAACGTGAACTTAGATATCTTGAGATCAATCTATGAAAAACAGATGAAGGTCCACATCTACATTTTTTATTTGTTCTAGAAAGTCATTTACCGTACATTTTTATATTAAAATACACTGTATCAAATATCATCAAAATCTACTTTAAATATTAAATATTTTTAGAATAATAAATTATTATATTTTAATTCATGATTATACCTAAATCTCCTGCTTTAATTCATCGCAAAACAAACTTTACATTACGCAAATACATAAACATACACTCACCCTATACTTCTCATTGTATCTAGTACATTATCTGCCGAAGTTGTGTGTAATTTGAATTTAGACCACATTTATACGCCCAGTGCGGAACCCGACATTGAAAAGTACAATGGGTGGCATTAGAATAACTTACACATACACACACACCTCTTACGATCAATTTCACCAACACAGGTAACTGTATTACGCCAGTTTTCCCCGTGTATAATGAATACCTTAAACTGGCGTAATACAGTTACCTCTGTTGGTGAAACCGACCCTTAATTGTGTTATTCTTTAGAATGTAACTTACCGAAATGATAATTTACATTTGACTTTGTTCTTTATTTTCAGGTATGTGGACGAATTTTGATGCTGTGGATAATTTCTATGGAAACTTGGAACGATCTGAAATTGTCGTAAGAAATAGTAACTGGCATAAATTGCATTTCAGATAAGTATCTGTATTTTTCGTAAAAGTGAGAATCTGGTACATTGTTTGCATCTCATTCTTTTAATTATATAAATATCGTGATACAATATGATGAAAATATGCATAAATAAATAAACTCGTATCCAAATCAGGATCGGATCGAGGAATGAGATGAGATGAATCACCTATATTTATAGAGGTCTGTGAACTACAAGGGTGCCGGCCAACCACTGAAACGTGTATAACCTTAACTAAATTGATTTATACTTACTTATATTTTAAGATTTAAAATTATATTTTACTTATGAGTTGAGATATTTACAGTTACAGACTAACTGTGGTCGGTATTTCGAAACGAATATTTAAAACACTTTAAATTATTTCAACTCATATACTTTTAGTTCATATAATATCGAATTTAATTATTTCAATCATTTTAATTGGACAAAAATACCAAATAATATGTTCAAATAAATTAACTTTTACCTAATTCTTAAGTTAATAGAACTGTTTCATGATACAGTTATGAATGTACAGTCAGTCATTTTCAATATTACTTGTAACAAATAAATACATAAGTGGCGATTCATTCATTGTAGATCAGTTTTGCCAACTGAAAAAAAAAATCAAATTGTATCATAACTAATGAAATATGTTTTTGTAATGTTAAATCATGCATATTTAGTTAATCTTATAATGAAAAAAGTATTGATGATAGGAACTTGTTATTTATGCCAATGTACATCTAATAGTTAACATGTTTGTGTACTTTAAAATTACGAATTAAAATTGTAATTCATATATTGGTGAAAGTTATCTATATGTCTGTGAATATCACACTAGGGGCTATATATATATATATATATATATATATATATATATATATATATATATATATATTATATTGTATTGTTTCATTTTCCTGGTCATTTTAACGACTTTAAATTATTTGAATCGGGGCATAGGCCTAAGTATGCAATAAAATATTTGACGCTATTTCGTTTATTAATCAAACTTTTTAAATCAATAACGAAAAAAATGAAAATTCTATTTTTTATCCCTTCTTTCCCCTAACAATTCGTTACAACACGTCGTCGGAGAGATAATTCGTCACAAAATCACATATTGTACAATATTTCATAGAGACTGTTCGTCTCAACGAGTTCTTCACCAAACAGAAGATATTTATAATGACACATTTCACATATCAATTTAATTATTTGAGATACTCTTAAGGATACAGAAAATCACAAGATGTCAAAATAAAATTGAATAGAATCAGGCACTTCTGTGATACAATACGGAACATTAAAGTACAACGTAAGGGAACAACACTGCTAAAACTGTATAGAGTGGTTGCATTATCACTCTTAATATATGGATGTGAATGTTAGACACCTACCTCTGAACAATTAAGACAAATCGAAGTTTCAGAAATGAAATTTCTTAGCTTTGTAACTGGAAATAAGTTTTACATAATTCGATCGCAAAACAAGTCTTGGCATGAGAAAGGAATTGAACATAGAAGCAATCACAAAATTAATAGAAAAGTATATAATAAATTGCGTTTATATTTAGTTTGAGGAAATAATACTTATGGGAAAAAGCTTTTCCAGAGCATAAAAGTTCTGAGTATAATCTTCCATGAATACGTCATAGAGCCATATCGTAGACTTAATTCACAAAAAAAATCGAAATAATTGTATGTCTTGCCAGGATATGAGAAGTTATACAGAACCCTTATATTTTAGGCTTGAATATTTTTTCGTGTCTCAAGTCTTCTTTTCTCCTCCCTTAAAGTAAGAGTCCATGTTTCGCATACAACTGGGAGAATAACAGTTTTATATACTTTCTGTTTGATGTTTTAAGAGAAAGTGTGTGTGTGTGTGAGGGAGGGAGAGATAGATAGATAGATAGATAGAGAGAGAGAGAGAGAGAGAGAGAGAGAGAGAGAGAGAGAGAGAGAGAGAGAGAGAGAGAGAGAAAAGTTAGGACAACAAAAGTCCCTGTAATGGATAATAGTATATATTTTCAGAATTATTCCTTTATAATGATATTCTTTGTAATATCTGCTCATTTCCACTTTAGGCTGTACATTATTTCTATGTATGGCCATATATTTAGTTTTCTTGGTGTTTACTTATAAGCACCAGTTTTTTAGTATTACTCAATGTTGACCCTTAGCGTGGACCTAAGATACAAAAAAAATTCAAGCCTGAAATATGAGGGTGCAACTTTTCTGAACTATTTCACATCTAGTTTTGATTATCAACTTTAAAGTTCTGAAATGATAAATGAAACACAATACAATTGGTAAAATTGTTGGATTTCATGAAAAATTTATATCAACATCAGTCTTAACATTTACTTTTTTAACTTGGGGACTTCCATAAAGTAAATAAGTTCTCGCAATAACATTTTAAATATATTAACAAATTGCAAATTATTACGCTGATATTATAGGAATACGTATATTCGGTATATTTCTTATAATAGATGAATGAGGTAATTATAAAAATGCTTTCTAATTTTTTTCTTTACATTTCTGGAAGTACACTATTCCTTCTTAATCGACAGTTCATACTTATTTATTTGATCTATTGTTAACTGTTGGTATGGCGCTTTTAGAACTCGAGAATTTATAAAAATGAAATACAAAACTCTGGCGCAACAGCACCGAAGAGTTGAATGTATATAACTTAATATTATTAATAATTTATTATAAGTAATTAGTATTAAAAATTATTGTGAATTTAATATCTATCCATGTTAAAATGTTATACTTTTAATTACTTTATTAACTGACCAGCGTCATGGGCTAATGCTCAGTGCGTTTCTGATTACGTTAATGAGGTCCCGGGTTCGAAACCCGATCGGACCATAAGAATTTTTTCTTAAAGGGAATTATCCCTATGGTTGTCCATGGTCTGGAATTTAGGTTAAGTTTGGGTTAAGGACTCCTGGCGTTTCATTATCATTTATCACCCATCATATCTGAAGGGTAACTTAGCTCCGCCTTCCAGGTCCCCAACCTAAGAAATGGATTACAATTCTGCCAAAGCCAGGAGAGAAAGCCTGAAATATCAGAAGAGACAATCTGGTAGCATTGGACAAAGAGAAGTTATTTTATTAACTTCAATTTTTTAGTATAATGTTTTAATTAATGATACAGTCAGACTGACTGAATTTATTGTTCCACTAGCTAGTAGTTAACAGTGCAAGAAGCAACCTGGTTAGTGTGATATAATCCTCAACTGTATTTATAAGTTTCTTGATTGTATTTTTCGTTAGTTCAATTCAATTTCTTCTCAATTTTCTCACGACTCCATGGTACAACCTGAAATCGAACGAGGTACCTTCGCGCTGGTGTATATTATCTCTCTTTCTTTCCTCTCTCTCTCTCTCTCTCTCTCTCTCTCTCTTCTCTCTCTCTCACACACACACACACACACACACACACACACATACATACACTCACACACAGGAATACTAAATAATAATAATAATAATAATAATAATAATAATAATAATAATAATAATAATAATCGAATGTCTTAATATCTCAGTAAAAGAGTAATAACATAACAACAATATAAATTAACCATAATTAGAAGAAGCACATGCATTTGAAACTGCATAATTATGCAATAAGAATCACATAATTATATATATATATATATATATATATATATATAATCCATAGTAATTTTCATGCTATGCTTTACAGCTTTACTAGGGAATTATAGGTGTGGTAACTTCCCATTGTTTTCTACACTGGTGAAGGATGATGATGATAATGATAATGATGATGATGGCCGGATGATTTTCGGGTACCGTTGGGCCCTAAGCTTCCTGACATTTGTCTTACAGGTGAGGAAAAACAAAAATAAACCTCGCCCAGGAGCCTATCCCGACCGGGTATCGAACTCGGGCCCGCTGCGTGACAAGGCAGCACGTTATCTCGAGACCACAGCTGTGGATATATATATATATACTACCATACCTGACAGATGTTGTCCTGCCCGAACGTTCAATTCTCATGTCATGGCCAGATGATAAAAATATAAGTTACTTTTTAACCATAAAATTCACTAATTAAGACGTAATTAGAAATTATTAAATAAGTTCGGAAGAAAACTCCTCACTGTCATCTGTTGTGGTTCAAGAAGCGTATACGATGACGTCACATTGTTGTCGCGCGGAATGTCCATCTACTTATCACGACCTTCTTGGAATAAATGAGCTGAAATTGAAAAAAACATACAAAATGCCCCAGCCGTAAAAGAATACGTTCTGCCTGAACATTTGTTTGCCTGCTATTATCGGGTCCAGGAAACGTTTTCTCGATATTCGAATTATCGATAAAAAATATACTAAGTGGCATTTAACATTGAGTTAGACATTTCATTCTTTTCGTTTTCTTATTTGTGATAGGCTACTTTTTCCATAAAATTCACTAATTAAGACGTAATTAGGTATTATTAAATAAGTTATCAAGAAAACTCCTCACTGCCATCTGTTGTGGCTCAAGAAGCGTGCATGATGACATTACATTGTTGTCGCGCGGAATATGTCGATTATGCAGATGACTACACATCTGACATAAAACATTCCTATAACCAAATCGCAGCGCCACCTATCGAGTCCAATTGTGAATCTAAATCATTCAGGGACCCACTCAAACAATCAATACTTTTAAAATTCATCTTAAAGCACCTTTGAGGTTATGTAATGGAATAAGGTATTAAAATATAAAATTGGTACCTGGCAAATCAAACGTCCTCAATAAAAAAAAAAAAACAAGTTTCATAAAGTTTTATAATTTAGTTGAAGACGACTGATTAACCAGGTACCAATTTTATATTTTAATACCACTCAAACACACATAACATTTAATAAAAATTAGTCCAGTCGTTTAGACAGTTTTTAATTCAGATTTCAAGTAAACCTCCGCTTCTAAATGTCAGATTTCGCTCATTCTTGGACAATACCTATCTCAGTTTATTTGAATAGGATATACAGAGCTTCGTTGTGAAACATCGAAAAATGTGACCGCTAGAGCAATTTTTCAATTTTCACTTCAGGTGAACACTACATCTAATGGTTTTTGAGGGTCCAATTGTGTATTTAAACTATCGAGGGACCCAATCAGACACATATAAAATTTTTGATAAGTAATGCCACGAGTGATTTCCAAATTATCGATAAATTCACGACTCACGAAGTGACGAGTGAATTTATTTAGAGAATTTGGAAATCACTCGTGGCATTTGTTAGGATTATTTAACGAATAAAATTAAGCTGTTTACTCACAAATCATTGTTTAACTACAGTTATTTTAAAATATTTATATATTTAACGTAAACGGCGATGTTTGAAAACAAATCAGAAATGTGAGGTTATGTTCATTCACTGCTGCTTGACCATATTATTTATTGCCAAAAAAGATCGCAATATTGTAAGAGTGCACCCAAGTGGAGAAATAATGAAACACATCAAACTATATATCATAATCAACATTACGGGTTATTCATTTATTTTTTAGCAAACAACTCAGTAAAATCAAGGAATCTTTTCATTATTTGCTATATCCAATGTATTTGTTGGAGAAAAATAATGCTTTGACCTGTTCAGAACATTAAAAAAGGAGGAGCTTTCTTTATCACAAAAACAGGAGCTGATAAAGAGAAATCGATAAAGAGCGATGTGAAACGCGACTGTCATTGGTTGTAAAACAAGATTCATTGAAATATGATTGGTCATTGACTAGCATTTGTGGCATGAGTTAAATAGTCATGAAAATCGATCCAGTCGTTTAGGGGGAGTAGAGTGACAAACAGACGTACAGAAGAATCATAAGTAAATAAATAAATAAATAAATAAATAAATAAATAAATAAATAAATAATATATATATATATATATATATATATATATATATATATATACGTATGTCCACCGCTGTGGTCTCGAGGTAGCGTGCTGTCTTCTCACGCAGCGGATCCGGGTTCGATTCCCGGTCGGGACAGGCTCCTGGGTGAGGTTTCTTTCGGGGTTTTCCTCGCCTGTAAGTCAAATGTCAGGAAGCTTATGGCCCAACGGTCCCCGAAAATTATCCGGCCATCATCATCCTTATCATTATCATCATCATCCTTCACCGGTGTGGAAAGCAACGGGAAGCTACCACACCTACAATTCCCTAGTAAAGCTGCAAAGCACAGCATCAAAATGATATGATTGCAGTAAAAGACCTGCCCTCGGAGCAGAATTATTGTGGATATATATATATATATATATATATATATACATACATATATACATATACATTTATGTATTTATTTAAGATAAAAACAGACATATTGCAGCTTCACATGATTTTCTTTTCTATGTAAACCTCTTATACTCGTAGATATGCGGTGTGCCCATTATTAACATCTGACAGATAGGAGATTGTGACGAATTTGTATCATGTGAACACTTTTACCTGCGGTGAATTATATTAAAAACACGTTGTTCTGAATTAATTTAACGCATCATTCTTACTGTTACATTATTGTGTAACCGGAATGTAGTACTGAGGTATATACCGTAAGTACAAGAATAATTTTGGGAACTACTAACATTAAAATACGTGTTAAGTTCACTGTTGAAGGAATCCTCTCTTTTTGAAATGAGGTAGTTGTGAATATTAGTGCAATTAAAATCACATTTACACACTGCACCGGAAGTAGACACGTGCTGTTAGATACACCCATAACTCCCACTTCCTTTTTGTGTTTTGTGCATTCATAAAACATGCAAATGTTCATAAAGAATCTCTTATTCGTAGCATAACGCTCATTTCAATAACATGACTAATTTTGTATTAAAGTTTATACAAGAAATGTGTGGAGTGATATAAATGCATGCAGATTGAGATCATGTGGTTTTCCTTAGTAGTTAAGGTCAACACTGAGCAGGAATTTCATTACAACGACTCGTTTCACAATTAATAATTTTATAATTTTGGCAAAATTAACTTTCACATGTCACTTAATTTAAATAATGATCAAAAGAAAGCACAATGTTTTCATTTCTGCTGAATATTAATTTGGCTTTTGCAGCTACAGAAATGGTTCGAATTAATGTAATAATAATAATAGTAATAATAATAATAATAATAATAATAATAATAATAATAATAATGATAATGCTTTGTTTTAGTTGGCAGAGTTAAGTCCATAAAGCGTTCTTTGAGAACATTTCTTTCCCCATGGAGACTCGAACCAGCGCTAGTCCCATTGCTCTGTGCCAAGGTATCTTGTCTTACCACTCGGTTACGGCGCGGGACTTCCTATAAAATGAGTACCAGAATATTTCTTTCAGATAAAATCGTCGAAAGTACTCCTCATTCTGTTGGCTTCGAATTATCGGTCTACATGTCCTTGCTCCTTGCCCTCATCAACTTTCATGGCCGGTAAACGGGGAACTTATTTAAATAAAAATAGGTTAATTAAAAAGGGGTATGATTAAAATATAAATAAAAAATATAAAAAACAAGAAGAGGATAAAATGAAAGAAGAATAATAAGAAGAGTAGAAATGTACAATACCGGGCCCGAGGAGCGATGTAATTAGTTATAGTAGTGTAATTTATTGCAGGTACCGCACGCTGGTATTAAACATACACCTAGCTCCCAGCCATACGGGCGTTGTCAACCTAACCTATTAATCATCTTCACTTGACGATCCAGATACTCTCAGCCCTCCCATTGTCTGCACTTCTCATTTCCCTACCTGCATATTAAATTCTCTTATCGAATTAAAAATTAATACCTCCCAAAACCAACCTCGCATTTCTTTACTTCAATACTACCTAAAACCCGGCGTTCACTGCTACGCCTAAATAAATTAAAATTAACGTGTTTTTATGTTTAGTTGAATAAGTGAAAGGAAAAATAATTATAAATTAATATTTTTATATACCCCGTGTTGATTACGCGGCTTTGTTCGGGAATCTACTTATCCCTATCTTCTTGACATAAATGAGCTAAAATAAGAACATTAACGAGTTTTATGTTTAGTTATATAAGTAGAAGAAAAAATTTATATCGTAATTATTTTTAGATGCCCCGCGCTGTTTACATGGCATTGTCCGGGAACTACTCATCCTGATCTTCTTGGCGTAAATGAGCTGAAAGACAAAAATTAATGTACTTCTTATGATTAGTTCAATAAGTAAAAAGAAAAATGATTATAAATGTATATCGTTTTTATTTTAAGATTCCCGTGCTGATTACCCGGTGTTGCCTGGGAATCTACTTATCTTGATCTTCTTGGCATAAATGAGCTAAAAGACTAAATTCGTTATTTTGAGTTGCACAGAAATCTATGTACTTGTATCGATCTTCTTGGCATCAATGAAAGACAAAAATGGTTATTGTGAGTTATCCGTAAGAGATAAACATATGCTGTCGCGGACTTTTTTTGTAGAGCTTTCTGAGATATTCAATTATTTGTACATTAATTGTGTGTATTTGTTATGGTTTAGGCAGCGTAAGCCATTTAAGCGTCCAAAGAGCTACTTTTTCACGTTTTCCACTACAAAGGGCGATTTTTAAGGGTGCAGGAGTTGAGTTTCACAACTCTCTTATAGCCTACGTATGTTCATCCCGGGAATCTCCTGAATATTTTGCAAAAAGCCCCATCACAATCGGATCAACGACATGGCCGCGCATAAAGTACGAACAAACAAACAAACATTCATTTTTGTATATTAGATTACATTTAGTACTAGTACTTTATACGAGTATTATATGGATTCTATAACTTCTACGTAGTAAGGTTGTATCGCATTTAGGCAGTGTATATTTTTTTCTCTATCGTTTCAGTCACCTATAGGGATTACACAACTCTTTTGACAGTTTCAAATTTTCTTTTGCGCCAGTATTCGTTTATTCTCTGCCTTGCTCTTAATCTTCTCTACTCGGAGAAAGCTGTGTTCATTCTCTGAAAATTTTCTTTGAACAGGGCGATGATACCACTGTATTTTTCTTAAGTCTTGTCTGTTTTGTACGTTTTTTTCTTAACATTGAAATTTTCTGTGCGCTTATTAACTTGTTTACTGATAAAATATGAGATTTGAATCTTTGTATTTTCTTGAAAGGATTGGGGAATTTTCATTTTGCTGAGCCCCAATAAAGGTGAGAATCATTTGGGCGAATACACATAGATCACGTAGGTGATATTTTATTATCACTTTTAGGGCAACTTGTAAATTATACAATATAATAACTAATTGATTCTCTGGCTCTATCGAACCCATAGGTTTATGGCTGCGCTGACATAAGCTGCATCCCTATCCAGAGCTAATGTTTTCCAATCATCTCCTGTATAATCTACTTCTCTCAAATCATAGTTAATATTATTCTCGCAACTCATTCTTGGTCTATCAACTGAGCGTTTTTCCTCTGGTTTTCCTACACGAAGCTTCCATGCACGTCTTTCATTCTCCATTCGTACCACATACCCTACCCACCATAGTCTACGAGACTTAACTTTTTTTATTATATCTGGCCTCCTATGTATGACCATGCTATGCTTGCAGCTTTACTAGGGAATTCTAGGTGTGGTAGCTTCCCGTTGCTTTCCACACCGGTGAAGGATGAGGATGATGATGATGATAATGATAAGGATGATGATGATAGCCATATGATTTCGGGGACCGTTTGGGCCTTAAAGTTTTCCTGACATTTGTCTTACAGGTGAGGAAAACCCCCGATAAAAACCTCACCCAGAAAAACTGCCCCGACCGGGGATCGAACCCGGGCCCGCTGCGTAACAAGGCAGTACACTACCTCGAGACCACAGCGGTGGACGTATACAATATAATACCGATATAAGAATTACATATTACTATTGTGTTAATATTCAATATCAGCATTATCATCATCATAGTACATTCACGAATTTAGGCCATTTGTTGACCTGTTTCGGCCTCAAGAGAAACACCATCCAAAAGTCTTTTGAGTGGACGTCCTAGTCTTCTTCTTCCTGCAGGTTGATATCTTATCATTTCTTTGGGTATCCAGTGATCTTCTTGTGTTAATATTAAATTACACTAATCTCTGAAAACAATTTTCCCTCTCACTTTCACAGACTGAGCACTATCTGCATGTATTTAGTTTATGCAGGTATGATTAAAAAATGTTTTAAGAAATGGATGTACTCACTTCATTTCGTTAGGTTGGGAACAGACAAGTTAATGAATAATAGACCTATGAATTTAATTTATTTTGTTAGGAGTAGGACGGTCAAGTTATTGTACTTCCATTTCTTAAACATGATTGGGAACATCACCTACCATCTACCTGAACACTCGCTCAATCAATCTGCTGGAGACTAGCCCGTTTCACGTAAATAATGTGCGATTTGCTCAAATAAGCGACTCTCGAAAGGATAGGATGTGCATTCTTTTTGTGTTTTCCTATATAAAAAGAAGTGAAAAAAATTTCAAATTTGTTTCTTACAAGTTTATTTTCCATATAATTTCAGTTGTTGCTTATCCCAGGTTCTTCTAAAGAATCTCCATGAAGTTATTGTTTTGAACTAAAGGTTGATTCCAGAAATTCGTTGCTGAGCTGTTGTTGCTTTGGAGTATATGTTGTAGTGATGGTTCTTTTGTATTACACTTTGGGCAGTTTGGGAATATCCTCTTGCTGTCTATTTTTTTAAGAGGTGTAAGGTGATCTGTTTTAAGTCTTGCAATAGCTGTTTGTTCTTTTCGTTGAATTGTTATTCTCATGGAGTCTCCTGGTTATTTGCTTTATACCAGTTGTGTTGTGGTGATAATTTCCATATTTTGTTAATTTTTGTTTTAAATTTTAATATATCTCTTTGAAAAATTAATTATATTTCTGGTGTTGTGACTTTTCTCCCTTCTTTTGCCAAACTGTCCGCAAATTCGTTACCCTGAATACCTTACTCACATGTGATACAATCCACTGGAAGTGTATTTCATATTTTTGAGATATTTTTTTGAGCTGATTCAATATGCTTCAACCTGGTAGCTCCGAAGATGTTGTATGGAGCTTTTATTGTATCTAATGATTCGCACGCTTATTGAGTCTGTATTCCTTTTGATGGCTTCTAAAGCACTGCCTATTGCTATAAATTCTGATCTAAATACTGAGCTTGAGTCATGATTTCTCTTTTTTTTCCATTCTTCATCATCAGAACTCCGCAGTCAGTATGTCCTAATTCGCCCTTACTGCTGTCTGTGAATATTCTATATTATTTTAGGTCTCTTGTTTACAGTTTCTAGAACCTGTTGTTTTAAATTATTCGGGTGTTCATTTTTGTTGGAGTATAATATCTGTGAATGGTGGCTCAGATGAATATGTTGGTGCCAGAATAAAGAAAGCAAAATATGCTTACATTGAATTGAAATCAATTTGGAGGTCGAAACAAATATCCTTACGACTTAAACTAAGATTACACTGAGCAACAAAAAATAAACTTTTTTTTTTGTCTCAGAAAGAAACATATGTGATTCTGATAGTATTTTTTCTCCTGAATTAAAATATTACATCGGTTTTTTCTCCATCACGCAAGGTTTCCGAGAGACAGGCATTTATAATTTCAAACACTTTAATATTTTCTACATTCGTAACTACACAATATTCGAACATTCGGACTCACCTAGAAAGTAAGAAATTACGATTTTTTGCTATATTTCGCCTGTGGAGCATCCCTCTTAATATCCAACAATAATCGGCCAGTATATTAGGAATCCATTTGCCTTGATATCTCTTTTCCATAGCTGAAATCTCCTGATGAAAGTGTTTCCCGTTTTATTTTACAATGGACAAATTAACGAAAATTGTTTATTAAATAAATAATTATTACATCCATTAATTGAAATTGAAATAAAAAACTATGGGCGATGAAGAAATTCCGAATACATATTTAAAAACACAATAAAAAACTGCATTAAGTACAACTATTGGTACTCATGAGACAAAAATCATGTTGACCAGTGTTATTTAATTCAAATGTGAAATAGATTTTATTATATGGCTTTGAATCTTGGAAGGCTAAAAACAAATTGGAAAGAAATTTCAAATCTTTGTAGACCGTTGCCATAGAAATATCTTAGGTATATGGTGGCCAGATATTATAACAAATAAAGAATTTTGAAGGAAAACTAATCAAAGTGAAATTTGTAAAGAAATAAAATTTAGAAAATGGAAATGGATTGATCATGTGTTAAGGAGAGAGAATGATAACATCACAAAAATGGCATTTGATTGGAATCCCCCAAGAATTGAGAGGGCGAAGAGGAGAAGACCTAGGGCAACATGGAGTAATTACCACCAGGGAAGAACCTGATCAGGCAGGGTTGCGTTGGAATGAAATAAAGACATTGTCAAACAACAGAGTGCGTTGGGGAGCTTTTATCAAGGCCCTAACATCTCAGGATAGGGATGGATGAAGATCTTATGTCCGCACGACCCTAAATCTAAGGGTTGGATAGTGCCAGTGTGTTAGCTAACATGACTTTGCTTACCTTCTATTATAATTTTACTTTATGTTTTTAATTAAAACAATTTCGAAGTATTTTTTTCATCACCATCTTAAAGAGACTACTGATTTGATAACGAACTCATTCACTGCCAGTTTCGAACTCGGAGGTTTATAACCTCTCTATACATCCCTATTCTGAGCTAATGTTTTCCAACATCCCCAGTATCATTTACCTTCTCAAATCATGGTAAATTTTATTCCTCGTTCTTGGTCCACCTATTATATTTTCCCACTTGTTTTCCTACAAGGTGTTTTCATGAACCCCTCTTATTCCTCATTAGTGTTGCATGTCCTGCCCATCGAATTCTATGAGAAGTAACTGTTCTTATTTTATCTGGTTTACATATATATCATGTAGCTAACTGTTATGTAGTCTTCTCTTCTCGTCTCTGTTTTTTGTCCAAAATTTTTCCTAATAACTTGATTCTCAAATAATCGTAGTCGTTCCTCCTCAGTTTAAATTAGAGGTAATGTTTCGCATCCGTATAATTTGACTGGAAGAATAACAGTTTTATAAGTTTTTAGTTTACACGCATATATATATATATATATATATATATATATATATATAGGGGCCTAATATATTTTGAGAAATTGAGTTTACAAGAGTTCCAGTAATGGGTAATAGCACGAGTTACCATAATTGAATCTATGTTTAATTCCTTTCTGTACATCATTCCTGCTTATAATTATCATTTGTTGGTAATTAAATTCACCAATTTAGTCAACATTTCTCTCATTTGTCATTAATTTTCATTTACGCTATATTAAAACGGATTTGTGTGTGACCATATAATTCGTTTTATTGATGTTTATTTATGGACTCCAATCTTCAGTTTTACTGAACAGAATGTAGATTCTGGACCTTAATAATATCCTCGCTAACACCTAATAATCCTTCATCATCAGCATAAACCAACAACTTCTTAATGCCATTGAGCTGTCACCTTTTTTATCTTGTAAATATTTAATGGATACTCACAGGATAAAGTTGAATGGTAGAGGAGATATTGCAATTCCTTACTTGTAACACTTTGTGAATTTCAAAAGTAGCTGAAAACCGTTTGTCACCCGTACCCTTCTTTTTGTGCCATTTTACTAACTTTTTAGAATTTTCGAATTCCAGCAAAATACCACGAGTATACAACTTTTCCCTATTAATTGAATTGCATTCAACATATAGTTGATGTACGTACAATGCTGTTATATTACCATCTCTTTTCTAAAATTTGTGGTGTACTAAAAATCTAATCTATTATAGACCTATTTCTTCTTAATCAAAATTGATGATCATTATTATGTCGTCAGATGTTGCGATCAGTTTTATCTCGTTTCTTGTATATTGAAAGATTCATAGCATAGGGATATTCAACTTACAGTGGGGTAAATTGTCTTACCTCCACTCATATCTGTCAATATTATGTGCACTTACAAAAAAGGACAACATAAAGTCTCGTTCATACTGACTGTACAGCTTTGAAACAGCTAAGTTTATACGCTGACATTTAGATGACGTTAGCAGACGGAATATAATTGTATTTACTGATGGATGACTATACAGATAATAAGGACAGGTACAAAAATTGTATTTAAACTTATTCATAGACTGTTTTAGCTATTCGAACTGGAATATAACCCTTATCAGAGGCATAATTAAGGATAGTAACAAAAATTCTAGGTACATATATATCAGTAGCAATGAGAAAAGCTTTATTTTTTAGACGCTTTAAATACATTTGCCACAATTGATAATTAAGGATTACTGGCAAAACTCCTTCTTTGTCTTGGAATAATGGAAACACTATCCTGTGTACTAAAAACAACCACATATAAATGGACAGGTATCACCTTACAACACACAATAATCACAAATAGGAATGAGATGCACAAATAAATTGAACATAGGCTCAATTCTGGAAATGCGTGCTATTATGCATTGCATAGAATCTTGATGTTCCAACTCCTTTAAAAAAAAAAGTTAAACTGAAAATATATAAAACCATTATTCTACCAGTTATATTATATGCGTGCGAAACATGGACTCTTACTTTAAGGGAGGAAAGGAGATTACGGCTATTTGAGAATAAAGTACTTAGGAAAATTTTTGGACCAAAGAGAGAAGAAGAGACAGGTGAATGGAGAAGACTACATAACAATGAACTACATGATCTTTATAGTAAGCCAGATATAATAAGAACAGTTAAGTCTCGTAGACTGCGATGGGCAGGACATGTTGCACGTATGGGGAATGAAAGACTTGCATGGAAGCTTCTTGTAGGAAAGCCAGAGGGAAAACGCCCAGTTGGTAGAACAATAATAAGTTGGAGAATAATATTAACTATGATTTGAGGGAAGTAGATTATACAGGGAATGATTGGAAAGCATTAACTCAGGATAGGGATGTATGGAGAGCTTATGTCCGCGCGGCCATGAACCTACGGGTTCGATAGTGCCAGTGAGTAAGTAAGTAAGTATCACCTTACAACATACCCTGGCCTGCAGTTACACACAGAAGTAGAACGCTACTGGGAGGCTAGGAGGAAGATGTCAAACTTCGACCATAATTATTGATTTTATGTTAATTGTATATTTGTTATTTTCTTTTGTAAGTTGATGGTCTTATGACCACAATACCAGTCATTAGATAAATAAATAAATAATAATAAATAAACGATTATAAATTTGAACTATTGGGGAACCTTCATACTGACACAATTCATATTAAAATTCCGCTGAGGTAAACAGACACAAAATAAAATATTAAAATATATACCTGCCCTCAGGGTCCTCATCTAGGGGATATGTGGATGGCGACCACAAGGTGCCCAAGCTGTGCAAAACATTTCTTCCACTTACTTGTGTTTTGCACTCTTTTAACTTTTACTATCTAACCTCTCTTGGTTAACTTTTGTTTTTTTCGACCCCAATGCTATTAGGGCATCCGAGGGCTAGGGAGTCCTTCCTTTTTCCATTTCTTCTTTCCTTTATTTTCTTTTCTTCTCCAGAAAAGCCTGACCAGAGGCTATAAGATGGTAGCCCATCACTGGTCTTGCCTTCCTTTGGCCAGCAACCAATCGAAGGGACTATTATTATGCTTTCAAGTCTTATACAAGAATTTCCCATACGGGAAAATTTTCTATAGGATCGTAATAGGCCTTGGCCTAATACTTGGAAGGAAGAAGAAGAAGAAAATATATACCTGACAGGTGTCTTCCTCAACTAGGTTTTTCTTTTTAATTTTTAAGAAATATAGGTCTTTCGGAAATTGACTTTCATCAACAGCAGAAGGTTATTTGCTACTAACTGTTGTTGATGACAAAAGCATCGCATAACATCAACAACAGTAGTAACAAGTATCCTTCTGTTGATGATCGAAACCGGTTTTCGAATGGACTACAATTCCTAAAAATATTTTAGAAAATTAACCTAGTTGTGAACGATTGCTCCTGCCAGGTATCTATTTTAATATTTTACTTTGGAATTTTCATATACTAAGGACTTTACGAGTTACAATCCACCCGCCTGTGCAAGAAATTACTCTACTTAGGCTAGTATTCAGAAACCAATCTTTACGCAAAGAACGACTATTTTCGCCTCTCTTTGGCGTATAAAGTGTTCTTAAAACTGGTTTTATGAATACTCTCTACGTCATAGAGAGGAGGAAAGAGTCGCTCTTTGCGTAAAGATTGGTTTCTGAATACCGGCCTAAGTTTGAAGTGAGTAATCAAAATTTACCTGCCTTATCATCAGTCATCACCAGGGTAAGTACCTTGGTTGGCATTGTAGTGCTCTATAGTGAGCACATGTTAACTGAAACCGGAGAATGCATGCGATGTGACGGCGCAAGACAGCAACGCAGCCTAGTGCGCAGCTGCGGTGCATACGAGAGTGAACAGAATACAGACGCAAAAGTTCTGTGTGTGGTATACCTCATTTCCCAACTAACTAAGGTACTTCCCCTGGTCATCACTGTATCTCTTTTTGCAGGAGAATAGAGCATTCACAATGCGCCTCTATCGCATCCGATTCTGACCCAACTTCATCTTCTTCCGTGTTTACCTCTTTTTTGCAATTTCATAATTTTTCTTCTACAGCTGAAGATAAAATTATAGCTATATTTAATAAAAAATTAAAGGGTATTATTATACTCTCTAATTCTCCCTACTATACTCCCTCATTGTACCAACAGAAAAATTCTAGTACTCATTTCCGTTAGAGACTGAGTCGCTCCAGGAACATGCTGCCGCCAGAGGGTGTAGATCATGACCCCAACGGGATTCGAACCCTTTCCGGCTTGCAGCGTATTGTCTTAACCAACTACGCTAAGTCGCCCCCCCCACGCAATACCCTGCATTCTAATAAAAAATGCACTTTTGAAGTTTGTTCCGGTCTTTTCATTTGCTTCATTTCCTTTTCTCAAAGTGTTTCATCTATAGTTCGTGCAATGCTTCAACGGCCTCATTTCCTGGAACTGACAAAAAAAACTTCAGTTTCAACTAACCTCCTCAATATCACTTAATTAAAGCCGACCGCCTTTCAACTCTCATTAGAGAGAAAGAGGCGGAGATATTACGAAGTTATCAAATCAACTAACCGATCTTTTTACAGGTATGCGCATGTTAATTTAGGATAAAATGGTTTAATTTTAAAATCCTATTTTTAAAGAGTAATATGTCAACATTGGAAAGTAGAACCATTGACGCGTGGTATACTCGGACCAACGGATCTGTGCCCCTATAGCGTTGACATCGTTCTTAGACAAGTATACTTGTATACTCACACCATTTCACCGCACTCCCCTCCCACCACGTCAAACAGCAGCCACTCGAGTTGGGATGTTGCCAAACTTTCTCCAGTGTCATGGCTCTTAAATATTGAATAATGCAAGGTTGGAGTTGATTTGACAACACTGGAGTGCAAGAGAGAGATAAAAATGCAGAGAGGGAAATGATTTACCGAGGCTGAAAAGGAAATAGGCTTTAGTTCGCATATCTTACGGGAGCACAGATCCGTTAGACAGACAATAGTTGTGAGTATTAGCTTAGGTTTCTTAGGGGGTGAGAGAAGGCCGTTAAAGCATGGCCTGCACTATAAAATTATTTTCTTTGAATCTCCTCATTTCTCTTTTATTTATTTTTGTCTGTTTATTTTTATAACTATGTATTAAATATTCCGTCCCGTCATTTAAACCGCAACGTCTAGGAACTTGAGCTTCTGCGCCTAGGAATTTTCGTAGGAATTCTTTTTTATAATTGATGCTTTTTAAGATCCATCTCTATAGGAAACGGATGTCAATTTTCTCCTTACTAAAGAAGCCAACATATTAATTATTTAATCCAAAACACCTAATTGACATCCCACAATTATTTTAATTATAGTGATCTTATCTTTAATTACACTGTATATTTCTTATGAAATGTCTGCCTAATTGATTGTTTTAAGTTCAAAGTCTAACTGAATTTATTCAATATAAAATACAATTACCGGAAGAATTTCATTGGGTTTCACGGAGATATACACGAAGGAGAAGTTAACATTTGTTATGTTATTTCAAAATATTGTAGCAGATGTACTGATTGTTGAAATTTTACGCATTGTATTTTTCAAATCTATTTACTGCATATAGCGTTAGATTATTGAATCACGATATGACATATGCCTATGTTGCGCGCATGCGCGTGCCCGTGGTCGCCCCCGGTCTGAAAAGCAACTGATAAATGATGATCAGTCTTGGTTCTAATTACCGGACATGTGAGACACGTGTAATTACTAATAACGCTTTTGATTGGTTGTCTCTGCTGTTATATCGGTTTACATTGGCCCCTGCAGCCATCTCCACCCAATTAACCTGTGTCTTACATAGCTTGCTGGTTGTGGGTGTAACTACGGCCTGTGAGGTGCTGTATTTTGGCAAATTATGAATAAATTCTTTTATAAATTAAATAATACTCTTCAAATTTCACTATTCATTTTCTTTCTCTCTTTCTAAACATAAGGTTTCTTCCTACCTCATATTGTGCTCTGTTAGCTATCAAATCAATCTGAGAATGTTAGCTAACCGGTCGTTTAGAAAATGAAATTCGTATGTATGCATACATCTATGTATTTATTTATTTTACCTGATGGAGTTTAGACCGTAAGGTTTTCTCTTTCACTTCACCAGGGTTAAATTATACATACCATAATTATTATGAATTATCTACATGTTGATTAATGATACATATATATATATATATATATATATATATATATATATATATGCTACACAGTATAAAGTTGACAAGGGAAAGAAAGAAAAATAGTAATAGTAATAACAATAATAATTATTATTATTGTTATGGTTATCATTGTTGTTGTTATTATTATTATTATTATTATTATTATTATTATTATTATTATTATTAGTATTATTATATTTTAAAATCAGAAGAGTCAAGTAATTGGGATATGTATATTGAAAAGACAAACCGAGGTTGTAATGGATGCAAAACTTGACTCTAAAAATGACGTGGTAGAGCCAGGATTAGATGGAGGATGACTTGAAGAGTGATTTGAGAATAAATGGAAGCAGTAATCGAAGACAGAAATTAAAGGACATAATAGATTGGCGAGCTGTTGGTCGGGAGGTCAAAGCTGAACTCTAAGAGCTGTAGTACTGAAGATTAATATAATAATAATAATAATAATAATAATAATAATAATAATAATAATAATAATAATAATAATAATAACAACAACAATAATAATAATATTATTATTATTTTTAATTATGTAAGTTGAAAAAGAAATTGGAACAAATGTATAAGAAAAACATTTGAAATAGTATGGACACCTCATAAGAATGGAAGAAGAGAGAATATCAAAGAAGATTCTTAATTTGAAATCTAATGGAAGAAGTTTAAGAGACGGACCTATAGAACGTTGGATGGATGGATGGAGTGAGAAGAAGTATGGAAGCTAGAGATCTGAGGGAGAAGATGCTCTAGATAAGAACCTCTGGCGACAAATCACTTTAGGTTGAAGGAGAAACACGGTATTCTGGAATAGTCCTAATTAAAAAATAGTATTATTGTTATTATTATTATTATTACTATATTATTATTATTATTATTATTATTATTATTATTATTATTATGTAATAAAAGGGTATTTGTACTGAAAAAATGTGTCCTTAAAAATTCCCCACATTGCAAAATCACATGGCGTGAGGTTCTGGTGATCAAGGTGCCCAATAGACTTTATCACGCCTTCCAAATCCACTCTTCAAAATGGTCATCCTAAAATTAAAATAAGTAACTTGAATTCGTTTATTGACATGATACTGGACAAGTTAGCAAATTACCTCAAGCAGTAATGTTTGAGATTATATTCGGAAGGTCCTGTATTCAAATCCCATTTCAACCAATCTGATTTTTTTTGCAACCACGTACAATGGTTAACTAACTTATGCCGCACCCTGTATATTCATATATAGTCTAAATCATCGCCCTGGTTATGATTAAGGGCGTTATATCGCAACCGCCATAAATAATGTTACGTATGTGTGGTGTATTCCCATGGATGCCGGTTATGATTCCCGGATATACCGAAAACATTTTTTTTTTTTGATTATATGTCTAGGAGGAGCCAAAACTCACCCTGGGCTGTAGCTATGAAAAAATAGAAGAAGATATGTATTGGAGAGAATTTCACTTTGGTACTTAGAAAAAAAAAGTTTAGTTTACTCAGGGTTTTAGAAACTTGAAATACATAGGGCAGGGTAGAATATGAACCCATAACCTTAAAGTTCATTCCCAATGAGCTATCCAAACCGGCTATTGAAGTTCTATGATTACTGAAAATGCATTATGTTTTATGTTTCTCACATAATGCGTGTTGTATTTGTGCGAGTGGCATTATGTATAAGCAATGTGAATAATATTCACTCTATCATTTACATAATATATTTATGTGAACCGGCGAATATAAAAGGGAAATTTCAAGTTTGCAAATCAGACGTTGTTCTTTCTTTCTTTTTCTTTCTTTTTTCTAACTTCATTGAAATTCTCTTGCGGCATGTTTGATATGAAAGAGAGAGAAGAAAAGAAAGAAAGAAGGAGAAACGGAAGAGAATATAAATTAATGAAAATGAAGTAGGTTATGAAATGAATTAGGATAAAAGATTAACTTAAGAGCGGTCATTAATTATCGAAGAATGAGGTGCACCATGAATTTTTCCTTTAAGCTAAATAAATTAATAGGAGGTATAGTTAACTGAGAGCTCAGTATACGTCAAACGTACCTTTAATCACTCTGCTGTTATTTTTTTTATACCTTATTATCCATTTTAAAAAACAACGAGCGAGATGGCGTGCCTCGGTATAAGCCTCCAGGGTGGCCATCCAGGCCATGAGAAAAAGTGTCTAAAAGTTGATTCCTAAAAATGGCTAGAAATGGCTACTATTCGTGAAGGAACCTGTATTTTAAGAACTTAGGTTATGGGCTCTGCTACTTAGACGGTGGTGCTCTGACATACAATGTTTGGCAATACTTTTTGATTTATTTTGGGAATTTGCTGCAATTATAAGTATCGTGACTAACATTGAAATGAATATAAAGTCTAGTGTAAGAAATAAATACATTTGTACAACGAAAGATTCCTGTAATTCTGAATTTCATTCAAAATTTTCTGTCCTTTTACTTTATACTTAGGCTGTTCTTGTAAAAGATTTATTCGGCGTGTTGGCCGGGGTGCTTGACGGCTTTAGGTGTTCCCCGACTTTTCGCCCGAGACTTGCGTCCGGCATCCTCCAGGGTTTCCTCAAATGTTAGACCCCATAACGTTGGCTCAAGACAACGCTTGAGCATGCCTGACGCACTCTCCGGCGAAACGTCGGGGAACTACAAGGCTCAAGACCCCGGCCATCAGCCCGGAACTCTTCTACAAGATCGTCATAATATTCTTTTCGGTAATTCCTTTCTCTAAGTTTATCTAGTTTACCTTTTTTACTCTATTCTCACAAGAAATTATTTTTCCATGTGATATTCTTTGTTTATACCTTACTCGCCCTATGGTGATGGTTATGAATCACTATCTACCCACACCCCCATCGTATGTCTATTTGAAATTGTAGACTTGAAAATTCTGTTCTGTTTACAATACATAATCTAACTGATTGATTAGTAATCATAACTAATAGCAGCAGAAGTCCACGTTTCTTTGGGTGTGTTCTTCTATGGAAAGAATGTGCTCGTTTTCCTTTATCTCTCTCTCTCTCGTGGCAAAATCTGTTAATATCAATCAGTTATTATTACAGAATTTATATGAAATAATTAAACTATAAAACAAATGACTAGAAGTAGATAAAGAAAAGATGAGAAATGGCTAGAAAAGCTATTAATAGCTTTTCACAAATTTGTAGCTAGTTATATTTTCAAAATGGCCAAATTTAGCCACAAAATGGCTAAATTGGCAACACTGAGAGCCTCTATCATAGCGACCTAGTTTCGATATAGGATTTTTAATCTTGGTCTTGTTTGTATGTTTGTCCGCCCTGGTCTGTTGTCCTATTTTTGTTGTAACCATCCCGGAATCCTGATTGGTTTCTATAGGCATAGTAAAACCTGATGGAATGGGTAAGTACTGTAATAGGCCTCATATATTAAGTAACGAAACTAACATTTGTGTCGACTTTTTTCTTCAATCATAAAAAGGCAGAAAATCACATTATTCACTAAATAATACTGACGAAATATATTAATTTGAGGACCTCAATTAATCAGAGTTGTGATCAATAACAAGGCTTAAATCCGATCCGTCAACTTTCCTGACTCGTACAGAAACACATTTAATGGAGATTATAACTTCTCATTTCGCTACCCTCGGAATATGTGTATAGTAGGGTACTTATGACTCTAACAAGACAACAACAAAAAAATCAGCCTTCGAACAATCTATTACAAATGCAACTAAGGAGGAAAAATGTGAATATTGAAAGATACTTAAATTAAGTTGTTAAACGAGGAAGATATTTATTTTCATAAAAGTGATAATTCTATGAAATAAAGTCAATGTACAAAAAGAAAGGCATTACTCGACCGCATTAACTTTTTGGCCGGTGAGGGGAAGCATTGACACTAGTGTTGAAGAGGGGAAAAGTGTCTCCTTCCACCGTTGGTACAAGCGAATGACTGGGCAAGTGGTATAATCAGTGGCAAAATATTGTGGTAGACTTACTTGAAATAGGAGATGAAGTTAAAGAAAGGTCATCGGAGGTTGTATGCCTACGGGTTTCTGGATAATGTGACGTACAGAGAAATTAAATCAGCACGATCATTATGGTGGACAATTGTCTGAAGGCAACGCTGAAGGTGCTGTACAAAGCCAAAGGAGACACGAAGGACCCAAACTCATACAGGGGAATAGCCCTAGAGTGCACAACACTAAAAATAATGACCAGCATACTCACAGAGAGATTAAGAGCGATGACAGCCCACGTCATACCGGAACAACAGTTCGGGTTCGTAAAAGGGAAATCGACGACACAAGCAATTAAATGTCTACAAGAGAGCATCGAAATAGCCTTAGAACAACCGAGAGGAAAACTACATGCCATCTTCATAGACTACAAGAAGGCTTTCGACCTCTTAAACAGGCAGCTGATAATAAGAAGAATAGAAGAAGCAGCAGGGAGAAATCAAGTAACTAGATTAATTGAGAACATCCTCTCCAGAAACCAAGTGCAGATAGACGATGGAGTTTCAAAAACAGAGCAAATAGATCAAACAAACGGCGTACTCCAAGGTGACCCGTTGAGTCCCCTACTCTTCATAATAGCAACAGCAAAAATACCCACAGAGATAGAAACAGAAAACGTCCAAATCTTGGCATACGCTGATGACATGGTGATTACATCCCAAGACATCGAAAAAGCTCAAACAGCGTTCGACAAACTCGTAGCATGGGCCGAAAAGAACGACCTAGAAATAAATGAGAAGAAGACAGTAAAAATGACCTTCAGGAAAGGAGGAAGACTCGCAGCGAATGACTGCATTCGGTATAAGGGAGACCCACTGCAAAATGTAAACCAGTTCAAATATCTGGGGATCACACTGCAGAGCCGAGGTGACACCTTCGATAAGCACATCAAAGAACGCGCCTTAGCGGCCAGAATAGCAACGAACAGCATTAAAAGCCTGAGTAAACTATCCCTGGAGACAGCAATGACCATCTTCCGCTTAAAAATAGCACCAATCATGACCTATGGAATAGAAGTGATTTGGAAGAACCTAAATAAGGCAAACCTAGAGGAAATAGAGAAAGTCAAAGCACACTTTTTAAAGACAGCGCTAAGCGTATCAAAATACACGCCTTCACGCCTAACATACATACTGACAAAGGAACCATTCTTCATTGAAGAGCTCCACCCTGGACCTTCTCGTGCCGGCAACAGATGCCTACAAAGAACTGCTGTGGGAACTCAACGAGAAGAGAGAACAGATATGGCCTGAGTTCTACGCAACGGACGCGATGATCTACAGGGAATGGACAGCAGCCAGATACGACCTCAGACACACCGTGACGAGAGTCGCAGTCCATGGTTTCCACCACAGGATATGCGCAACAGTGAAGCGCCATAACCCAGAAAAAAAGTGCAAGTGCAAACTATGTGGGTCGCACTGCGACCGATATCACCTGTTACAGTGTAAAAACATAGGAACATCGATAACAGACTTTTGTAAGACATGAAAACAGTTATTTCTACATGGCCATTGGCTGCAATTATACCTATTATTATTATAAATATAAGATCTAACTTTCGCACTTTACATTGTCACTAACAACTGACTATACACGACTGACGGTTAATACACACTGTCACTGCAACCTGAGACAAGGGTCTACTACCTCCAATCCCTACTCACCCTTACCACATTCTTTTAGTTCCCAGTGTTTCCGCGTTGAAAGTTAACGTTGTCGAGTATTAGGAACATTCATGAGATGGAAGATACTACCATGGATTAAAAAAAAAATCTTAACGTATTCCCAACATCTCCATAAAAATGTTAGGTCACCTATTATAAGAGACAATTCAATTTTATATAATTTAATATCCATGTTCTCTCTAATCAAAAATATATGTTTTATATCAAATGCCTTCTCATAGTCGATAAACAATATGTGTTTCTAGATTAAATTCTCATCTTTTTTTCAGTCAACTGTTGGAGCGAGAAAAATACATTCAGTTGTAGAGGGGCCTTTTCTAAATCCATTCTGTTCATTTGAGATAATTTCATCACTTATCTTTCCGATTCATGTAGATAATATTTTAGCATAATTTTACTACATGTTTCCAAAACGCTTATATCTCTGTAGTTATTTGGGTTATGTCTGTCGCCTTTTTATATATAGGGATAACAATAGCTTCACTCCATTCTTCAGGTACACAACCATATTGCCAGCCGATATTTTTAAGATTAATATTCTTTATATAAGAGCCGAGGTAGCGTGCTGCCTTGTCACGCAGCGGGCCCGGGTTCGATCCCCGGTCGGGGCAGTTTTCCTGGGTGAGGTTTTTATCGGGGTTTTTCCTCACCTGTAAGACAAATGTCAGGAAAACTTTAAGACCCAAACGTTCCCCGAAATCATATGGCCATCATCTTTATCATCATCATCCTTATCATTATCATTATCATCATCATCATCCTTCACCGGTGTGCAAAGCAACGGGAAGCTACCACACCTACACAATTCCCTAGTAAAGCTGCAAGCATAGCATGAAAATGCTATGATTGCAGTGAAGGACCTGCCTTCGGGCAGAATTATTATGGATATATAAGAGCATGAGATCCGCATTTAACAAGTTTGGTATTGATTCTATCATTTCCAGGTGATTTTATTATTTTTGAAGCTCTTTATTTTTCAGTTAATTCTTCTACTGTTATTGGATCAATACTTAATCACTTTCCACAATTAATAACCTATGTTACTTTCTTCTTTGCCATTATGGCCCTATAATTCTTTATAATATTGCAGCCAATTTTTTCGTGAATTGGGTTAAAATTAAGTTTATCTTTTTCATCTTTACCTATCTCTCCTAAGATTTTATAAGCATAATTTTGTCCACCATAATGATCGTTTCCCATATCAGTAATATATGCATCCCAACTTTGCCTATGTAACCTCCGAGTTTCTCTTTTAACAATGGAACATTTCTTTTTATATTGTATTCTGTTTTCCGTATTTTCAGTTCCGTAAATAGTTCAGATAAGCTTTTTTCTTTTCAGCAATAAGTTTTGCTATTTCCGAATTCAAAAGTTTAAGACCACGCTTTTTATATATTTTCTTTCTTTTACCCAGTGCTTCTTCTTCTGCAGCTTGTAATATAATTGCTTTTATCTTCTGCCATTCTAAATTTATATTTATGCTCATTGGAATTTCTTTCATTAATTGATTTAATCTATTTTGGTATTAAAGATACAAATTCATGCTATCTTACAAAATCACTCATTTATTTTAAATTTTCGCCAATGGGAAAGCGTAGTCCTATCTGCGGAGTGTTCAGTTACACTGGTCTGTATAAAAATTAAAAAATAAGACAGTATTCTATTGTTTAACAATTTAGGGAATTAAGTAAGAGAATAAAAAATATTTAGGTTAAAATTCCCGAAGATTTTAAACTGTAAAACCAGACTTTCGAAATTATGTAGACCTATTTATAAACTGATTAGATTATGCTAAGGATATTCGGGATATGGGGAAGCTCGAGTCCTAATGAGATGACCAATTTCATTATGGAATTTCAGCCAGTAGGCCTATGGCACTATTGCTCACCATGCATCTGAGGAATTTGGGTTGCTATAACAACTAACGGCTCTTGGTTGAGAAAACCCAGCTAAACGGCTGAGGGACCCGACTTGATGACCACGTCATACTGGCTGGATGATCGTCCATCTCTGTTATTAACGCATGCGGATGTGAGACCAGAAGCAAATTAGTAGGCTAAGGCCTTTCGTGGCCTATCGCGCCATGGGTTTATGGAGTCATTTTCTTATTTTTGGGGCATTCTGTATGTTTAATTGGATATTTTTCACAATGTATAACTAGATAAAATAGAATATAGATTTTTTAAATTTATTAAATAAACGTACTGTTTAATACAACAATTTTATCACATCTGTATCACAATTTATTACTGCCACAGACATATTAATTATTGTTTCTAATTTATCAAAACATGCATCTTAATATTCAGTTATAGAATTTGGTTAGTGAACTCTGGGTATCTATAAAATAGTACAATAAATCATTTGTAAGAAATTGAGGTTATAAGTTTAGACGCGGATATAGATAATTTCTACAGATTAAGTTTTACAATTAAATTAATTTCAATTATTTAAAGGAAAGATTGCAAAGCTCATTTCAATTGAGGTTGCAAAGTTTATAAAATTCTATTATCGTAATATGTTTAGAAGTATGGACCGTTTTCATGGAGGATGTAAAGTTTTTAAATTATTAAAAAAAATCGGAAAATGTATATACTGATTAGAGGCTGCTCAATTGATAAACAGTATTTGTTAGTTTTCAAGAGAGCCATAACATACTGTAGTAGCTGGTGTCACTGACCATCAGATGACAATGAAGAAGAGAATCATATGCTTGTGATTGCTCAATCCCTTAAACTAACAGTTATTCTTGTATTTATTCCTATTTTCACTATTTCTCAATAAGAATCTACATCGATGCTTCTTAAACGAAGAGGAGCCCACCAAAAGAGCACAAGAATATCTTTTAAGGGGCATAATATAATTTCATTTATTTAAATTATAGCGTTGTATAGTTAATTTAACAACATTTAAACAAGCATAATTGAATGATATATAAATTATAAAAAAATATAAGAATAAAATGATCCCAAAAGCCCTTCGGGTAGTCGGAAGTTAAGGCTCTCACCTTTCTAGATCATTAATCGTGTTGTCAGCCCGCCTTTGCCCTAGAACAAAGTCTGGCACTCATTTTCGGTAGGGGCTGAATCGACCCTGGGGCCTTACATTAATAATGGATGTTCTGAGAGCATTCAATTAATTTTTAGGAACTAATGTCCAAATTTATTTAAATCATACTGAAATAATTATCTGTTTCTGTTAATTCTGATTTCGTTAGCCAAAAATTTTTAAATCCTAACAGTAAAAAAATGATGAACAGACACAATTTTTAAAAAATAGTTTTATATTTAAATATACATTTATTTATTTTTCGCCAATTTAGAGAATGTCTTATGATTTTAATTCTGTCAGCTTAAATAAAACAGTAGCAGGCTATTATTGTTATTATTATTATTATTATTATTATTATTATCATTATTAATAATATTATTATTATTATTTTTAATAATAATAATATTATTATTATTATTATTAATAATAATATTATTAATAATATTATTATTAATAATAATGTTATTAATATTATCTAAAAAGATTCCGGGCTATGTGGCATATTAATCGATTTATTTTTCTTGCCCTTTTATTTGTTATATCAATAATATTTTCGATTATTAGGCGTGGTCGATTACTAGTGTTTATACCATACGTTTCACCCTCAACTGCGGAGTGCATCTTCAGTGACGAGTACTTCAGGTAGTATTCCCTGGTCAGTGGCTTATTTACAGTCGAGCCTCCGACCAGGGAACACTACCTGAAGAACTTGCCACTGAAGATGCCCTCCACAGTTGAGGATGAAACGTATGGAATAAACACCAGTAATCGAACACGACCACATAGCCCGGAATCTCTTTACATTAGGATTACCGGCCGTGAAAGCCTTCTTTCAACTATTATTATTATTATTATTATTATTATAAACCAAAAGGGAGAAGAATGTTGGGAAGACCATTGAAGGGATGGAAGGACCAATTCGACCTATAATGAGATCAGAACAGGCCATTGGGCTTAATCCTTGTTGTTGTTGATGATGATTATTATTATGATTATTATTGTTGTTGTTATTATTATTATTATTTTTATTATTATTATATGAAGGGTATAGGGAAAGAATTAGGTAAGTCACTTTTTTGTCGAATTGGAGTTTTAGGTGTCATGAGAGTATGAAACAGTAAAATGTACAGTTTTGACATGGGTTTATGTACCTCCAAAGTTTGGTATACAGGCAATGAAATATGTATGTTGTACAACTAAATGTAGGCCTATATTTTCTAGGTGTCGAGGAAAAATTGACTTAAATGATTTTTCCTTGTACCCTTCATATGTGAGACGAAAAGTCTCAGCAGATTACTGATCAAAGAAGGAGGGGACTGAAAATATATTGGGAACTGCTTATCTTCACACTTTACTGAGTGGGTGACTGTCTCTATGTTGTAGCGGTAAGTATGTATGACTAGTATCCCAGAGTTCCCACGTTCGATTCATTCGTATGTCATAGAATATTTCATTGAGTATAAGAGTCAGATTACACACCCTTCTACAGAAGATGGAAGCCGGTTTCTGAAAGGCCTAATCTTAAAAAAATAACCTAGTTGAAGACAGCAGCATTTACCGAGGTATTTATTTATTTTAATATTTTAATTTATGACTATTCTCCTCAATGAAATTGTATTATACATTTTATTAATATTAACAGTAAGTAGAAAACACGCCAACAAGCTGTTAGCAGTAAAAATGGATTTTTGGAGGCGATCGACAAGAATTTCAAGAAGGGAAAAAGTCAGAAACAGCACAATAATTGAACTTATGCACGTTGAAAAAATTAAAAAATAGAAGAAAAACGTTTCAAATGGTATGGATACCTCATAACAATGTAAGAATAAAGAAACCAAAGAAGATCCTTGATTGGAAAACTAATGGAAGAAGTGGAAGAGGCAAACCTAAAGAGCGTTTGATAGATGGAGTAGAGATTTGAGGGAAGAAGATTCTTTAGGCAGGAATCTCTGGCGACAAATCACTTTGGGTTGAAGGAGAAACACTGTATTGCGGAATATTCCTAATAAAAAAATAATATTGATAAGACCTGAAATGAAATTGACTCTATAACTAACTAACTAACTCACTGGCACTATCGAACCCGAAGGTTCATGGCCGCGCGGACATAAGCTCTCCATACATCCCTATCCTGAGCTAATGCTTTCCAATCATTCCCTGTATAATCTACTTCCCTCAAATCATAGTTAATGTTGTTCTCCCACCTCATTCTTGGTCTACCAACTGGGCGTTTTCCCTCTGGCTTTCCTACAAGAAGTTTCCATGCACGTCTTTCATTCCCCATACGCGCAACATGTCCTGCCCATCGCAGTCTACGAGACTTAACTGTTCTTATTATATCTGGCTTCCTATAAAGACCATGTAGTTCATTGTTATGTAGTCTTCTCCATTCACCTGTCTGTTCATCTCTCTTTGATCCAAAATTTTCCTAAGAACTTTATTCTCAAATACTCGTAATCTCCTTTCCTCCTCCCTTAAAGTAAGAGTCCAGGTTTCGCATCCATATAATATAACTGGTAGAATAATAGTTTTATATATTTTCAGCTTAACGTTTTTTGAAAGGAGTTGGGACATCAAAAGTCTCTGCAATGCATAATAGCATGCATTTCCAGAATTGAGCCTATGTTTAATTTCTTTTTGCATCTCATTCCTATTTGTGATTATTGTTCCTAGGTATTTGAATTCAGCCACTTCCTCAAAATTTCCCTCATTTGTCATTAGCTGTCCACTTCCATTATATACTGAATTTCTACGTGTGACCACGTATTTAGTTTTACTGATATTTATTTCCAGTCCTAATTTCTTAGTGTTACTCAATAGTGTGTGCGTGTTGGCCTTTAGTATCTCCTCGCTATCGGCCAGTAGTACTACATCGTCAGCATAAACTAACAGCTTATTAATACCATTGAGTTGTAAACCTTCCTCATTCTCTAAAGATTTAATGGCATGCTCTAGTACAAAATTAAATAGTAAAGGAGATAGTGCATCTCCTTGCTTCAACCCATTCTGGATTTCAAAAGTGTCTGAAAACTGTTTGCCTACACGCACCCTACTCTTTGAGCCATTTAGACACATTCGTATAAGTCTAACTAACTTTTTAGGAATTCCGAACTCCAGCAGGATACTATATAACTTCTCCCTCTTAATTGAATCATATGCTTTTTTGAAGTCTACATATAGTTGATGTACAGTACCATTATATTCCCATTTCTTCTCTAAAATCTGTCTTAAACTGAAAATCTGATCTGTTGTAGACCTGTTTCTTCTAAATGCACATTGATGATCTCCTAGAATGTCATCAATATAGGGAGTAAGTCTGCTTACTAATATATTTGTTAGAATTTTGTACGAAGTTGAAAGTAAATAGATGCCCCTGTAGTTGTTGCAATCTGTTTTATCTCCTTTGACTCTATATCATGATGGTATAGCTTCTTGAAATGAGAAGTTGTGAAATGCAGTTAATTAAATTAATTGGAATTGAGAAATTGAATCACGCTTATCAAGATATTATTCCGCACCGTAGATGAGTGGTTAAGGCAATAAGCCTTTGAGAATTATCAGATGACTGAAAGCAAGTAATGGTCCCTTAAACCAATTTATAGTAAATTAGCGCTTACTTCTGATTATGAAGAATTAGTTAATTTCATAAAGCTACGGGACTTGCGCTGGTTCGAGTCTCCATGGCGAAGAATTTTTCTCATGTAATTTCGGCCTGTGTGGGACCGGTGCCCACCCAGAACCGTGAGGAATTTGGGTAGCTACAGTAATTAGCAGCTCCAGGTTGAGAAAACCAGCTATAACGGAACCGACATGCTGACCACATGTCATCCTTACAGTGGCAGGATGATCGTCTACCTCTGTGATTAATACATGTAGATATGAGGCCAGCAACCGGTTGGTAGGCCAAGGACCTTCTAGGCCTGTCGCGCCGTGGAGTTTAGTTTTAGTTTACAAACTTACTTTCTATAATGCCATGTGCTTGCAGGAAGAACAACCACTTCAATCGACCTTGGATTTCTGGAGCTATATTTATATGAATTTATTTCATCTTCAGTCCACCGCTGTAATTTTGAGGTAGCGTGCTGCCTCGTCACGCAGCGGGCCCGGGTTCGATTCCCGGTCGGGACAATCTCCTGGGTGAGGTTTTTTCTGGGTTTTTCCTCACATGTAAGACAAATGTTAGGAAACTTAGGGCCCAACGCTTCCCGAAAATTTCCGGTCATCATCATCATCATCATCATCATCATCATCATCAACATCATCCTTCACCGGTGTGGAAAGCAACGGGAAGCTACCACACCTATAATTCCTTAGTAAAGCTACAAAGTATAGCATGAAAATGCTATGATTGCAGTGAAAGACCTGCCCTCCGGCAGAATTACAATAGATAGATATGTTATCTTTATGGCGAGTGACTACATGGCATGTGCCGAAATTAAAACCTAGCGTCCTATGAAACTGCAAGTATTGTCAGTATCATGCAAGTGCACTTTTAATGCATTCGCTATTTTAGGCCTAAGATGCTCAAATACAATAGAATATTTTCTGATGTATGTGGAAAAAGATGTCACGTCGTTCGGCGAGTTCCAAAAAATTCACCCCTGTTTAAAACATTGATAACAAGTTTGTAGTAAGCTGCAGTAATAATTTTAAATGAGGACTAAAAGATGTATAACAAAGGGAAAAGGAACAGATCGTGAGAGCATATCATGCTAAAGATGTTGGAAAGAGAAGGAAACAGATGAAAAGAAGCCGCCAGTCCGCTTCTCCTGCTTAGCATGCAACCCACATTACATCTCGGTGTCAGCAACTCTGATTTATGGCGACATCATTTCGAGACAACAATTATGTTCTCTCTGTATTGTAGTAGTGCAACACTCTACCAACGCGCGGCGCAGCTTTCGCATTCGTCATAAAACTCCCAGATTTTTTTTTTATTTTGATTTTATTTTTATATCAGACTGCTCTTTGTGGAATAATAAGCATCATTATTCATGCAGCATTAATCAATATATTACATAATTATTTAGCATATAAGAAATGATTGGTTTTGTATAGAATTCAGAATCTAGACAGTTTTTTCTTACGTTAGGGAAGGCATCAAGTTTTGTTCTTACAATTTTTCTGCATCTGTCCGCCGTGTTTGGACCCAGGTGGGAGCATGCCTGCTTCCTGGCTCAACGGACCCGAGTTTCGATACATCTCCGTTGATTTGACACTTGTAATTGTTACATTAATTTAAATCAACATTTTAAATATTTTAATATTGTGACCAGACTGCCTTGTCACGCAGCGGACCCGGGTTCGGTCCCCGATCGGGACAAGTTTCCTGAGAGAGGTATTTCGTGGTTTTTCCTCACCTGTAAGATAAATGTCAGGAAACGTTAAGGTTTAAACGGTCCCCGAACTCCAGCTGGCCACCATTATCATCAATATCATATTCACCTAATTAGCTTAAGTTTAGTTTAAGGTATCTCCTGGCGCATCATTTACATCATCATCAACTCTCATATCATCGGGGCAGCGTGATCCGGCCTTCCATGCGCCCCAACCTTAGAAGTTTGCTATAAATATGCGATGCCAGGAGAGAACGTCAGAAATGTCGAAATGACAACCTGGAGCATTTAAAAAAAAAAACAATTGTGACCAGGAGATGTGGTGATGTGGAATTTTTAATCGATGGATTGCACAATATATATCTACGTTAAATTGCAAATCTCTCCACAGTAAATGTGTTGCACTAAGAAATTGGGACTGGAAGTAAATATCAATAAAACTAAATATATGGTCACACATAGAAATACATTATATAATGGAAATGGACAGCTAATGACAATTGAAGGAAATTTTGAGGAAGTGGCTGAATTCAAATACCTAGGAACAATAATAACAAACAGGAATGAGATGCACAAGGGAATTAAACATAGGCTCAATTCTGGAAATGCGTGCTATTATGCATTGCAGAGAATCTTGACTTCCCAACTCCTTTCAAAAATGTTACACTTAAAATATATATAACTGTTATTCTAGCAGTTATATTGTATGATGCGAAATATGGACTCTTACTTTAAAAGAGGAAAGGAGATTATGAGTATTTGGGAATAAAGTACTTAGGAAAAGTTTTGGACCAAAGAGGGATTAACAGACAGGTGAATGGAGAAGACTGCATAACAGTGACTTACATGATCTTTATAGGAAGCCAGATATAAATAGAACAGTTAAGTTTCGTAGACTACTATGGACAAGACATGTGGTACGAATGGGGAATGAAAGACGTGCATGGAAGCTTCTTGTAGGAAAACCAGAGGGAAAACGCCCAGTTGGTAGACCGAGAATGAGTTGGGAGAATAACATTAACTATGATTTGAGGGAAGTAGATTATACAGGGGATGATTGGAAAACATTAGGTCAGGATAGGGATGTATGGAGAGCTTATGTCCGCGCGGCCATGAACCACGGGTTCGATAATGCCAGTAAGTAAGTTAGTTATTAAATGTGTGGAGCAGATATATGGTACTGTTGATAGCGATTCGTCCGTCAGATGGAGACGTTAAGCCTGGCGGCCTCCTTGGTGTTTTTCGATAGGAGTATGCTACGTGCCGGTACCGGTTTTCATTCTCTTCTCTTCGTTGTTATCTCTCATAAAACACACTCAAATCAATTATTGTAACACTTACAGACAGAACAAATAGCCGAAATGTATCTCAGCAGAGAATATATATGATGATGATAATAATAATAATATTAATAGCTTTATTTTACCTGGCAAAGTTATATTATTATCATCATCATTGCTATTATTAGTATTATTATTATTATTATTATTATTATTATTATTATTATTATCATCATCATCATCATCATCGTCCTTTCAAGTATTAGGCCCAGTGGCCCGTTACGGTCTCCCGCCATCTTCGAAATTAACTTGCTCTAATATTGAATTCTGAATACAAATTTTACTTCTTACTGGGAATTTCCCTTGAAAGGCCATAAATTTAGATTTTGTTGTTGATATTTCCATGTTAAATCGTTGGGCTATTATATTAAGATGATGAGTGGAATATTGTAATTCATCTTCATTATTGCCGAAAAGAGCCTGATCATCTGCATATAAGAGTGTGTCTAAAATTGTGTGTCTTGAGAGAGGAATATTACCATGAACTGTCAATCTCCAGTCTGATGATAGCATTAATGTATACATTAAATAGAAGTGGTGAGAGAGGGCATCCTTGTCTGACTCCGCAATTTATATGTTTCCAATCTGACAATTCTGTTCCTATTTGTACTGCTAAGATGTTATTTTTATGCAGATTAAAAATTGTTTGGATCAGTTGATTTGATGTTCCATCATCAGTTAAGATATCTAAAAGTTTTTGTCTGTCAACTCGATCAAATGCTTTGATAAAATCTATAATCGCTATATGTAGTTCTTTATTGAATTCTTTGTGCGTTTCGATAAGAAGTTTTAAGGTGAAATAACCATCGCCACAGGATCTTCCCTTACGAAAACCATTTTGTTCTTCCCCTAATAAGTTTTCATAGTGTTTTTGTAATTTAGAAGCTAGAATTTTTGTAAAAACTTTATATCCACTGTTGAGAAGGCTAATGCCTCGATAATTATCACAATCTTTGAGGTTACCTTTTTTAAAAATTGGTATGATAATGGCTTTCTGCCAAGATAAAGGTAGGTCTTCTCCAAATATTATTTTGTTTAGTAAGTGCAGAAATTTTTGTTTAAGAGTTTTGTCAGAATATTTAAACAATTCTATATGAAGTCCATCCTTACCAGGTGCTTTATTATTTTTACAGGACTCTAAAGCTGTGTCAAGTTATGCTTCAGTGATATATGGAAATTCATCGTTCTGAGATATGGGTAAATCAAAATTAGTCTGGGAGATGGACCATAAATTTTGAAAATATGTAACCCAAGTGGTTTTATCATAAGTAATGCCACGAGTGATTCCCAATTTATCTAGAGAATTTGGAAATCAAGAGTGGCATTTGTTAGGACTATTTAACGAATAAAATTAAGCTGTTTACTCACAAATCATTATTTAACTGTAGTTATTTTAAAATATTTATATATCTAATGTAAACGGCGATGTTTGAAAACAAATGAGAAACGATAGGTACGCTTCATCTGCTTCTTTTGTTTATCACTGCAACTAGATCATACTATTTCAGAATATTAAAGAGGAGGAGCTTTCTTTAATATGGTAATTATAACACTGATAAATATTTCGTGAAACACGACTCTGATTGGTTGTAAAACAGAAACCATTGAAACATGATTGGTCATTGACTCCCATTTGGGGCATGAGTTAAATAGTCAATCAAATTTAATTTTACACTCTCTTTACACTCTTGGCTAAGATTATTTAAAACTTTGTAAGTTTTTGGGTTAAGTTTGGTGATATCTCTCTCTAGATTGGAGACGAAAGTGTCCCAATTTTCTCTGTGTCTTCTTCTGATTTCTCGTTTTGCAATAGCTCTTTTATGATGATAATCAATTTTGTCATTCAACAACCCAGTTGTTATATATTGTTTAAATGCTTGTCTTTTTTCAGCAATAATTTTTGCTATATCATCATCCCATTTTCTGAGACCTCTTTTCCTGTGCCATTTTAGTTTTGTCCCTAAACTTTCTAGAGCTGATTTTCGTAATATGTTACAGATGTTATTCCATTCTTCTTCTACGGAATTTGAGGTATCAGAATTAATTGTGTGTGATTTTGTTCTTTGTTGGTATAACCAATGTACTTAGTAATGAAAGGGCTAAAAGAGGAGTAGTCCTAATGGTATATAAATCTCTTGAACGTAAGATTGATAACTACACTTTCTGGAATGAAAGAATTATTCAAATTAGATTGAAAATAAATCGTGGATATTTGACAGTAATTATTATTATTATTATTATTATTATTATTATTATTATTATTATTATTATTATTATTATTATTATTATTATTATTATTATTATCATCATCATCAATATCATTATCAACAGGTAAACTATGTAAAATCTGTTACATAATATTTATGCACAGTATATATATATATATATATATATATATATATATATGTATCATCATCATCATCCGGTATCATGGCAGCTGCCGCCGTCTTCCGGAAACCAAACACCAGAATTACTGTGGATGGATATATGTATATAATTTCACGTGGTTTATGGTACCTATTTTATGCCTATTTTATAGCCTACTTTCTTATCACTTGTAATTTATATATTGTATATATATTTTTTTTCGTCTAATGCCACCAGGTTGTCTTTATGACATATCTGGCTTTCTCCCATGGCATTGGCGGAATTGCAATTCATTTCTTAAGTTGGAGCATCTGGAAGGCAGAGTTACGTTACCCCGATGATATGATGACTGATAAATAATAATGAAGCGCCAGGAGAGCTCTTAACTTAAACTTAACATAAATTCCAGACCACTGGCAACCACAAAAATAAATCCCTTTAAGAAAAAATTCCTATCGTCTGACCTCATGAACAGTAGTCGATAACGCTAACCTATAGCCCATAATGCTGGTTATATATAGTATATAGGCCTATAAATATAAATGTTTCCAAAATAAATCAATAAAAAATTGATATTAAACGAGAACGCATTCAATAGATGCAACACTCTCTACTAGATAATTCCAAATAAGTCAACAGCAAAACAACCTTCTGCTGAGGATGGAACTGTCCCGAAACACCTAGCGTTCTATAAGTTTTATTAGTCGACGAGACGAAATAGCAAGGCATTTAATTGTATTATTTTATGTTATATCATTATCATAGGTTGGTGAATAACATTAACTATGATTTGAGGGAAGTAGATTATACAGGGGATGATTGGAAAACAATAGCTCAGGATATAGAAATATGGAGAGCTTATGTCCGCGCGACCATGAACCTACGGGTTCGATAGTGCCAGTGAGTTCGTTAGTTATATCATTATCATATTCAGTTTGTTTAGTATGAATGTATGTATGAAATGTGTGATTCGTATTAATGTTGTGTTGTCCCGGAGGTGGCTATGGCATTGATCTAATCTTTCATTCGGAGAGGTCCTCCATTTCCTTGTGTAGTCAAAAAAGTAAGCCAATGTGTGTGAACAGGTCGCGTCACTGTGAGGTCCGGGTGGCGTGCGTCACGTTAAAATACATATAAGGTGAGAGGTTATATAATAATAATAATAATAATAATAATAATAATAATAATAATAATAATAATAATAATAATAATAATAATAATAATAAATACTGCGTTAATGGAACGGAATGTAATATTGTATATTTATTAATAAAAGTTAACCAAGATTAACAAAATTATTGGTGCATTAACATACTCTAGCACTTACAGCTTACCTTGCGTAGTCACGGGTATCGGATGACCCTTGAACGAACGGATTTCAGTCAGAAACACATTATTTTTTGCGCCATATCTTACGTAAAATCACTGGGCGTAGCGATCTGAATACCAAAACCATTGTAATTTATGAAAGTCATTAGTATACCTGCATATTTATATCTAGTTTTGTTTTGATTACTGGCATTAACTTATGTTTTAAAAGCGCTCCAGGTACTAAATTTCTGGCAACAGTAATTGCAAGATTATACTATATTTAAATTACACTCGATTAATTTAACCTCTTATTTTTCCTAGAAGTTACGCTACACACATAATTATACATTTGTGATTTATTGGCAAAGTTAGCTTATTCCACATATAAGTCAGAGAGAAAAAATCAAGAACGCCATTGTTTTCAAGTGGATTTAACAATAATATAAAAATATTAATTTATATCCACATCTAACATCAAATGTTATTAGAATGGTGGATTATAGTTTTAAAATTAAGACAAAATATACAAAAGAAGAAAATAATGGGAAAAACTTCACTTAAACTAGCGTGAAATATTTTCGAAGTCCTATAGAACAACAGTGTGCATGCGCCAGAGTTTATAGAGCCAGCGATAATCCACAATCGAACCACATATCGATTATCACCCTCGATTACTATCCGTCACTATGAAATTTAAATGGCCAATATTTGCAATAAATCCCCAAATCTATGTTTAAAAAAATATATTAATAATATTAAAATTACCAAACGTTTATTAAAAATGGCTGTACACTTACTAACGCTGACCCAACCAGCGATAACCCAAAACAGCGATAGGAAAATCATAGACTAAGTAATATACTCTGTGGAGAAATAGCAATTAGCATCACAATATTGTCTAACAGTGTCATAATATTGTGATTTCCATATTTAAATATATACTTGAAAATTGTCTAATAATGTTATAAAAAATGTTTTAAAAAGTTAAAAATATTAAATAATGTTAGTAAATACAGAAAAAGAGCTATAGTTTACAACAATATAACTGAAAAATGAAGCGCTAGTAGAAGTGCAGTAGAGTCAAATAATGTATCAGGACCAAGGAACTTTGACGAAAAGAATGAGGGACAAATATGCCAGTATTTCATTCAGGGTCAATGAAAACAGACCTACCTTCTGCTGATGATGGGACATGGCCTACAGCTAATTAATATTTTGAAAGTTGAGAAGACGGACTTATGGAAGTGAGGTATGGACATTCAATAAGTACTACAAGAATAGAGTAATAGCTCTAGAAATGGATTATTTACGCAGAAGTGTCAGAAAGTCAAAATTAGAACATGTCACAAATAAGGAAATTAGAATCATAATGGAAGCAGAAGAAAGCATAATTGAAAGAATTGAGGAGAAGGAATTAAAATGGTTAGGACATATTTTAAGAATGGAAGGTGAGCGATGGCCGAAACTAATATATCAACCGCAACCGACCAGAAAGAAGAAAAGAGGGAGACCAAAAAATGAACATGGAAGGAAAACATGAGGGTAGTAATGCAAGCAAGAGCGCTAAGCATTGAAGATGCCCAAAATCGTAGGCTTTGGAGGTTTGGCACAGGAAGACGGCAGCAGCTGTAAAAACCCGTAGATAGATAGATAGTTAGAGAGGAGAGAGAGAGAGAGAGAAGAGAGAGAGAGAGAGAGAGAGAGAGAAAAGAGAGAGAAGAGAAGACGGACTTACAAGGTTAATACTTTTACATTATACTTTTAATATTGTGAATAAGGGAATCTTGTTTAATTATGTCACAAATTATCTTATTATTTCCATTTCCTTAATTACGTATACAATCTATAAATTAGTGTTTTTTTCTATGTAACGATTTTTTTTATTCAATGCCCCTGGTTTGTCATTTCGAAGTTTTTTGATGTTCTCTCCTGGCATTGGCGTAATTGTAACCAACTTCTGAGGTTGGGACGCCTGGAATGAGGGGTCACGCTGCTCAAATGATATGATCGGTGTGATGATAGTGGTGCGCTAGGAGAGTCCTTAATCCTAAACTGAATATAACGCGAATGTGAATGATGATTATGATGGCCACATGATGTTCGAGGACCGTTTGGATCTTAAACTTTCCTGGCATTTATCTTATAGATGAGGAAAAACCCCGAAATAACCTCATCCAGAAAACTTATTCCAACCGGGAATCGATAGCGGGCTCGACGTGTGACAAAACAGCACGCTACCTCAAGACCATAGCAGTGCACTTTTCTATACAGTGTATCATGACCAAAAGAGAAACTTGTTCACTATTACTGTCGAAGAAAAAAATAAAATCAAACTAATATAAATTGGAGTGTCGTATATGGAATGTTATATGTTAGTTTGATTGGTCTACCACTGCTTACTATGTAGGCATAGCGTTGTTCTTCAACAGTCTTCCTCATTTGTGTTTTTTCACAACTTCCTTGGCCGGACTCTTTTTTATTTCTCTCTTTGAAAATGTATGTCTAACTATTTCACTATTCCATTTGTCGTTTGACTTCAATGATCATCCCACTATATTCTTGTTTTTTTATTAATTGAATAATTTGTTTATTCTGACATGGTCTCTTAAATTTGTATTTTCTATCTTCCTTATAGGCCTAACTGAAATTTGTTTGTAAACGAAAAAGAAAGTCATTATGTCTGAATTTTGAGAGGCCTCATCAAGTCGGCATCAGAGTTCCTAAGTACAGAACAAGAGTTTCCAATTCGATTCCCGAACTTTAAAATCAGTTCTTGGGAGTGTGTGATTGTCTTAGTGTGTACGTCTGTATATTTAATGAGAATGCATTTAATAATACAAGGCTCGGCGCTGTCATTTCGTGCGTACAAGCATCTTCTAGTATCTTGTGTATTTTTTATAAAACTGGCAGAATGACAGAGATGAACACTTACTTAGACTACATAAACAGGGTTGTTGTAGAGACATGCACTCTCTTCAACTTCTCCTTTGGGAATAACTTTGTATTTTACAATCTTAACTGTGTTCACTGAAATTTCTCTTACTGAGACATTCAGTAAGTTGATTATTTTATATCATTATCTTGATTTCTCATATATTCCTTCCGAAGGGGATTTAGGATTTCACATTTTTAGACAATCGGAACGAGATATCAGTCGGGTTTTCAGCCCTGCGTGACAACTGCCTTTACCCATAGAACAAACATCTGGTAGTCATTTCAGTTAAAGTTTGGATAGACATCAGAGCCATGGTGCCACCCCTAACCAACTACGCCAGGGTGTTCCCCATTCTACATAAAATATTAAGTAATTTAGTGACATTATGCTCAATTGAATTGATTATTAGATAATTAAGAGAGGTCATATGCTGAAATTTGCCTAAACTTGTTTTATTAATAGCAGTAATGAATTTCATTGCCTTTTTTTTTAAAAAAAAGAAAGGAAATACATTTACATTTATATTGCGCGCGATCCCTCTTGTCCGTACGTGCATTATTTTTCCGTGAATAAAATAGTAAAAATAAACATAAGAATATTTACACAAATACATACATGGCTTCACACCTACAATCATACATAAAAAATGTATAGAAGCAATAAAATCTACGTCTTTAGTAAACTTGTTTTATTATATACGTATGATGTACTTATGACTCTTTAAAAAATGTTATTCCAATCTATAAAACCATACATTTTTATCAATATATGTTTCCTATTTGAGCTAGTATTTGTCTGTGCTTTTTGCCTATCCAATTTATGTTTATTGTCTCTTCTTCTTTTTATTTTTTGTTTTCTTTCGTTTCACTATTTTTTTTTGTTTTAGTGTCTACATTTGTTTTTTTAGGACATCCACCCAGACCAAGGTGCAGATTTAAAATAATTTAATAGGGAATTATTCCCTATCCTGCCGGAAATCTAACCCGAGTCACCGGAGTGAAAGGTAGGGACTGTACGTACCACGCCACAGCGATGGCTATGTTGGTAACCGGGCTGTACATTTGTGCTACACGTGAAACCCAGGAATACTGTAACTTCCTATCATTATGTGAGTTTATTTTTTAAAACTTGTACATTTCATGGTAAAATCCCTTGAGATATTAGTCACAGTATAAAAATTATAATATAAAATTATGAACTTTTATGCAGTCTCCTCAACTAGTACAATATTTAAATCATTGTAGGTCTTTCGGGAATAGTCCCATCATCAGCAAAAGGTGGTCAGTAGCGAAACACCAGCTTCTGCTAAGGAAGAGACTGGTCCTGAAAGGCCTACAAGGTTATAAATATTTTATATTTGAGGAGACTCTACACAAGATACTAAATTTTATAATTTTATATTGTAATTTTTATATTAAGTATAATATTACTAATTGAAACGTGTAAGTGAATCACTTTACTAGGAATAGGAGAGAAGAAAATTAGTAATTTCCATTTATGTTATTGCCAAACATAAACGTCCCCCCCCTCCAATAGAAAACGCGGGCATATTTTTGGAACACACTACAAGTTACTTATCAGTCAGTACAGTTTACTGATTACAAACACCAAATGCTAATGCTAATTATTGTATAGAAGACAGACACGACATTAGTGGAAGGGATGGGAGTCAAATATAGTAGGAAACTCAAGTACAGTAAAATATACGTTTAAGTAGAAATAAATTGATGTCTTTATACTGTAGGCCTATACACTATAACTGAAAGAATGACTGCAGGTCATGAGAGTAGCTCTATATGAAGAATAATGTATACAGAAAATTAATTTTAAAAAATCTGAATACATATTATATTCTTTAATAGATTCACTTAAGTTTAATTCTCGTATTTGTTGAAAATAGCTCTTGGCATTAAACAAATATTAATATTATTTATTTATGGCATCATTCTCGTTCCCATATTATCATTTACGTAAAATGTCATGGGGTTAATTTGAAATGATCATGTTGTATAGTGACCTTGAATCTTGTATGCAGGATGCAAATAGTTTGCATAGAGTAAAAACAAGGGAAGTTGCTACTAAAGAAGGAATATTGTTTACGAGACTGTTGTAAGTGTTGATATATGTAAGATAGAAGAGAACACATAATTACAATACTGAGTATTATAATATGTGTTGGCTTACAAGGGCGCGGTCTCTCCTGATGACAGCTCTCCTGCTGGGACCCCAACATCCACTGAACCTCCAACTCTCGGTATGACTTCTGCTATACAGCCTGAAGCTAACAAACAATAGCTGGTAAATTAAAACTTCTTCTAAACTTTGTGGAATCATAAAAAGTGTAAAAATTGATCACAAGCTAAACATTTTTACTCATCATCAGCATCATCATCATCTTCTTCTTCTTCCAAACAAGCCTAAAGCCCATAGCCTGTTACAGTTTCAGTGAAGCATTCTCGATGCGTATTTTTCTAGGACGTCCCAAAGATCTCTACCTTTGAGGAGGGTATTGAAGCATGACTTTTGGAAATCTTATCACGACTCATTCTTGAACATGAGTTTTCTAATGTAACTGGTATTTATTTATAAATTTGTTAGAGTGGTTGTAATTGAAGTGTTTGTATGATGACTTCACTTCTTTTGCGGTCCATGCGAGTGTATCCTAGTGTTGCTTTCAAAAATCTCATTTCACTAGCCGTTGTTCTGTTGATATCCGTACTCCTCGTGGTCCATGCTTCACTTCTGTAACATAATAGAGATCTAGCTAAGTTTTTAAAACATATTCGTGTGTGTCGCTGTACAAGGGAAGACTTCATGGTTTTGTTAATTATTCCTATTGTTTTATTATATTTATACATTTTAGAAATTCTTTTTTTTTTTTTTACTGAAAGTCCAAAATATTGGCAATCGATAAACATAGTATAAAAATATATTTTTCATAAGTTTCATGGTACGTTTAACATTAATAGATAAAAATAGTTACATTGCCACGCTATATGAACCCATGAAAATAAACAAATAGTCATTACACTGGTCAACATGATTTTTGTCTCATGAGTACCAATAGTTGTACTTAATGCAGTTTTTTATCGCGTTTTCAAATATGTATTCGAAATTTCTCCATCACCCACAGTTTTCTTTATTTCAATTTCAATAATGGGTTTAAATAATTATTTTTAATAAACGTTTTTTCGTCCATTTGTCCATTGTAAAATAAAACCAAATGAGCTAACTCAGGAGATTTCAGTTATGGAAAAGAGATATCAAGGCAAATGGAACCCTAATATGCTGGCCGATTATTGTTGGACCATTAAGAGGGATGCTCCACAGGCGAAATATAGCAGAAAATCGTCATTTCTTACTTTCTAGGTAAGTCCGAATGGTCGAATATTGTATAGTTATGAATGTAGAAAATATTAAAGTGTTTGAAATTATAAATGCCTATCTCTCGGAACCTTGCATGATGGAGAAAATCCGATATCATATTTGAATTCAGGAGAAAAAGCACTATCAGAATCACATATTTTTATTTCTGAGACAAAAAACAAAAGTTTATTTTTTGTTACTCAGTGTAATTAGTCATTCGTCTGAAGAATGAAACAGCTGTTACAAATATTGAATAAAATAAATATTTATGAAAATCATATAAAACTTTGGTAGTTTTATTTAATTAATAAACATAATGGATTTTCAACAAGTAAACACCAAATTAATTGATTTAAAAATGTGCTCAGTACTGAAAAAATTGTGGAAAGGAGTTGTTTAAAAGCTCAACGTACGTATTTCTAAGTTGAAGCTGTGGCGCCTTTTAAGAAGAAGAAGAAGAAAAAGAAGAAGAAGAAGAATTAATTGATTTGTTGTTTGTGTCGAGCAACATCAGACATACTGTTATTACATTTTAACGCATTAAATATAACATTGAATATTATTTTGCCATTGAAAGAATGATTTTTGTCTACCCTCATGACATGTAAGCACTTTGAACTAATGCTATCTAGGGGCAGAAAATGATGGGGAATATTTCCCCTCTGACATGATGCATTTAAAGAAAATCAGATGAAGTAACTCTGCGGTTCATACTTGAAACTTTTTTTACATCATCACGTCAGTTTCCCTTATTCAAAAATCCACCCTCGCATCACGCCCTCTTCAAGTGACGATAGAGGGTGATTCTCTGTAAAACATAAGTTTGTCTCTTTCATCCTTATTGCTATCAACAACATTTTGTCTTCTTTTGCGTAAGAATAGGGGCTTCAAAGAGGGAAAAGAAGGCCAAGGGTGAATTGTTACATCAATTTATCAAACTATAAGAAACAAAATTTAATTTTCTACTCCATTACCATAATAATGCATGCTTTACCATGATAAGGGAACAATGCTATGCACTCTTCTCTCCCCCAGTTTTTTATTTCCCTTTTATACATCTTTTATTTTCAATTTTGAAACATTTAGTAGCCTTATGGCCTACATGTTTAATACTGTTCATATGTTAGCTTTACGTCAATGAAACAAGTCATTAAAAGTTAGACAATTATTTTGTTAGTCTTTATGATTATGGAATTAAATATTAGAAGATGTAATTATTTATGCTATTTTTTGTAAGTGGAGCAAAATACTAAATGTCAGTCAATTGTTTAATTATTAGTTTTTATGTCAATGAAATTTATTTTTAGAAGTTAAGCAATTGTTTATTTGTTTTTATATTAATGAAACAAAATAATAATAGTAACAATATGTTTTATTTATTCTGGCAGGGATAAGGCCAAACCCTCTTTCCCTTCTGCTCAACCAGCACAAGTATGTAACATATAAATTATAAAACATAAACATTAAGATGTTATAACATGTACAGGCATATATTAAGGTAAAATGATCCCACAAAGATCATAGGAGATCTTTGGGATAATAAGAGCTTAACTCCACACCTTTGGAGACAACCAGCAAGAGATGGTAACCGGGTTCTTAGCCCTGCGTGATGGACTCATTTGCGTCCAGAATATTTGTCTAGTACTCATTTACATTAGAGGCTCAGTCGACCAAAGGGCCATGATTCCACCAGATCGGGAGTGAAACCCATACCATTCCAGTTTGTAAGTGTATTGCCTTAACCAACCACGCTACTGTGCGGTGTGCTCCTAAAATATGTACATAGCCCTTTTTTTTACTCATTAAAACTAGTAAATTACAGATTTTACCTAATGAAAGTGATAGTGCATCGATTATGATAATAATAGTAGTAGCGTTGGTGGTAGTGATAATAGTGACAATGGTGAGGGTAGTAGTGGTAGTAGTAGAGTAGTCGTGGTGGTAGTAGTAACAATTAATACAATTTGTTTAGTCTTTATGTCAGATAAAAAAATAATGCAGCTACTTATATTAGTCTTGATGCCCGTTAAACACATTATTAGAAGTTAGAAACTCATTTATTTATATTAGTGTTTATGTCAGTGAAACTATGAACTATAAGTAAAGAAAATACCCGTAGGCTATGTTTTCATTCCAGTGTCACCCACTGGAAACTATTTAGTTGCTCTATATCCGACAAGTCAATAATTCTGTTCCAAAGTATATTTATTCACAAGTGCTTGCTTTGTCCAATTTTTATCCATTTTTAGAAGCGCGGACATAAGCTCTCCATACATCCCTATCCTCAGATTTTTCCAGTCATCCCCTGTATAATTTATTTCCCTCAAATCATGATTAATGTTATTCTATCATCTCATTCTTGGCCTATTTACTGGTAGCTTTCCATTTGGTTTTCCTAAAATAAGAGTTATCTGGGGAAAAAAATTATCGACCCTTTCATATGCAGATTTGAATTACGACATTAATTACTTGTAGCGTTAAAGTACGTCGTTAAATAAAACTTCTAACTACTAATACCATATATGGTTTAAATGCTATACTTTTTCCATCGATATCCTATGTTATATTCTATAAATTTATTTCGATAGCCTATGTTGTAATTCTATTATATAGACCAGCTTAATGGGTTAGTGGTCAGCGTTTCTGACTTCTGTTCATGAGGTCCCGGATTCGATTCCCGGTCAAACCATAGGGATTTTTCCTTACCCCATTCAATTCAGGTTTAAATGCTCAATAGATTTCCCCAGAAACCGAATTTAAACAACCGTAAATTATATAGCATGTTTTCAGACATTCAAATCGAACAAAATATAACGGTACTTGAGATCTCAATGAGGGTTAAGGCCAAAAAAAAAATTCCTGTACTGTTCATAAATGTTAAAAAAGATTACCCTGCCAAGGGATGTACAAAATATTGCGAAATATATAATAGGCAGAGCTATGCGAGTGTACCTCGTCTTCTGAGGCGAATGGGATAAAGGGAATAATTCCTGTGGTTGTCCATGATCTGGAATTTAGGTTAAGTTTAGGTTTAGAATTCTCCTGGCGCTTCATTATCATTTATCATCTATCATACCATCGGGAGTCCACCGCTGTGGTCTCGAGGTAGCGTTCTGCCTTGCCACGCAGCGGGCCCGGGTTCGATCCCCGGTCGGGGCAGATTTTCTGGGTGAGGTTTTTATCGGGGTTATTCCTCACCTGTAAGACAAATGTCAGGTAAACTTTAAGGCCCAAACGGTCCCCGAAATCATATGGCCATCATCATCATCCTTATCATTATCATCACCATCGTTTACCGGTGTGGAAAGCAACGGGAAGCTACCACACCTACAATTCCCTAGTAAAGCTGCAAGCATAGCATGAAAATGCTATGATTGCAGTGAAGGACCTGCCTTCGGGTAGAATTACTATGGATAGATACCATCGGGGTAACGTAACTTCGCCTTCTAGGCGCCCCAACTTCAGAAGTGAGTTATAATTAAGCCAATGCCAGGAGAGAACGCCAGAAATGTCGAAATAACAACCTAGGGCATTGAATAAAAAAAAACATAGACTACAAATATGCTAAACAACGTTGAAATGCTCTGAGTTTTCCTTGAGTAACATTAATAAAAAACGTTTGTTACATATTTATCATTTAACTTGTGATTAAACAACGTGGGGTCATAAAATACTAATTAACTGAATTTTCCGTTCAAATGCCCCTTACTTACTTTGTGTAAATCAATACAGTGTTTGTAATCATAATAAAAGAGTGCACTAATAAAATAATGTGGTAATGTGCATTTCATTAACAGAATATCTGTTTAGGTCTTCTAGGATCTGGTCGTTTGAGGCACACATAAGTTAGGCGCTCTTGCCAAAGCCATTTTTTCGAGTTTAATCCAAGTCTCTCTTGCCTATAGGTTTGTATTTTATTGCTAATTTTTGGATATGGTTTGATATAATTCTATATTGTTTAGCCACTTTTCTTGATACAACTTTATAATCTACTTTTACTTTCTCTTTGACATACTAATTTCTTTGGTGGTCCAATCTTGCAAAAGCCTATAATGTCAACACACTACATTAGCTATCCGAAGTCTAGGATATTCTACATACATTTACTATAAAGATATGTGTTGAAGAATTTAAATATCTTGGTTCTATAATAGATAAAACTGATACTTGTGAAAAGTATATTATTAACACAGTAAATTGTTCAAGGAAGGCGATTAGATCCCTGAATGGTCTTTTATGAAGTAGAAATCTGAACAGAAAAAAAAACATTATTATGCAAACAATAATAGAAAGTATACTTACATATAGATCAGAAAAATGGGCAATAAATGAAAGGATGCAGAAAGTAATCTTGGCGACAGAAATAGATGGATTATGGAGAAGTATGAGAATATCCAGGCTATAACATATTATAAATACACATATTAGACGAGAAATGGATGCACAAGAAACTGTTTTCGATAGGATAACAAAGAGAGCTTTACAGTGGTATGGACATGTACAACGGATGTCGGATGAACGGTGGCCTAAACAGGTGTTAGATTGGATGGTTACAAGGCAGAAGGAAGAGGGGGAGAAGCAGTGGAAGAACATGGTATGAGGGAATATATGATGTCATGATGAAGAGTGGTATGGAAGAAGGACAATGGGAAGATAGGAATCTCTGGAAAGCAGGAATTAAGGGCGAACTGCTGTAAAGTGGAAAGCCTATATTAAGGTATTAAGTAAGTAAGAAATTATACTTACTGTAAATTCTATGTAACTAGTACTCTGTGTGCTTATATCTATATTGTCAGAATAGTAAGAATAATTTCAGTTTGTACTGATTCAGATACTGACGACACAGAATGTGGCTGTGTTTATCTAATCGGGATAAAATGTTATATTTGTTGTAATAATATTTAGACGGAAGTTAGATTATATTACTGCTAATTGTATTAAGAAGGAAACTGGCAGGTAGCACAACATCCGATGCGCTTCTGTTTGTCTACTGGGCGTGTCAACATCTGCCCCTTTGTTTCCATGACAACACGAGGAATACTACTTTATTCCATGGGAATATAACACTATCATCTTTCCACTCTTACATATTCCTTGAAATGAAGTTTCTATCAACATTTCAAATTACTTCCCATTCTTTTGCTATAAGAGACGTATAGGCATGTATTTTTGGATAATGTTTCAGGCAATTAAGCTGAAACAATATGCTGAAAATATATACAGCATAACACAACTTTCTTGCCTGTTCCAACAGTTCTTTCGGGCATGTGCTTTCATTGCTCCAATCGCTAACTTGCTATTTTTTTCTGAGAATTATACACCTATGTATTTTTAGATTCTATTCAGTGTGATCCGTTCTTCTTGAACATCTTCCTTCCTCGATTTTGCACGTATCTACAGTGTAATTATAAAGTCCCAGTACATTTTATGGATAACGTAGCGCAAATAAAACAAAAATTATAAGGTAGTTTCTACTATCAAGTTAGTGTTCAACATGACCTCGATCAATCTCAAAACATGTTTCCCAACGACGCACCGTCGACCGGAAAACATGCACCAACATATTCTCCGTAATCATTTCACTCGCTTGGCGTATGCGTTCTTTCAGCACTTGCAGATTATGAAACTTGGTTCTGTACACCTGTTGCTTGATGAACCCCCAAGCAAAAATGTCCAGGGGTGTGAGGTCTGGCGAACGAGGTGCCCTGATACGAGGAGATGCCTTTCCAATCCACCTTTTGGGAAACCTGTCATTGAGACACCCGCATATAGCCAGAGCAAAGTGTGGTGGTGCTCCATCTTGTTGCAACACCACTGTATCAATGATACCATCTTGCTTTAACTGTGGCTGTAAGAAAAGTTGCAACGTATCAAGATACACATCTCCCGTGATGGTTTCCTTTACAATCTGTCTCTAACTTCCTCGTACGATTGGCCTCTTAAACGCGCAGTAACAATCTCTATCCGCTCTTTGATGGTGAACATATTTGTATCTTTCGAATGGCTGTAACAGAAATACGATATGTATGCGATTTCTTTAAAATGTACTGAGACTTTATAATCACACTGTAGAACATTTTCAAATGTTGTTACTCATGATACCTAAGCCTTTGTCTATTTTCGAGGTGGAGAATATGATTTATAATAAGCTTATATTACTCCTCTCTAACTACATTTGTCATATGTATCAGTAGACAATAATATTATCTTGATCGGAAATTCTCATATTTTCAATATATCGGTAGTGTATATCTTGAACGATATACTGTTCAATCTCATTGGCTGTTACATTTTTAATATCAATTTCTTCCTTGATTTTTTTGTTCTATTTCCTTAAGAGCTTTACGAAGTATTGTTTCAGTTGCATATTTCTAGTTTAATAATTGTGATATCATCAGCATAAAACAAATAAAAAAATCCCTCTACCCTCCACAAAACAAAATGAAACAGTTGTGTAGATTAAAATTAAATTTGATCTAATTCACTTTTTGTAGAACTTCACGTTTTTATAATAATACAATATTGGTCTTATAAACCAAAATAAGGGATTCATTTTAGAAAGGAATTTTATGAAAGCAATAGAATCGGTTTATAATAAATATTTTTGTAATAGATTCATATGTGATAAGCATATAAAAAATAGGTGTTATTTTGAATATCGTAATTGCTAATTGATATAAAAAAACATAGGGGACGCAAATAACAATTATTACTTCTCCAAAATGTCTTACACTACCCCACTTTGAATTTTTCTGAAAACTTCCATTTTCGAATATGCATTTATAAATATTTTGAGATAATATAGCATATTCAGTTATACGTGTTTGGGAGATGCGTGCTAAAATTGTTTACTCGCAACAGAAAGCATGTAATTTTATTGTGCGGTTTTAAGCTTCCATGTTACAATATACACATCGTGTAAGTAACAACCTTAGCAAATGGCATCACACCGCTAATAATTCTATATCAAACATTTTCTTACACGCGAAATAATTTCATCCTCAAGGTAAATGTACTTTCATACTACTTAGGTCACCTTTGTCTTCAGCCGAGCTCCTATCGAAGTACAGAGTGAACACAAATGTTAGGAAAGGTTTCAATGGTGCAAACTCCTGATGCTGCATATTTATTATTGTGACATGTTATTGGCAGACATTAATCATGGGAGATGTTTTTAATATCTTGTTTTACTAGCAACATCTGAAGATGATTTACAATGGTCAGTACATAATTTAAATTTGATAGCCCAGAAATATTCAATGGAAAATATCTACCAATAAAACTAATACAATGGCCTTTTGTGGAAAATCCCCGATACCAAGCAAAATTTGTTTAAATAACACAATTTTAGAGAGAGGTAATGAGTGTACTTATTTAGGATATAAACTCTCTTTTGTTGAAAATTTGGATTTACCAGAGAAAATCGTGAAATTCAACAAATCAATGGGAATCATTAATAGAGTTTTAAAACCTTCATTAGTGCAAAAATCAACTCGTACTCGTCTTTATCAAATAATGGCTCGACCAGTCCTATGTTATGGGAGTGAAGCGTGGACTATAAGGACGAGAGATGAAAGCAGACTAACAGCTTGTGAGAAGAAATTTATGCGCCGAACAGCTGGCTACACCAAATGGGATCGAAAAAATGTAGAAATTCCTCAAGAAATTAATGTGTCACCAATACTGGACTACATCTCCAGATATCAGCTAAACTAGAAGGGACATGTCTCAAGAATGGCTAGATCCAGGATCCCCAGGCAATAATAAACTACTGTCCAAATGGAAAAACGGTCACTTGGTCGACCTATGAAAAGATGGCACGAAAACCGCTTTCTCAGGCCGTAACAGTTCTTCTAGGACTAATACCTAGCAGGATGATGATGATGATGATGATTAATCATGGACTAGCAAAAAAATTGCAACGTGTTCATAATATGACTATCAGATATCTACTCATTGTTTTCGTAAATATGAACATCTTTCTTCATCATTCCGCACCATCTCCACGATCATAGAAATATGATTTCACTTATTCTATTAATTAAAATTTATGCATAACTAACTAACTCACTGGCACTATCGAACCCTTAGGTTCATGGCCTCGCGGACATAAGTTCTCCACACATCCTTATTCTGAACTAATATCTTCTAATCATCCCCTTATAATCTACTTCCCTTAAATCATGGTTAATGTTATTCTCCCACCTCATTCTTGGTCTACCAACTGGGCGTTTTCCTTTTGGTTTTCCTACATGAAGCTTCTCTGCTCCTCTTTCATTCCCCATTCGTACCAAATGTGATGTACCAAGGCCGTGTCAAAAAATCTGCATTTTTTAACTGCAAGACACAGAAATCGAAGCCAGAATCCTGCAATTTCAACTCGCTCTACGAAGCAGATGGTCTCCCTACATGAGTAAGAGCGGAGTGAAGTGAGAGGGACGCGGCACGGACGGCAGGTAGTTAAAGATATCCAATCTACCAATTCAGTTATTTTATTACTTACCTATAGTTTAAATAAGAGATTTGGAGCTTGGTTTGTGTGCCTTTCAATTAAAAGCGGCAGATTTTTTAAATTTGGAACGACCTTTGTGCATCACAACGCTTCTCTGGAAAAAAGTTCAAAGTAGTTTTCGGCAACAGTTCCCTTGTGAGTTAAAGAAGAAGAAGCGAAATTAGATTTAAAAATCCGTAATTAAGGTTAGGGTTACGTAATTGTTAACTACATGACTCATTATATTGCATTCTGATTAATTATCATTGACAGCAACGAATATAGTCTGTTTTTTTCGAAGTTGTGGGACGGACTTTTTTATATTTGACTAAAGTCATCATGTGTGCTTCAAGATTTTGGAGCAACAGTGTACTGCATTGTCCTAATTCAGCGATATGATTCCTTACATAAGTACATTTCCCTGTTATCTCGCACTACAGGTCACTGGGCTTGAAGGGGACTGTGTTATTAATGATGCTGTAGCCATGATACGGCTAAAAACACTCTATTATATCCTCACAATAAACTCAGAATTATCTGAGCCTGGATTCTTCTTTGGCAGGTTAACAGCACATCACTTCACCTCAATGTTTGGTTTAGAGAGTAACTGCAATTATTGCCTCTGCAATTCCTACCAAGATCTCAATTTACATGGATTTCTTTTACTAAACCCTTGTGTTATCATGCTCGCTCTGGTTCCGAGGTTGTGGTTTCAAACCCGGTCGGGGACCAATGTATTTTCCAGGGCTTTTGGCCCTGAATCCTGAATATGGTTCCTTGGGAAGTGATTTACGATACGGAAAAAGAACCTTGAGCTTGAAAAAAGAGACCTCTAAGTAACATTTACCGTCCTTTTAACCCTAGATTTGAATAGTGCTTACTACCTTAACTATCGACCAATTATGTTGAATAAAATACTACCTGGGTAACTTATTAACATATTTCCCAGAAGGTAAAAATCCTGAGAATGGCTTCCTTCGGAAGGGAAGTAAAGTATTTCTTTGTCCATGGGCCCAAAGGAAAAACGATTCTGAAGATAAATTTTATTATTATTATTATTATTATTATTATTATTATTATTACATCTTAACCACTTTTGACATAATATATTCAGTTTTGTATATATCTTGAAGGGGGGCACGCCGTAGCGTAGTGGTTAAGGCACTGAGCTACAAGCCGGAAGGTCGAGGGTTCAAGTCCCGGTGGGGTCAGGATTTTTAAACTGACCCAAACCTTCTGACGGCACTATGGCCCTGGGGTCGACTCAGCCTCTAACGGAAATGAGTACCAGACGCTTGTTCTGGGGTAAAGGCGGTCGTCAAGCAGGGCTGACAACCCGGCTGACATCAAGTGCCGATTGTCTAGAAATAGTGGGAGCCTTAACCTCCCACTACCCCAAGGGCCTCCTGAGGCCTGTAGTGAGAATACTTTACTTTATATATCTTGAAGATTTTTTTGTGTATCAGTACACTTCTCTTCAGAAATTCTTGTTACCACTGCTATTTTCTTTATGAATTCCTATTGCTATGTTACATGAATCATTTATTTATTAAAATAATATTAAAATGATTCTTCTTCTAATTCTAATTATTCTTCATATGCGTCCATATTAAGTAATTAGTTATTTTTATTTATGATCAAGATCATAATTTAAAAACGTTGGTCTCAATCATATTTCCTGTTACTTATTATTATTATTATTATTATTATTAATATTATTATTATTATTATTATTATTATTATTATTATTAACTCACTGCCACTACCGAACCTGTAGATTAATGGTCGCACGAACATAATCTATCCATACATACCTATCTTCAGCTAATATTTCATCCTCTCTACAATATCCGACGTTATGATCATATTTCCGAAACACTTCAATAACCTCTCTTGGCTCCGTCTTACTGAGTCATAAATTGCACTCACTTTCACTTCTCTTCAAGTTTCTGAATTTCTACACGCCTAGTTACCTGGCGTTATCTTCTTATCACAATAGGTTACAAGTTAACAGTCTGCTAAGAATCTCTCTTCATAGCACTTCCTCTTATTCTACTTTTTTAACAGTAGCCTCTGCCCACTCCTGGAATTTCCTTCCTCAAGATATCAGGGTTGCCGCACACTTGGCACTTTTAAGTCACGCTTATACAATTACCTGTTGTCAAATAATTAATTCTTCTCTAGAGTTAAAGTTATTTTATGCCATTATTAGTACTTTTTCATTTTTCTATCTTGTATATTTTATATTTCAATTGTTAAATCTATATTAAAATAAAATATTTTTTAAATAATAATTATATTGTAGACAAACTATGTAATATTTATTTTTATTGTAATTACACATAAGAATAATTTTTATTTTGTTTTTTTTTAACCTGGTTGACTAGTAGACAAGACCTTAAGGCCTTAATTCTGCCAGGTAAAATAAATCTATTATTATTATTCCTAGAATACAAAACATAGAAATGAACTTCCTTAGAAGAACAAAAGGCTGCATAAGAATGGATCGGATAAAGAATGAAGATGTAAGAACAGAGTTAAATATACATCCATTGAATGGTAGAATCAAAGAATATAGAGAAAAATAGTATAGACATGTAGAAACAATGAATGTAACAAGGTTACCAAAAGCAGCATTTAACTACAAGTCAAGAGGTTCAAGGAATGTTGGAAGGCCAGTGAAAAGATGGACAGAACAACTATGAGGCGGAACAGGCAATTTGCCTAGCCCGTAAAGTGTAGAATTAGTACTATTATTATTATTATTATTATTATTATTATTATTATTATTATTATTATTATTATTACAATCTGCTTCATTCGAATCATGTTTAATGTTTTTCTCCCATCTCATTCTTGTCCTGCCTACTGGGAGCTTTCCCTCTGGTTTTCCTACAAGGAGTTTCCATGCCACTCTTTCATTCGCCATTCGTACCAGATGCTATGCTCATCGCAGTCTACGAGAATTAATTCTTATTATACCTGATTTCCAATAAAAATCGTGTAGCTCACCTGTTATGAAGTCTTCTCCATTCGCATGTCTGATCACCTCTGCTTGGTTCAAATATTTTTATAAGAAATTATTCTCAAATATTTGTAATGTTCTTCCCTCCCTTAAAGTTTCCCACGAAATATAACTGGAAGAATAACAGTTTCATATATTTTCAGTTTAACGTTTTTCAGAGAAGTTGAGACAACAAGAGTCCGTTTAATGATTGATAATAAGCATTTACAGAACTAAGGCTATATTTAATTTCTTCCTGTAACTCATCATATAATTCCACATCAACACAATAAACTATTCATTTTTTAACACCCCATCTTCATCCACCAAAGATTTGATGGCATATTCTTCTTTTCTTCTTCTTTGGCTTTCCCCCACTTATAGGTTTGCCGTCTTCAGTTTCCATTTATCTCTATCATTCCAATCTCCCTCTTCCAAATTCCTATCCTCCATTATTGTTCTGACGTAGGTTTTCCATTTCCATCTTGGTGTACCACGTTTATTTCTTCCAGGGGGTAACCATTGGTATATATTTTTTGGCCATCTTTCATTTTCCATTCTTTGTACATGGCCATACCATTTAAGCGTTTGATTTTCAATCCTCTTAACAACAGATGTGGCGACCTTCATTTCTCTCCAAAGGAATTCATTTCTTATTTTATCCTGTCTTGTTTTTTGGAGGCTTCTTCTAAAATAATCAAATTCAACTGTTCTAATTTTATTCTTTTATAATTCCGTCAAAGACCAAGTTTCGCTACCATATGACAAAATATTCTGTATTATGCTCTTATAAATTTTCATTTTAGTTTCCTTTGTATAGTTTTGTTCCAAATTACTCCATGTAATGTCTTAGTTGCATTTTTTGCCATTGCAATTTTAGCCTGTACATCTCTCTCACAGGTACCGAAACTTGTAAGTAATATTTTAATTGCTTATTAGATGTCTATTTGAGTCGATGAGCTAACTATGTGTCACTCGTTGGTATATGTAGGGAAATAAGCGTAATATTAATTATTTTGGTTAATTAACTCCCATAACGAAATACATTTTCCCAGTTAAAATGTACGGGGAAGACAGAGATAAAATGCATTATTATTGTTATTATTGTTATTATTACCTATTATTATTATTATTGTTATTATTACCTATGATTCAATTAAGAGGGAGAAGTTATATAGTATCCTGCTGGAGTTCGGAATTCCTAAAAAGTTAGTTAGACTTATACGAATGTGTCTAAATGGCTCAACGAGTAGGGTGCGTGTAGGCAAACAGTTTTCAGACACTTTTGAAATCCAGAATGGGTTGAAGCAAGGAGATGCACTATCTCCTCTACTATTTAATTTTGTACTAGAGCATGCCATTAAATCTTTAGAGAATGAGGAAGGCTTACAACTGAATGGTATTAATAAGCTGTTAGTTTATGCTGATGATGTAGTACTACTGGCCGATAGCGAGGAGATACTAAAGGCCAACACGCACACACTATTGAGTAACACTAAGAAATTAGGACTGGAAGTAAATATCAGTAAAACTAAATATATGGTCTCACGTAGAAATACATTATATAATGGAAATGGACAGCTAATGACAAATGAGGGAAATTTTGAGGAATTGGCTGAATTCAAATACCTAGGAACAATAATCACAAATAGGAATGAGATGCACAAAGAAATTAAACATAGGCTCAATTCTGGAAATGCATGCTATTATGCATTGCAGAGACTTTTGATGTCCCAACTCCTTTCAAAAAATGTTAAGCTGAAATATATAAAACTGTTATTCTACCAGTTGTATTATATGGGTGCGAAACATGGACTCTTACTTTAAGGGAGGAAAGGAGATTACGAGTTATTTGAGAATAAAGTTCTTAGGAAAATTTTTGGACCAAAGAGAGATGAACAGACAGGTGAATGGAGAAGACTACATAACAATGAACTACATGGTCTTTATAGGAAGCCAGATATAAAAGAACAGTTAAGTCCCGTAGACTGCGATGGGCAGGACATGTTGCGCGTATGGGGAATGAAAGACTTGCATGGAAACTTCTTGTAGGAAAGCCAGAAGGAAAAACGCCCAGTTGGTAGACCAAGAATGAGGTGGGAGAACAACATTAACAATGATTTGAGGGAAGTAGATTATACAGGGAATGATTGGAAAGCATTAGCTCAGGATAGGGATGTATGGAGAGCTTATGTCCGTGCGGCCATGAACCTACGGGTTCGATAGTGCCAGTGAGTAAGTAAGTAAGTAAGTATTATTACCTATTATTATTATTATTATTATTATTATTATTATTATTATTATTATTACACAGCATTTTATTATATGGGTCCGAAACCTGGACAATAAGTAGAACAAGCCAACAAGCTGTTAGCAGTAGAAATGGATTTTTGGAGGCGATCGACAAGAATTTCAAGAAGGGCTAAGGTCAGAAACAGCATAATAAGGGAAATTATGCAAGTTTAAAAAAAAATATATTAGGAAAAATAGAACAAAAACGTTTGAAATGGTATGGACACCTCATAAGAATGGAAGAAGAGAGAATACCAAAGAAGATCCTTAATTGGAAAGCTAATGGAAGAAGTGGAAGAGGCAGGCCTAGAGAACGATGGATGGATGGAGTAAAGAGAGGTATGGAAGCTAGAGATTTGAGGGAAGAAGGGTGCTTTAGATAGGAACCTCTGGCGACAAATCACTTTGGGTTGAAGGAGAAACACTGTATTGTGGAATATTCCTAAATAAAATTATTATTATTATTATTATTATTATTATTATTATTGGCGTTTACTTCATTTATATTTAATGATTATAAACGTTTATGCTTGGAAAAATGTTAAAACTTATAATATTTTACTTCTGAATTCAGATTTATTGTCCACTTCTGTATGTTTTATAATATTTTAACATAGATCATGTTAAGTTGGTATAAAGAAGAGCTGTAAAACAAAGTGAAGATTGTGAGTTTGTGAAAATGATGGAGTTTTAGTTGAGAGTTGAAATATCATAGCAAAAAAGAGAAAAAGTTGAAGGTTGTGAGGGAAAGAAAATCTCTCCGGACAGAGATGTATCCTCAATTTTTTTGACATTTATTAGAAGAAGGCCGTGTGACCATGCCATGGATAGGATTGTCAGGGCACGAGATGGCCTTATATATACATTGTCACATGACAGCCCCCCGATCCAATCACAGATATTCCACCGTGCAAAATTGTAACATCACCTTAGCTGTATAAACTACATATCTCCTTAAAATTCTGCAATGGAATACAAACTTTCTGTAAGTTTTATATGTGTATCACCGTCGCCACTGTCACAGGTCTCATGGCCTAAAACGGATTTGTTCGTGATGATGATGATGATGATATAACTTCATACATTATTTGAAACTATGAAAAAACTATTACATGTTTTATTGTGTTATTATAAGATGTTCCATGTTCCATATTAAGAGCTTCTTTTATCATTAATTAAAATATCGGAAATTATTTACATTTTTTCCAATGCCACCAGGTTTTTATTCGACATTTCAGGTATTCTCTCCTGGCATTGGCGTATTGTAACCCATTCTGAGGTTGGGGCGCCTGGAAGCGGGGTTACGCTGCCCTAATGATATGATGGGTGATGACGATGGGTAATGATACGCCAGGAGAGGCCTTAAACCTAAACATAATCTAATGAGGTGAATATGATATTGATGATAATAATGGCCAGATGATGTTCGGGCACCGTTTGGACCTTAAAGTATTGACATTTGTCTCACAGATGAGGAAAAACCCCGAAAAAATCTCACCCAGGAAACTTGTCCCGAGCGGAGATCGAACCGGGCGCGCTGCGTGACAAGGCAGCACGCTACCTCGAGACCACAACATGTGACGCGAAAACATTTTTGTAAGTTCCAATCATACACCATGTCATGCGCCAACAAACGCAAAGCGGTTTACACCATGGAATCACGGTATGCAGTCAACATATTTAACGAACCTAAAACTAACCTAACGCAATTTAAGTACTCTAATCTCTGAAAGATCAACCTGAAAGCTAACCAAACGCAATTTAAGCACTGTAACCCGTTGAAGAATGCAACGCCCAAAAATAAATAGGAAGTTCTATAATTCTGAAGTGTATGTGTACAGTTAATTAGTATATACTGTATGTTGGCTGCACTGTAACACGCCTTTGTTGTTGCATAGTATATTCGTTGAAATCAATATGGCTGCCACTTCTTCAGGCTACGTATGTAGTTAAGTATCATGGAAAATATATTGAAATAATCGTTAGGAAAAATGTAAAAATCGTTGTAAATGGTGGGAAATAATTTGAAAAATGAAACCATAAGAATAAAATTTGACTGGAGTTCATGCAGGAATTTAAAAAGTCGCGTCACATGTTGTAAAATTTAGGCAAAATATCTTCAAGTATAATCAGCCAGGTCAAATTATTAAATTCGAAATTTCGAGCTTAAATTATGAGGTCAGTTTCTTTGGAAGATACGTAGTATAATATATGCAGAGAATTCAGTTAAGAATGCTCGGAAGTTCGGGGCAGTTAATCCACGAGTTCGTTTTTTAACCAAACCCTCTTGTTCCCTACGGTACAAGTTTCTTTTTGTATCTATTACTATTGCTACTATTGTTACATTACTGTTGCCATTATACCATCGTGGCACAACTGACCAGCTGGATGATCGTCCACATGTGTGTCATTCACTCTCCGGCCAGTATAGAAGTGATACTTATTTACTTACTTACTCACTGGCACTATCGAACCCGTAGGTTCATGGCCGTGCGGACATAAGCTCTCCATACATCCCTATCCTGAGCTAATGCTTTCCAATCATTCCCTGTATAATCTACTTCCCTAAAATCATAGTTAATGTTATTCTCCCACCTCATTCTTGGTCTACCAACTGGGCGTTTTCCCTCTGGTTTTCCTACAAGAAGCTTCCATGCAAGTCTATAATTCCCCATACGTGCAACATGCCCTGCCCATCGCAGTCTACGAGACTTAACTGTTATTATTATATCTGGCTTCCTATAAAGACCATGTAGTTCATTGTTAAGTAGTCTTCTCCATTCACCTGTTTGTTCATCTCTCTTTGGTCCAAAAATTTTCCTAAGTACTTTATTCTCAAATACTTGTAATCTCATTTCCTCCCTTAAAGTAAGAGTCCATGTTTCGCACCCATGTAATATAACTGGTAGAATAATAGTTTTATATATTTTCAGTTTAACCTTTTTTGAAAGGAGTTGGGACATCAAGAGTCTCTGCAATGCATAATAGCACGCATTTCCAGAATTGAGCCTATGTTTAATTTCTTTGTGTATCTCATTCCTATTTGTGATTATTGTTCGTAGGTATTTGAATTCAGCCAATTCCTCAAAATTTCCCTCATTTGTCATTAGCTGTTCATTTCCATTATATAATGTATTTCTACATGTGAAAGCTGTTTAGAATTTTGAGTCTCCAGCAGTTGTAGCTGATTTTCTCAACCTGGAGCCGCCACTTGTAGATGTCCAATTGTTCATAATGCTGAGTAGATACCGGTCACATACACTGGTCGAAATAAAAATATCCAACTTAGGGTCGGGTCGAGAGATGAGATGAACCCCTTATATGTCTGTGAATGACAAGGATGCCGGCCGACCACACCTGACGCACCATCACAGGGGCAGATGAACGAAATTAAATTAAATAGATGAGATGATTATGGAGAAATGGTGGAATGAAATTGGGGCAGAGGAAAATGAGAGAAACCCCAAGGAAAAACCTGCCCAAGCTCCATTTCGTTCAGCATGAAACCCACGTGGAGTGACCGAGATTTGATCTCGGGACACCAGAGGTGACAGGCGAGCGTCTAACCACTTGCGCCACTGAGTCGCCACTCCGCGAAATTCTATGAGGAAATTTCTTACTTCATGTGGAACTGGAAATAACACGTCCCGTAGATTTGCAGGAAGACATGGTCCCTATGGAAACGGCGTTGTTTCTTTTTTATGAACTAATTGTCATAAGTAATGCCACGAGTGATTTCCAATTTATCTAGAGAATTTGGAAATCAAGAGTGGAATTTGTTAGGACTATTTAACGAATAAAATTAAGGTGTTTACTCAGAAATCATTGTTTAAATATAGTTATTTTAAAATATTTATGTATTTAATATAAACGGCGATGTTTGAAAACAAATCAGAAATGTGAGGTTATGTTCATTATAGCAGGGTTTAATATCATAATAATATGAAAGTTAAAGTAATAATCTTATACTTTAAAATTCTTTTAATATGTATATATAACTTAAATAAAGAAAAACATCAAAATAATTCATTGTTGAATAAAAATGTCTCAGTAACAATTAAAGAAATTATAGTACATAAGTATTTCTTAATAATGCTTTTAAAATTGTTTTAAGTCATTGTTGTCAGAATAATGAAGCTTTCTGTTATAACTGTAATAAGAACACCTGCTTAACTTAATATTTTTAAATAAAAGTATACTAAATTCTAATTGGATGTTAAAACAATTAACTTTTTGATTTAACAAATCAAATTTAAACATTATATTAACCAATAGAATTTAAATATAACATCATGTGATATAATAATGTTCTTTAAAATTATAAAAGAATTACCTAGTCATTCTGCATACAACTTTCAACAATCATAGAAGCAATAAGAGTTCTCCTGTTAAAATGTGATATTTAATACAAGAAGAATAGTTGATTCAAGAAAAGAAAATAATTTATTTTAATTGACTGTGAATAATATTACCACTTAAATTTACTTAATCTGCTGGGAACCTACAAAATGAATAAATTTATAATTATTTCTACAAGAATCAGTTATTAGTGATTTTAAAGTGTTTTCCTATCCTGTGTACCAACTTCCCACCTTGAGAAGAGATTCCAGCTCTACCGAAAATTAAACCCAACCTGAACCAGTAATTCTACACAGTGTTACTACAACATCGGGCATGAAGAGAGTTAACTGCTTCAAAACGTCACCTCAACGTGGGAAAAAAATGACTTCATCATTCACTGCAACTGGATCATATTATTTATTGCGAAATAAGATCGCAATATTGTAAGAATGTACCCAAGTGGAGCAATAATGAAACACATCAAACTATATATCATAATCAACATTACGGGTTATTCATTTATTTTTTTTAGTAAACAACTCAGTAAAATCAAGGAATCTGTTCATTATTTGTTGTATTCAATGTATTTGTTGGAGAGAAAAAAAAAGTGTTCTGTTCTGTTCAGAACATTAAAAAGGAGGAGCTTTCTTTATCACAAAAGCAGGAGCTGATAAAGATAAATCGATAAAGAGCGATGTGAAACACGACTGTCATTGGTTGTAAAACAAAATTCATTGAAACGTGATTGGTCATTGACTAGCATTTGTGGCATGAGTTAAATAGTCTAAATTAGTCATTAACTTCATTGCTGTTATCTTAAATTTTTGAATGGTTAATACTTATTATTCTTGTATTAATTTTATAATGTTTGTATTTTAATTGCAATTAATATATTCTGTTCAACATAATTAACCTGGAGAGTAGAATAGTAGGCTAATTATCTTAACTTCCGAATTAAATGAATGTAAATCGTAATGTAATTTTGTAAAATGTCATTTCATTTCAGAACAGAATTTTACCTGGAGACAGAGTCATTAAAGCAATTCTTCATGACGACATATTGTATTTTAAGTGTATTCCATAGCGTGATGGTAGCTCAGGAATGCAAGCCATATGAAATTTATAGGCGTTTTATTTTGTGCATTAATCACATTCTAAAAAAATGACATTCTCTTTGTAATATGTAATATCAAACTTTCATTCCCCTAGGAAAGATGAAATAATAATAATAATAATAATAATAATAATAATAATAATAATAATAATAATAATAATATTTTTTATTAGGAATTTTCCACAATACCGTACTGTGTTTCTCCTTCAACCCAAAGTGATTTGTAACCAGAGGTTCCTGTCTAAAATATCTTCTTCCCTCAAATCTCTAGCTTCCATACTTCTCCTCACTGCTTCTATCCAACGTTCTCTAGGTCTGTCTCTTCCACTTCTTCCATTAGCTTTCCAATTAAGGATCTTCTTTGGTATTCTATCTTCTTTCATTCTTATTAGGTGTCCATACCATTTCAAACCTTTTTCTTCTAAATTCGTTGTAGGTAATTATGTCCGGTAATCTTCTCTTTAAGGATATAATAATAATAATAATAATAATAATAATAATAATAATAATATTTATTTATATACAGATTTTTAATGTTCACACATCTTTCTGTTTTATGAAGTTTTATTTTTCTTCTCCACTCGTATCTATCCATCCATTCCATGTCCTCCAGTCATCTTGTTCTCATTCCAATTCCCATTCCTTGCATCCACGAGTTTCGAGATCTTCTTTTCCTTCTTCTTCCGGGTGGACACCATTCGAATGATTTCCTGGGAAACCTTTCTTCTTGCATTCGTCGTACGTGCCCATACCAATTTATTGCTTATATCTTATACTATAATGTACTATTGAATATCTAATATTCAATTTTCGCGTATGACAACATTTATTTTGTAGTAATAATTTTTGTTAATAATAATAATAATAATAATAATAATAATAATAATAATAATAATAATAATAATAATAATAATAATAATAACAATAATAATAATACTTATGGACAGAACACTTAATGAGAATGAACAACGAAAGAATACCAAAAAGAACCTTCCTGTATGATCCCAGAGGTACAAAAGATGTTGGCCGACCACGTAGAAGATGGACTCCACTTTTCACTTCGTCGGAACAGGCTGCATAGCCTAAACCTTGTGGTAGAAGAAGAAGAAGAAGAAGAATACTTTCTGTTTTATGAAGTTTTATTTTTATTCTCCGCTCGTATCTATCCATCCATTCCATGTCCTCCAGTCATCTTGTTCTCATTCCAATTCGCATTTCTTGCATCCACGAGTTTCGAGGTCTTCTTTTCCTCCTTCTTCCAGGTGGACACCATTCCAATGATTTCCTGGGAAACATTTCTTCTTGCATTCGTCCTACGTGCCCATACCAATTTATTGCTTATATCTTATACTATAATGTACTATTGAATATCTAATATTCAATTTCGCGTATGACAACATTTATTTTGTAGTAATATTTTTTGTTAATAATAATAATAATAATAATAACAATAATAATAATAATAACAACAACAATAATAATAATAATAATAATAATAATAATAATATACTAATAAATTGTAATGTCTCTTATAACTAGATTTTATCCTATGTCTGGGTCTAGGTATATATTCGAATCACTCTATCTGCTTCTTCTTCTGCACTTCCTGGATTAGGCATTAGTTGCCTATTTCGTCTTCACTAATAAATCTAAGACCATCTCTTCCGAGGACGTCCGATATCTCTTCTTCCTCTCGGAAAATAATGTAAGATTTTATTTGGTAATCTACATTCTTCCATCCTTTCTGCATGTTCTTTCCACTGAATCTTGTTGTTAAATATATTTTCTTTTATTGAATAAATCTGTAGTTCTTCACGGATATCCTCGTTTCTTATCTGATCCATTCTAGTGCATCCTTTTACTCTTCTGAAGAATTTCATCTCGGCTGCTTGGATTTTACTTTTTTGTTTGGTAGTGATAATCCAAGATTCGCTCCCATACAAAAGGACAGGGACCGCCATTGTTTTATAAAATTTCAATTTTGTTTGTTTGTGGACTTTATTTCTAATGTTCTATTTATTGTACCACAAATAGCTTGAAACTGATGAGTTTTATATTCAATATCTTTATCATACCCATAGCTGATATCACATCCTAAATATTTAAAGTGTTCAATAATTTCGTCTCTAATAATTACATTTGCACGCAGAGTGTTTCTTCCAAAATGCCAGTATTTTTTTTTACTTACTGAAATTTTAAAATTATAATCGCTACATACTGTTTTTAGTTTATAAGCAGCCAATTGTAACAGATCTCCATCATGGTGTAGTAAGACTAAATCATCGAAAATTAAGTTATTAATACTTGTGACAATCTAAGGGCTTTTGTCTGTTATAATTTTCCATTGTTTCATAATGTCAGTATATATATGAAAAAGAGTGGGCGATAGACTATATCCTTGTCTAACTCCTTGATTTATTAAAATTTCTTCTGACCTTTTTCCATCAGTTTTTATCACTATTTTAGTTTCTTCATATACGCCTTGGACTGATTTTATTAGATGGTGTGGATATCCTCGTTATTTCATTATTTCCCAGAGTTTAGATCTATTTACTCTGTCTTTTCAAAATCAATGAACAAAAAATATGTTGGCAGGTTAAATTCTCTTCTCTATTCAATTGTCTCTTTATAATAAACACATTATTACTACAGGATCTTCCTTTTCTAAACCCTGCTTGTTCTTCTTCTAAGAGTGTGTCAGATATCTTCTTCAATCTATTATTTTGGCATATAATTTATGAGAGGAGTTCAATAAGCTGATACCTCTATAAGTTTTACTATCTAATCTATATCCTTTTTTTGAAGAGGGATACGTATGACTTCACCTATCTTCCAATTTTCAAGTATTTTACATGTATTCCAACATTCGTTTATTAAGTTTAATAATCTTATATCTGCAAATAAACCTGCATACTTTATCAGTTCATTATTTATACCATCTATACCTGGCGCTTTTCTATTTTTCATTTCTTTCAATGCCTCCCTCATTTCGCTTAGAGTAATTCTGTCTATTTCTGATTTATTTTCACTTTCAGAAGTGTGTTTTATAACCAATTCTTCTTCATTACACCATTATTCTCTGTAGCGATTTTCAAATGTATTCAGATCAATGGTACGAAACTCGGACTGACTTAACCAAAGACGACCTCAGCGTAGAATTAAGGATAAACGATTGGGTATAAAGGATCGGATTAAAGTGGGAACCTGGAATGTCAGAAATCTAAACTGTGCCGGTTCGCTCAGGGTAGAATATAACTCAGGGATGTTTATATTATTTATGTAATTATAAATAAATTAAAACTTATTACTCCAGTTTATTGAATAATTTTGTACTAACAAAGTATAGATAATTACAATCGTTTTATACTTCACTAATATTCGGAGTGGAGTTGATGAGTTTATTTAAGTCCACGTGTATTTAATATCACTTAAAATCCCGAGTTACTAATTATCTTGGATTTTAAAATACTTAAGATTTTAAAATTTACTAAAAGTCGCGGACGGTTGTTGAAGGTCTTGTTTCTTGTAGAACGTATGAGTGTGAGTGTATGTGAGAGCATTTTGTCACGTGTCCTTGCCTTATAAGGGTGATGACTCCTCCCATAAAGTCATTTACCCCACTCCAAATTCACATGTTATTCATTACACCTTAGAGGGGTAGGTACCATTCGTTTGGGGTTCCTATGTTGGTAATAGACTCATGTGCACGTTTGTGTGCCTTCCAGTTATTACTATTAATCGTATAATTATATTTTAGTACTTAGAGTCTATTAATTTTAGCTACAAAACACAAAAGAAGAAGAACTAATTAGAAAACTAAATAATCAAAATATTTGTGGAACCATAAAAAGAACCTTAGGTCGGAAAACAAGGAAAGATACAAAACTTAAATTATATAAAACAATGGTTGTTCCTTTGTTGTTATATGAAAGTGAAAATTGGATAATGAAATCAAGGGATAAAAGCAGGATACAGACTGCGGAAATGCTATTTTTACGTAATGTGAAAGGATGCACAAGAGCGGATAGAATAAGGAATGAAACTATACGAGAAGAATTAAATATATAAAAAATTGAAGATAAAATCAGTGAAAATAATAAGAAATGGACAGAACACTTAATGAGAATGAACAACGAAAAAATACCAAAAAAGAACCTTCCTGTATAATCCCAGAGGAACAAGAGATGTTGGCCGACCACATAGAAGATGGACTCCACTTTTAACTTCGCCGGAACAGGCTGCATAGCCTAAACCTTGTAGTAGAAGAAGAAGAAATAATAAAAATACCATCATCATCATAGTGCATTTACGGATTTAGGCCATTTGTCGGCCTCAAGAGAAACACCATCCAGAAGTCTTTTGAGTGGACGTCCTGGTCTTCTTCTTCCTGCAGGTTGATATCTTAACATTTGTTTGTTAACCTGTGATCTTCCATTCGATGAACATGTTGCATCCATCTTGACTTATAATCAGAAATTTTGTTTTCTAAAGGTTCCATGTGTAATTCTTTTAAGATGTCTTCATCTTTTTGTGATCTAGTAGTGTGTATCCTGCAGCCCTCCAAAGGTATATTGATATAGTAATACCAAGTGAAACTACTCAATCTTCTTTATGGAGTTTAACCACTTAGCCTTCGCAAGTCTTGCGTTAGCAAAACACAAATATCTCGCGTCTGTTATTTAAATGTGGCGGACCGCAGTGAAAACGGAATCTTGTATAACTGTTATTATTAGGTAAATTGTATGATTGGACATACATTTAAGTAGTTTCTTTGTGCTCATTTTCTTCTGATTTATTTATAATATTAAATTAATTAAATCAACTGATGTATCTATTATGAACTTAAGGGTTAAATATTATAATTACCTGAACCATGATTTGCATTAACTTAATCCAGTTATTTTCAACTAATTTCTTATAAATTCATTTTTTTCGTCGATTAAAAAAATACAATTACCTTCTGCAGTAGTAATTGAAATGATTTCAGTTGTTTAACCTCAACCTATCTTAATGTTCAGATCTTCACCATACACTTCCAACAAGGATTTCTTTAGTCGTCTATTTTCCAAGGGTTCATAAAAGTATTTTCCTATTAATAGTTTACTTTGCCTTTAACTGACATATTTTCACTGGATCAAATCCAGGTACTTTTTTATCACATTATCTAACACTTTGTTGATTATAATTTGTTTCCATTCTGTATACATTTTTTAGATTAAGTTAGTCTGGTTTGGTTTAGAGACTAGTATTAAAACTGATGTTTTAGTCGTGGAATAGATGAAAAAATGGATGAATGAACGTGCATTACAGGTAGATAGTACTGTTATGCATTATGTTCAAAACTAAACCGAAGTATTGGTCATCAATATTGGATACAGAATAGAGAGAAAAGAAGGGAAAAGAAGAAATAACAAGACACCTCCACTGTGCGATTGCGATCCACAAAAATAAAAACCTCTAAGCCTGGTTTACAGTTTCAGCTCAAGTTGTTCCGTAACTTTCCTATGTGTTACTTTTAAACTAGTTTATATTGATATATGGAAATTTAACATATTCAGATTAAGTATTAAGATATATAAAAGTATAATTTTTTAAATATTCAAACTACAGATAAAAAAAAAGTAAATATTTTAACAGAACGAGTAATAGTAGTTGTTTCTTTCTTCTTATTCTTAGATTTACCTCTCTTTTGTTAATTTGAATGAAATACATACTTTTTAGATCACACAAGCACATGGAAGGCTTCCCTGAATACGGTCCCACCTACGAGACAACGCGAACATTTATATCAAGACTCACCAATCACTCAGACTTTCATATTGCAAAAGTCGATTATGATAGGTTGATTAAGGTTGCCAAATGGTGTTGGAAAGAGGAAAATTCCGATAAAATCTCACTTAGGAAACTTGCCTCGACCTATGATCGAACCCGGGCCAGCTGCATGTTACTCCAAGACCACAGAGGTGGATCAGTAATAATAATAATAATAATAATAATAATAATAATAATAATAATAATAATAATAATAATAATAATAATAATAATAATAATAATAATAATAAATAATAATAAATTATTTGTATACAGATTGTCAATGTTTACACATCTTTCTGTGCCTAAAGTTTTATTTTTCTTCTCCACTCGTCTCTATCCATCCAGTCCATGTCCTCCAGTCCTCTTGTGCTCATTCCAGTTCGTATTTCTTGCATCCATGTGTTTCGAGGTCTTCCTTTCCTCCTTCTTCCAGGTGGACACCATTCCAATTTTTTTCTGGGTAACCTTTCTTCTTGCGTTCGTCGTACATGCCCATACCAATTTAATTTCTTGTATCTTATATAATCTACTATTGAATATCTAATATTAATTTTTTGTCGTATGACAGTATTTCTTATTTTTTCTAATTTTGAACATCTTGCCGCACTCCTCAGAAATCCATTATATATGCATATAGATAGATAGATCATCGGTTGATTAATGTCTTTGACATCGTCCGATTCCCAATAGCCAATTTTATCGGTCCATCCAATCTCCTGGTTGTAGATGTTTCTCCTTCATGTATAAATATATTCCCTGACTCCAGGAGGTTTTAGGACTTCCTCTGCCTCGTCTTCCCTCAGGTTTCCATTCCAAAACAGATTTTGGTAGCCGATCCTCTTCCATTCGCTGGACATGTCCATACCATCTTAATTGCTGAGTTTTAATATAATCTAAAATAGTGTCTTCAATCTTCATTTTCTCCCTTATAACTGAGTTCCTAATTTTTTCTCTTCTTGAAATTCTTGCTGCCATTCGTATAAATCCATTTCCGTTGCCAAAAGATGCTTATTTGCTTTTGTTGTTAATGACCAAAGTTCTGCTCCATAAGTAATGATACTTTTATCAATTGTATAATATATATTCATTTTATTTTAATTACTTATATTTTTATCCAACAATATTCCATTGAGGCAAGCAATTGCATATTTTCCTTTATTATTTCTATTTATTATTTCCTCTTCATAACTTCCATTTTTATTTAGGTATTTTAATTCCTAAAGATCTGATCTCACTACAATGTTTTATTGTTTCTCCAGTCTCCAAAATTAAATTTTGTTCTTTTCACCAATTGATATATATATATGTCCATCGCTGTGGTCTCGAGGAAGCGTGCTGCCTTGTCACGCAGCGGGCTCGGGTTCGATCCCCGGTCGGGACAGTTTTTCTGGGTGAGGTATTTATCGGGGTTTTTACTCACCTGTAAGACAAATGTCAGGGAAACGTTAAGGCCCAAACGGTCCCCGAAATCATATGGCCATCATCATCATCCTTATCATTATCATCATCATCACTGCCATCATCCTTCACCGGTATGGAAAGCAACGGGAAGCTACCACACCTACACAATTCCCTAGTAAAGCTGCAAGCATAGCATGAAAATGCTATGATTGCAGTGAAGGACCTGCCTTCGGGCAGAATTACTATGGATGGAGATTATATATATATATTCCATAATAATAATAATTACTATGGATATATATATATATATATATGTGTGTGTGTGTGTATTCCATAATCCATAATAATAATAATAATAATAATTATTATTATTATTATAATAATGTATTCGATTTAATACCATACCATTCATCATTAAACCAAAATCTCAAAATTGTTCAGAAAAATGTGAAATGTCAACGAGTTTGCCAATTTTCATAATATGCTTCTTCTTTTTCAAATATAAGTTTTGGACAAATTTAATCTAAATTAAAAAAAAAAAAACAGGAGAAGGCATAATGAAAGTGGATTTCTTTTTTATTATTTCGGAGCCTTGAAGCTCCTGGAGCAATATGATAAAAATAATTTTATGTGTAACATGTTTTAAACATACTGGAAGCAGGTTCTGAAGTATTATTATATTAAGGTTAGAAATCTAGTAAGGTCTATGCTGACCATCTCATTTTTCTCTTCCCTGTTTCCTTTCTTCTTACATTCCCCTATATACACACTCATTCTCCCTTGCCCAATTCCCAATTCCAAATCAAATACCCCCACGTCCACCTACTTTTTTTTTTTCCAATGCTCTTACTACTTTGGTGCACCCAATTCCAGACTGACCAAGAGGTAGTAGGCTTTTTTATTCTTTTTTTTTTCTTGCTTCATGGAAAACTATTCTATACAGAAACCCTATCTGGACTCGGAATGGAAGTATAGACTGTTAGAAAACAAATAACACATTATTTGTGATTTTTTATAGCTTTAGCTTCTTTCATTAATGACAATTTTTGAACCTCTTGGAATTTTGTCTTACACGTACACAACATATGTGTAATTTAGACCCTGAAGACGTTCACTTATATTAATTTTCAATATGCGTATATTGAAATTCAATTGCATGAATATCTGCATTTTATTATGAATAATCAACATTTGTTCAGCCTACGTATAGTCTAAAATTTATGAAAATTCCGATTGTTTATGAACGTTGCATTCCTTTCTTCAAGGAATAATAATAATAATAATAATAATAATAATAATAATAATAATAATAATAATAATAATAATAATAATAATGTTTCATTTATTCTGGCAGAGTTAAAGCCATAAGGCCTTCTCTTCCACTCAACCAGCACAAATACAAATAAATATTTGACAAATATAGATATACACTATACTAATTATAAACAGTTAAAGATATATTAAATGTAGCAATGTAAATTTCATGTGCAAACAACATTTTATACGATAATAACAATAATAATACTTACGATAATAATAATAATAATAATAATAATATCAGACAGAATTTATTTGCAACTATTATTCCATATGAACTACTCTTTTTGTGCCCATGATACTAAGATTCGGATATAGTTTGTGACAGATATACCCGATAGTCTGGGATTAAGAATTTTGGTTTCCATTATTGAGAACAATTAAAATAAAGGCTTAAAAAGTATATCGATTAAGACTTTCGCAGCTATCGTTGTGTATTTTAAAATATCTTTTCGGGAATTTAAAACTATCAAATACTGAATTCCATATTTATGAGAGACGTCTATTACTAATGCTGGTATTGTAATTCATTAAAAGATAAAGTTAGGAAGGACAGGAAGATGAAGTTTTATAAGGTAATGACTTTATGTACGGTGGTAAAAACAGGGCACTAAATAGAAGTGACAAACGAAAAATAGAAACTTCCGAAATTCTTACTACAAACTTCTAGGGTCAGTAGATGGGACTGAGTAGAAAATATTTTGAGTAATAACCCATGTCCGAAAACGTACCGTTTCCGTGCTACAGCCATTAAAATGTGTCGGATTTGCCAGTGTTGTTTTGCAACCAGATAGGCAGTACATGACAGAAGAGCACCATGTCAAATGTGGCGTGACGTAAGGTACACAATTAAATGTCGTTTGACTCATTACGGAAGAAAGTAAATTTTATTTCGTTACAAAACCAAAGTAACAAAAAACACTTTCATTGATCACAATAACACTTGTGTCGACAGTGTAAAAACAATTTTTTTTTCTACCTTCTGCATCAGGTGTGTCCCATACGAAACTGCTCACTACAACAGAGGTTCGATGTGACGACCACCAATGTTGTTACACACATTGTACCGACGAATCATGTTCTGGTACACTCGTCCCATCACACCTAGTGTCTCTTTAATCTCTTGTGGAGCAGCCATAACTCTTACCAGCAGTTCTTCCTCGGTTTCTACAGGAGTCTCATATACCATACTCCCCTTACGACCCCACAATAAATAGTCCGATTGCGTTAAATCCGGTAATCTTGGGGTGCCATGCAGTAGGACTACCCCTGCCTATCCATCTTTGCCCGAATCTTCGGTTAAGATGTCTCCGGCGTTGCGCCATCTTGCTGAAACCACAATTCCGTCGACATTCATTAGTACGGCATCCAACAACAGGGGCAATACGTCCTGTAGGAAGATCAAGTACACTCAAGTACGCAGCACCCGTTAACCTGGCTGGAATTGTAATGGCTGTAGCACGGAAACGGTACGTTTCCGGATATGGGTTGCAATTCAAAATATTGTCTACTCAGTCCCCTCTACTAGTCCTAGAAGTTTATAATATGGATTTCCGAACACCCTGTATAGACCTACAGGACGCCGTGATATTGGATGTCCGAGGAGAAGATGGATAAAATGATTTGATTCCTGTACGAGCGGAAAGGATTTAAGGTTTCACCATGGAGATTGAAGAAGAATTGAAATTGAAACTTTGCGTTTACAACTAGTAGTAGTAGTAGTAATAGTAGTAGGGCTTTATTGAACTAAAAGTAAGATGCATACAATGTTACTTACAAATATACAAATATATATCACAGTAAGCAATTACATATTGTTGACAGTCTGTATAATAAATGACTGTCTATAATAGTAATAATTCGTTTTTGCGCCATACTGCGTTTTGTCGTATTTACCAGCAATGGTGACCATTATTGAAATTCAACTTCCTACATTTTGGGGTTGCCAACCTAAATAACTATACTGTAATATTACATTTACATCCACGTGCGGGAAGTAAAACCACTGCCCTCTATGTATACTACGTACAATGTATATACGGAAAATATCCAAAAGGTAGAGTTAATATACATTATACGAAACAAATCACTGCATTCTAAATGAACTAAACTTCATTTGAAACAATGTAAAACAATAAATACGTACTTGCGGCCATGTTATCAATAATTGTTCTCAAGGCCTCCTGTTGTCTCAACTAATAAACATTACCCACACTGTTAACGTCGGTCTATTGTTTGTAATGAACGCAAATATCTCCAACATAGATGTTATTATTTTACTATTATTTATTATTTTGAAAACACTATCGCGCAAAAAAAATAATATACAACGTACGTTTGTGAAGTGTTTTACAGAATCTCGGAATTTAAAAACCTCGCTATTACTCGGTTCTAAAACATTTTCCTCGATTCTGTAAAAACCACTTCCCAATCTCGCATCGTAAAATAATATTACAATATTAAGTGAAACATGTTCAGTCCCAGGATTAAACTTAGGTCTTCTCCATGCAATTAACCAAAGCTACCATATCATTCTTATTGTTCATAGTGCATTAAATGAACCGTTTGTGAAGACAGTGTAATGTGATAGATAACGGAATATTACTTATTATCAAACATGCGTTGCATGAAGTTGAAAACTATGCCACCTGTTGTCGGTTCTATTAAATTATTTTTATATTTTAGTTCCGAGAATGTAAATAATGGTTTAGAATGCTCACGGGAATTGTTTGTATAAAATAATACATTATTTGTCATTTCCTCTTTATTTTTATCATGAAGCAATTATTCCGCGTAATTGCGTAACTTATAAAGTATTAATTACATGTATTAAGTATAATTTGAGTCTCTGTATACTTATTAACATTACATGTTTTACTCGAAAATCAACGTAGTGTGCTTAGCATAGTTTCTTTTATTTTCTATATATTTTGTAACATCAGGAAGTTACAATTTCTGTTTAGATTCAAGTCTTATCTTTCTCATTTAACGTTCTATAGCGTTTTTTTCTGGATATAATTTAAAGTAGAATACATATCGTAATTCCATCTATAATTATTAGGGCTAAAAAAAGTATCGGTATCAGGGTAGTAACTAATTTCTATACACATTGTTTACAAAATGCCTGTCTTTGTCGAGCGTCTCCACTGCCTGCTCGGAGCGGTAATAGACCTATTTACGTGACGTGTGTATCAGAATGCCGAAACAAAAACTGTATAAATACGAGTCCATTATTACACAAAAAGAGGATTGTACTAGAAGTCTGTCTCGAGTAGCGCGTGTCAACGTGCAGTTTGTAAACATAGCGGTCTAAGAATTAGCCTGTAACCCATACTTTCTTCAGCCCTAATAATTATGTAGGTACAATTTTTACAAGATGTTTATTAGTAATTTTAAAATGAATATATTATGATGCCAAACATTAAACTGGAAATATATAAAACTGTTACTCGCCAAGTTCTATTATATGGATGTGAAACATGGACGCTTGCTTTACGGGAGGAGAAAATATTACAGGCATTTGAGAATAAAGTTCCCAGCATTTGTTTTTGGACCAAAGAGAGATGAACAGACGCGAATGGTGAAGAATATGTAACAGTGAACTTACACGATCTTTATAAGAAACAATTCGTGCCACATGTCCTGCCCATCTCAGTCCATGAGACTTAACTGTTCTTATTATACCTGGTTTCCTATAAAGATCATGTAGCTTACTGATATGTAATTCTTCTCCATTCGCATGTCTATTCATCTGTCTTTGGTCGTTGCAATTAATACTATCAAATTCTCCCAAAAAAATATAACTTTATTAGAAACTGCATATTGCTTTGTTGATAAAAAAAATTAATGTAAAACTTGTTTCAAAACACCCTGTAACGCTGGTTTGTGGAAGTAATATTAATACAACAATCCACCCTCTCTGCATTGTAATGAATTTTAATCACAAAGAGCAATGTTAGACTCGGGCATTGGCTATTTGAAGCCCTTATCTGCTTGGCACTAGCCAATATTTATTCTAATGTCGTCCAGCTCTTTTTCTCCATCCCTTCGTTTCCTACAAGAATGAAGAGAAAATAAGAAAGTGTTGGGGGAATGCTATCAATCCGCTTGACCGCGGTCACAATCCCGCAGATTTATTGAGGGGAGGGTAACAATCCACGTTGTTACCGGGAGAAAATCAATTAAAACCGGGAATGGATTCTAGTTCCTCAACTTGCTATGCATTTTTTCCATACTCTCTGTACGTCGCAATGAGAAAACTATTCTATTTTTCATCCTATAACATATCACTTTAAGAACAAATCTCTCTTTTCAACAACCTATATTTTTTTTAATATGTAATTTACAGAAGCTCGAATGATAAAAATATTCGAAGAATTAATCTTAATATCTCTAGCAACGTTAGTTTAGCAATGCTGTACTCACCACCACACTTTTTTTTTGGTTTCGGAGTCGATGGATTTTTCACGGTGCAGAAATCTTGAGTGACTTATCGCTTCTTTCGGAAAGTAAGCAATGCCGTAAATCGACGGCATGTAACATGGGGATACAGCATAGCATAGCAAATTAACCAGTACAAGCCATATGTCTGGGGTCCGAATCTCGGTGGGATCAGAATTTTTAAACTAGGCTAAATCTTCTGACGTCACCATGGCCCTGTGATCGGCTCAGCCTCTAACGAAAATTAGTGCAAGACTAATAATAATTTTATATTTATTTAAATTTAGTAGGTTTCACAACATCTCCCTGTGGCCAATTAATCGATTGCAATTCTCTTCCACATCTATCTGTCATTCAAGTATCCAGCGTCCAATCATTTTCCCTCATGCTGCTCACCATCAATTCACGTTATTTTTGACCGCCCTCTCCTTCTTCTACCAAGTGGCACCCATTCTAGCATTATTCTAAGGAAACTGCCATTATTTTTACATTGCCTTGCCATTTTAATTCTTTTTTTTTTACAAAGTCCACAATTGAAGTTTGAACATTGATGTCCCAGGCCAGGTTGGAAAAAGGGCGAGAGGGAAGAGTAACAACCTCGTCAAAAACAGGGTTCGTTAAGCCCGGCTGATAGCAGGCCTACTCAGTGAGGCCCTGCCTGGGGTTACAAGTTAGACGTTGTTTCGTCAAGAGCTAAAGGAAGAGAACGTTGATTAAAAATTTCCTGGTCTTCCAAATTGGGGGTTGACGCATCAGGCTAGCTCCATGTCCGTTTAAAAAATCTAGTACAATGATAAAAAGGCCAAGAATGAAATGCCGGACAGATTTAATAAACGACGAAAGAAGCTAAGGAAAAGGACCATTCTTCTAGGAACGTGGAATGTACAAGGCATTAGAAATAATAATAATAATAATAATAAATAATAATAATAATAATAATAATAATAATAATAATAATAATAATAATAATAATAATAATAATAATAATAATAATAATAATAATAGTAATAATAATTCATTCATTTTGAGAATTCTCTACATCATTGAAGGTTTTCTCCAACCAATCTTAATAATCAACATGAGTTTTAAAAAATACATAAATGACTACGGGCTTACTGATTTATCAGTTTGTAACAAACATTCATAAATTTCCCATAATTAAAGTTCTCCATCGTTCTCTGTCCTCTATGTCTTCATCTGCCACAACAAATTTCATCATTGAATTTTTAATATTATTCTTCCAGGTTGTTCTTGGTCTTCTTTTCTGCTCCTTCTTTCAATTTTCCATGCATAGATAGCCCGTGGTAGTCTTCCATCCTGCATTCTTCTTACGTGCAATAAATAACAATAATAATAATAATAATAATAATAATAATAATAATAATAATAATAATAATAAAACTTTATTTGCACTGATTTAAGTCCAGAAGGCTTTCTCTTCCACTCAACACGCAATACGAGCAATTAAAAAAATGTAAAATGTATTTTAATATTCAATATTAAATAGGCCTATTAAATTTATAACTTCTCACCCAAAGACAAATTTTATTTCAAAAGGAAAATATACGCTTGAACCGGGATTTGAACCCGATGTCATTCGATAAAATTGATAAATTTAATATCTAAGATTGAAAATAAGCTTCTCTGGATATACATGTAGTGTTAATTCCCAATAAAAAGCCACAGATGGCGTGTAGAACGAAAAGTTCGTAGCCTCGGCGCGCGGGAATTCATATTCAATAAGATAAATTAATATTCGTTTGAATCAGGAGCCTGGTAGCTCAGTTGTAACAACACTGGTGTACAAAACCAGAAACATTCGGTTCAAATCTCGATTCAGGCGTATATGTTTTTATTCAAATCAATCATACTAATTTATTCATGCAATTATAATATATTAACAAAATGTTTAATTAACGATAATAATATTGATAATATTTACAATAATGGCAATGATAGATACCCATATATAAAATAGACTAATTTTAAAGGAAATGGAAATACACATGAGGATAACAATATATTTATTTAGCAAATGCCAGGCACTTTGACATAGTCATTAGCCCATAAGTTGACCTCTGACTTCCCAGTAATCTTAGGTCGATGTTCTGTCTTGTAGAGTGGTCCTGGTCCATTTCATCCTCTTGTTCACACAGGGAACAAGTGGTCCTGAGTACATTTCTAATCTGTACAGGTGCTTCGCCAGATAGTTATGTCCTGTGGTTAACCTAAATTCTGACTGCTTCACTCCTCGGCTAATCTGGTATGTTTTTGAAGTGGTTTCCATAGTTTCTCCATTGTCCTTTCTTGGAGGTCATTATTTCACGTAATTTTGAATTCATTATAGTTCCAAACCATAGCCGAGCGGTTTAAGGGAGAGCTACGGGATTTGCACTGGTTCGAGTCCCCGTGAGGGAAGAAATTTTCTCATGGAATTTCCCCTATAATGGGACCGGTGTCTACCTAGGAGTAGCGGATTCAGGTTGAGAAAACCAGCTATAACAGCTGGATATAACGATATATTGACCACATATCACCCCTATTCTGGATGGATTATTTTCGTTGGAGTAATGATATTTATCTTTATTATAGAGAAAGAATAATTACCAATCGGCAACTTTTTCCCCATCCAAAGTAGTAATTCAATTGATTGGGTTCAGAATACTCTAGGGTTAAAAAGTAAAATTCCTGTTGAAAATCAAGGTGATTCAATATACATATTTGGCGAAAGTCTTCTATGAAAAAAAAAGGCTCAAGAATGGCATAAAGTAGAATACTTCTGCTAAGACAGCCAATAATCTAAACAATTGTATTTCTAAACTATTGCAATCTAAATTATAAATAAAATGTCTTCTTTCAAAATTCAATATTAATTTTTAATCATACATTTATTATTTCATTCATTTTGAGAATTTTCCTCATCATTGAGGGTTTTCTCCAACCAATCTAAGTAATTAAAATGAACTAATATATATATATATATATATATATGACTACGGACTATCAGATTCAACAAACCTTCACAAATTTCCCTTACTTAAAGTTCTCCATCTTTCTCTGCCCTCTGTGTTTTCATCTGTTACACCAAATTTCCTGATTGAATTTTGAATGTTGTTCTTCCAGGTTGTTCTTTGGTCTTCCTTTTGTGTTCCTTTTTTCAAGGATTTAATAAATGTTCATCCTTTATTAACATTTGTGTATCCAATTAATGTTTTAAATTCTTTATCATGCATTTCTGTAGTTAACCCATGTGGATGTGAGGCTAACAGTCGTCAAGTAGACCAAACTCCTTCTAAGCCTAACGCGCTATGGAGGAGTATGAATTAGCATAATTATGACAATACAGGCTATGTTCTGACAAGGAAACTGTCAACCATTACATACCGAAACCTATCTTGAAATTTCTCTCAGAGAAGCGTTATGATGTATAAAGGCCGTTTTCAAAAAAAAAAGTATATGCCTTTTTAACTGCAAGGCACAGAAATTAAAACCAGAATCCACTAAAGGAAACCCACGTGCGAGGCAGATGGACTCCCTCCGTGAATAAAGCGGAATGTAATCTAGTGCGGGCAGGTTGTCAGGGTTATCCATTTCACAAATTCAGGAGTTCTATTACATCCCTGTTGTTTAAATGAGAGCATTGGCGCCGGATTTTAATGTCTTGCAGTTAAAAAGGCACATCATTTTTTACACACTCTCTTGGTTTATCACAAGACTTCTCTGAGAGAAATTTCAAGGTAGGTTTCGCCATATAATGATAAATCCTTTGTGAGAGTAAAGGTGACCGTCATGCAGGGCTGACAATCCGGATGAAATCTCATGCCGATTTTCTAGAATTAGGAGCCTTTACCACCTATTACTCTTCCAAGGACCTGTAATGACATCACTTTTTACAGTAAAACAAATAAGTTTACGATATGTATTTTTCCAATTATGCAAGTGATTCATAGTAACAAAATTGTTGTTAAATGAGAGAAGTGATAAATCTGAGAAAGCATTAGACTGTATTATAGCAGTAGTCACGTAATCTCCATACGACTGTGTATTTGGGAAGAGGAGGGGGATGAAAGTGAAGATAAAGGGCGGTGTAAGGTGAAGTGATGAATTGTAAGGTGGGAGAGAAAAGAAACAGGCACACCCCAATCTATCTCGCAAGTCCAGGGAAAGATTGTAGGTATTTATCTCTCTCTTTCTCCTTCTCACGCGCTTTTGCTAGATTCGTAATCAGAAAACTCCTACACTCTCTGCCACATAGCAACTACTGAACTGTATATCTCTCTTACTTTGCGTTGCCCAAACTCCTAGCTCATAGGGGTGGATATATATATATGTTTTGTCTGTCTCCTTTACCCGTATCTTGCATATATGTATACTAGTCCTATTAGTACATAATTTAAATAATACTTTTTCTTTAAACGAAACTTTAATGTAAAAAAAGGACGGCCATGATAATTATTATATCTATCTATAGTCCTCTGCCCGAGGACTGGTTTTTCACTGCAATCATAGCATTCTCATGCTATGCTTTGCAGCTTTACTAGGGAATAACAAGTGTGGTAGCTTTCCGTTGCTTTCAACACCGATGAAAGGTCATGAAAGATAATGATAAGGATGTTAATGATGGCCGAATGATTTTCGGGGACAGTTGGACCCTAAGCTTCCTGACATTTTCTTACAGGTGAGGAAAAACCCCGAAAAATAACTCGCCCAGGGCCTGTCTCGACCGAGAATCGAATCCGAGCCCGCTGCGTGTCAAGGCAGCATGCTACCTCGGGACCACAGCGGTAGATAATTATTATATATATAACAGAAATTGAGTTGCCATGTTTACGCTGTATTTGAATTTTGAAACAAATTCGTAAAACATGTTAAACGGAAGATAGATTAATTACCTGCAAGAATACTAGAGTGAGTTACATTTGGTAGATTAAGAAGAGGACGGTCAAAAATAACATGGATTGATGGTGTTTAGAGAGCAATAAGGAAAAGGATTGGACGATTGAGATTGGAATAACAGAGTGATGTGAAGGAGTATGACATTAGATTAATAGAACGCGGAAATATGTTGTAAAACATTATGAAACCTGCTAAATAAATAAATAAATTGAATTTGAAAAATTGTCAGTAGCAAGACAAAATACTTTCATTTTAACGAAGTGTACCGGTAGACTTCTTTCAGTACTTCACCAACTAACTAACTCGATAGTGCCCATATGTTTTACTATATGTTTTTGTGATGGAATCATTTATTAGACAGGTATAAAACTACACTGCTGATTATTATTGAGGACGACTGAGATCTCAGGTACTGTTTTCTACAGGGAATCCATTTTAAGTGGAAACCTTTTACAGATTTGAAGCGGCTCTCACTTTGCCCGTTATTGTGCTTGCACCGGCGGGGAGAGTGTTCCGTTACTACCGGCAAAATGAAGACAGAAGCTACAAAATACAAATAACTCAACGATCGTACTGCTCACAACTGCGGCAGAATGCTGCGAGGCTTCCTCTTAAAATGGATTCACTATATTTCTTAAAATTTTAATACATGTCTATAACTAACTAACTCAATGGCATTATGAAACCCGTAGGACATTTACGATTACAAAATTATGTAATTTACCCTTTAGAATTATGTATAATGCCCAATTGTTGACAAACTTAATACCTCGATAGCGAAGAGGATCCTTCTTCGGGTTAAAAAAACCCGGTCCGAATTCAGATCTCGTTGCACCTCCATAGTAATAGGCCTAATACAAAGCTTCCTGATTCCTGGCTACCTTCTTCTGGCCAAAAAAATTCTTGTAAACCGATTATATCCAAAGGTGATATATATATAATCTTTGGAGCTTGTGAGTATTTTTAAATGTCCCCTGAGTACGGCACTAACTTTCTTCAGGGTTAGTCCTTTAGATGGGCTGCCTCCTTAAAACCTTTTGTGCTTGCTTCCTTGAAGAAAAAATGAAAAGAGCAACAATTTGGAGCCAGAACAGGCTAGCAAAAAACCTAAACCTTGACGGAAGAAGAAGATATATAATTCCCGCGTTAATATTTCTAGTGCCCCACTACTACATAATGTTCTAACATTCCATGTTCCTAGGAATATGTCCCTGCGTTTGAACCTTTGCTATTGATTCCCTTAAGAAGTCCCCGACCGGAGACCCGAATCAGGGGCTATTTCACCTCCGGAAAAAAAAACCCCAACTGGAACCCGTGTCCGCGTTTCTTGACTGCTGTAATTTTTTTCAGCGAAAGATCGTCACTCTTTCGACCAAGGTACTTCTAATAGTCAGATTTAACTGATTTTTTTAAGAATACGTGCCTTGTTCTAATTTAATAGCCTATGTATGAGTTTCGTTACGAAGCATCGAAAATCCGAACGCTAAAGTGATTTTTTAAATTTTCGCTTAAGGTAAACCCCTACACCTAATGGTCCGATTTTGTTAGTTAACGAACTCGGCATTTTTTTTAATTGATTGTTATATAACACGTTTGGTTCTGATAAAACAATAATTGCGGCCGCTAGAGTGTTAACATTGAAGAAGACTTACATAGCAGTGAACTACATGGTCTTCATAGGAAGCCAGATATAACTTAATAAGAACAGTTAAGTTTCGTAGATTGCGATTGGCAGGACACGTGGCATGAATGGGGGATAAAAGACGTGCATGGAAGCTACTTGTAGGAAAACCAGTGGGAAAACGCCCGGTTGGTAGACCAATAATGAAGTGGAAGAATAACATTAACTATGATTTGAGGGAAGTAGATTATGCAGGGAATGATTGGAAAATATTAGCACAGGATAGGGATATATGAAGAGCTTATGTCCGCGCGGCCATAAACCTACGGGTTCGATAGTGCCAGTGAGTTAGTTAGTTGGAGCGTTAACACACTCGTGTAGCTTCTATCTATACAAGTTCTGTTTATGGCCAATTTCCGTATCTGCATACAAGATAGGTGAAGATTTGAGAAAAAAAATAAAATATTTTCACGTGAACAGTTTGAAGCTTCATTCCTTCGGAGTTCACTAAAAAGAACACATGAGAGGTTGTTCAATCTCGAGATTTAAACTCGAAACCTCCAGGAAATAAATTTGTAACATCTAAAGTTACATATATGGTCACAGAGAATAAGTTTAAAAATCGTAAATATGTTAAAGATAAATGCACTGTCGTTATCTCCCAAGACTTCTCCGCATACTGAGGATGAAAGTAACCCAGGACTTAGAAAGTTTTTTAATTATAAATAAGTTTGTTTCTTGGTATCTCGCAATACTAGTAATACTAAGTCATGTTCTCAGTTAAAAAGTGATTTCCTGAAAAGTAACGCTTTGATACTCAACACTTATTACTTGTGACGACAGACATTGCATCTAGAATCCTTTATGTTCCAAAAGTTGTGCATTCCTATTGCTTCATGTATAATGTGCTTTCTATAGAAGGCCCACAAGTTTAATATTAACTTATTAATAAATTGTGTTACTATTGGGTTTGGTAATGAAATTACAATCTAGTTTATCCCTTGAAGACTGAGAAAAATTGAAAATAAATCTCCGTCTGTTTTACATGTTCCGTGATTTGAACTCGTGACCTTCCGAATAGCGTTTCGTCCGCTACAGTCTGAAATAACACACAGGTAACCCTATAGCCTATGTAGTAGGCCTACGATATGATTAGTAAGATACATGTCTGCAACCTCATATTTGCATATATTGTTTTTGTAAATTAAACGATATTTAATCTCTATGTTTCCAGTTAGTAAAATATGTGGGTAATTGGGATAATAAAACGATATTATTCTTATTAAAGTGGGAGTGGAAAAACAAAGTGACTGAATATTTATGGCTGAGGAAGGTATTGCTACAAGAATGTATAGAAAATATACCCTTACATTGTAAATTATGAGAACAGTTAAGTCTCGTAGACTGCGATGGCAGGGCATATGGCACGAATGGGGAATGAAATATGTGCATGGAAGTTCCTTGTAGAAAAAACAGAGGGAAACGCCCAGTTGGTAGACCAAGAATGAGGTGGGAGAATAATATTATCCATGATTTGAGGGAAGTAGATTATACAAGGGATGATTGGAAAACATTAGCTCAGGATAGGGATGTATGGAGAGCTTATGTCCGCGCGGCCATGAACCTACGGCTTCGATAGTGCCAGTGAGTTAGTTAATTGGTTTACGTTGTAAATTACAACAGGACTACACGGTGCAATATTTGATAGTAAATTATCCAAAATCGTTTGAGTTCAAATTGAGGTATATTACGGATAATTGTAAATTTCAACAGCTGTTCCAACTGAAAAATATAAAAAAAATAAATTAATTGAACTTTAGAATATGAGTTTACGGCGATGGGCAGGATATGTGGCACGCATGGGGGATGAAAAAGGTGCATGGAAGCTTCTTGTAGGAAAACCAGTTAGAAAACGCCCAGCTGGTAGACCATGAACCTGGGTTCGATAGTGTCAGTGAGTAAGTAAGTATAGGAAATAATAAACAGATTCCTCCGACCTCACATTTAATAATTGTCTGTTCAATAATTGTGTTTTTAAATACTGATTTTACTGAGTTGTTTCCGAAAAAAAAATGAATTCTTAACCTATAATGTTGGTTATAAAGTTATAATATACATTTTGATGTATTTAATGTTTTATTCACTTGGTGCATTCTTACAACATTGCGATTATATTTGGCAATAAATAGTATGATCAAGTTGCAGTGATGAGCAAATGAAACATAAGCAAACATTTCTCATTTGTTTTCAGACATCGCCGTTACATCAAATATATAAATATTTTAAAATAACTATATTTAAATAATGATTTAATTATATTGATTAATTGTATTTGTTAAAGAGTCCTAACAAATGCCACTCTTGATTTTCAAATCATCTAGATAAATTGGAAACCACTTGTGGCATTACATATGACTATTTAACTCAGACCCCAAATGGGAGTCAATGACCAATCACATTTCAATGCATTTTGATTTACAACCAATCACAGTCGAGTTTCGCCTCGATCTTATCAACTTAAGTGTATCAAATTAAAACAAGCTCCTCCTTTATAACATTATGTATAGGTCAGAGCGTTATTTTCCGTACTGACTCTCTAAGAAATACTTTGAATATAACAATTTATATATTAAGTTGTAAGAATCCTAGAATTCAAGTGTCTCCCAGAGTGTATATATAATGCACGAATGTAACCAGATACTGCTTGAGGGATATAATAGAAAAACATTTGTAGCAATAGATTATACCACAAAAAAAATAAACCATTGTTTGCACTTTCTTAAACTTATTACTTCCCAGGTATTAACGTTCCAGAAAAATATAATTGACATATTTACATCATAGGACATCAGAAATTAATTATTAACTTATAATGTTGGTTATAAACAGTTTGACGTGTTTAAATTATTTCCACTAGGGTGCATTCTTACAATATTGCGATCCTTTGGCAATAAATAATATGATCTGGTTGCAGTGATGAACAAATGAAACATGATAAACGTTTCTGATTTGTTTTCAAACATCGCCGTTTACATTAGATATATAAATATTTTGAAATAATTATATTTAGAAAATGATTTGTGAGTAAACAGCTTAATTTTATTCGTTTAATAGTCCTGACAAATGCCACTCTTGATTTCCAAATTCTATAGACTATTTAACTCATGTCCCAAATGGGACTCAATGACCAATCACGTTACAATGATTTTTGATTTACAACCAATCACAGTCGTGTTTCGCCTAGAATTTACCAACTAAAGTTTATCATAATAAAGAAAGCACCTCCTTTTTAACATTCTGAATAGGTCATAGCATTATTTTACAGTGACTGACTCACTAAGAAATACGGCTACCAGATTGTATATACAGTGTGCGAATGTTAACACATACCGCATGCGGGAGTTAATATAAAAACATTTGTAGCAATTGATTATACCACCAGAAAAAGAAACCACTGTTTGCACTTTCTTAAATGTATTTTTTCCCAGAAAAATATAATTCTCATATTTACATCATAGGACATTAGAAATGAATTAATATACAGTTTGATGTGTTTCATTTTTTCTCCTCTAGAGTTCATTCTTACAATATTGCGTTCCTTTGGCAAAAAAATAATATGATCTGGTTGCAGTGACGAACAAAAGAAGCAAATGAAGTGTACCAATCGTTTCTCATTTGTTTTCAAACATCGCCGTTTACATTAAATATATAAATATTTTAAAATAACTATATTTAAATAATTATTTGTGAGTAAACAGCTTAATTTTATTCGTTAAATAGTCATAACAAATGCCACTCATGATTTCCAAATTCTCTAGATAAATTGACTCATCACTTCGTGACTCGTGAACTTATCGATAATTTGAAAATCACTCGTGGCATTACTTATGATAATAATACATTTCGACAGCTGTTCCAAGTGAAAAATACCAACATTACATTAATTTAACTTTTAAAATGAGTTTTACTTGCACAGATAAATAGTTTAAGGTTGATACGCTTTATAAAGGGAGGTAGAATTATAAATGTAGGTGCACTTGTTGGGTGAAACAAATCTCACCCACGCCATGTAATAAGCTTAATCAAGCTGGGAGTAGGAGGCGAGGAGCGCACGAGGAATTCTTAATGTCGCTATTAGTAAAGTTCCGCACCACCACCCACCCATTCTTCATCATAAAACTGCCTTCTTCTTGCGAATCTGCTCTGAAACTTAATTTTCTTCCTGCGCCACAGCCACCGTACAGTACTATCCATACATTATAAATCTCGTACATTTATTTTGTCATATTTATTATGGATTAAACGAAATACTTGTTCCCAGTCTCCATCTAACCTTATCGAGACACATGTGTTCTTCAGCAATTTGGTTTTCATTCCTTGAATCATCTTATTTTACTACCATATTTTCGGCGTTCTTATTTTCTTATTTTCCAATTAGTTGCAATCGAAAAGTTTATTATGTCATACCTTTCCTTCTACTGTTTTTTTTTTGTTTCCAAACCAGTAAGCATATGAACAAAAGTTTGTTTAATGTCTTAAATTAAATTTATTCAACCCACAAATAGTTAAAACATATTCTAATTGCGTCCCAGTTATTATTAATGCCCACCTCATTAATATGAACCTTATGTTTTGATTTCAATATTACTTTCCGTCTTATTTGAGTGAATGAAAACCCGCTGTCGGGTACCTACGTCACTGCGAGATTAGTATTGATAAAACTAAACTTTTTATTTGTAAAAAAAATGTAACGTATTTAATTTTTAAACTTGTAAAATAATGAGTTTGATAACACGGTCCACATGATTTTTGGTCTCATGAGTACCAATAATTGTACATAATGCAGTTTTTTTATCGTGCTTTCAGGTATGTATTCGGAATTTCTCCATCACCCACAGTTTTTTTATTTCACTTTCAATTAATGGATTTAAATAAAAATTCTTTTAATAAACGTTTTTTCGTCCATTTGTCCATTGTAAAATAAAACGAGGAACACTTTCATCAGGAGATTTCAGCTATGGAAAAGAGATATCAAGGCAAATGGAATTCTAATATGCTGGCCGATTATTGTTGGGCCATCAAGAGGGATGCTACACAGGCGAAATATAGCAGAAAATCGTAATTTCTTACATTATAGGTGAGTTCGAATGTTCGAATATTGTTTAGTTACGAATGTAGAAAATATTAAAATATTTGAAATTATAAATGTCTGTCTCTCGGAAACCAAAGCCGATATCATATTTGAATTCAGGGGGGAAAAAACTATCAGAATCACATATGTTTCTTTCAGAGACAAAAAAAAAAGTTTTTTTTTTTTTGCTCAGTGTAATTTAGAATATTCAGTTATTGTAATATGATTTTGTTTTACTCTAAATGACAAAAATATTTAGCCTGACTATTTAAACCCATGCCCCAAATCGCAGTCAATGACCAATCACATTTCAATGAATGTTGATTTACAACTAATCACAGTCGTTTTTCACCTCGATTTTATCATTTTCATTTTCTCTCTTTCATTTTATCAAATGGCTACCAGATTGTGTATATATATATATATATATATATATATATATATATATATATATATATATATATATAGTGCACGAATATAACCAGATACTGCTTGCGAGATATAATAGAAAAACATTCGTAGTAATTGATTATACCATAAAAATAAACCACTGTTTGCACGTTCTTAAATGTATTTTTTCCCAGGAATTAACGTAGAAGAAAAACATAATTGACATATTTACTTCAAAGGACATCAGAAATTAATTAATAACCTGTAATGACGTGTTTCATTGTTTCTCCACTAGGGTGCATTCTTACAATATTGCGATTCTATTTGGCAATAAGTATGATCTAGTTGCAGTGGTGAATAAGTGAAACAACATTTCTCATTTGTTTTCAAACATCGCCGTTTACATTAATTATTTTAAAATAACTATATTTAAATAATGATTTTTGAGTAAACAGCTTAATTTTATTCGTTAAATAGTCCTAACAAATGCCACTCTTGATTTCCAAATTCTCTAGATAAATTCACTTCTCACTTCGTGAGTCGTGAATTTATCGATAATTTGGAAATCAAGAGTGACATTACTTATGGTAATGCTTATCATCTTCCATTATTGTTTATTTGTAAACTATAAACACGTTTTACTAGCAATTATGCTGGCTGAATTTAAAATTGGCTAATCTATTAGAGTATATTCATTAAAAAGTCCAATCATTTTCTATATCTTAAAAAAATATAAATGTACCGGGTGGTCTATGTATTTTTTGGAGACTTGGAAAAGTCCTTTAACAGATGAATTGGAATATACTCATACTTACGGATATTTAGATTGGCGTGGAATGGAAAGAGAAGAGGCTTATATATATATATATATATATATATATATATATATATATATATATATATATATATATTTGAAAGCACGAATCTAAATAGGATAGTCAGAAGTGAATGAAATAGAACGGTGTACAAATGTGATGTCCTTTATCAGTTACCACGTTCAACATATACTTAAATGATATGGTAAAGAATTATTTCAAGAACATGGAAGGGTGGTAAAATAGGAGACAGCATAATTAAGTGCATAAGATTTTCATAAGATATGGCATTGATAGTAAATGAAGTGATAATATGTAAAATGTTAACATAGGTATATTACGTATGTGATCAATATGGAGTGAAGACAAACACAAAGAAAACAAGAGTAAGATTATGGGAAGGAAACCGAAGAAGATAAACGTGCAACTTCAATGACACTGTTGGACATGTACTAAATTTAAAATACTGTTGATGTATAAACTTAGACAAAAAATGAGTCATCTCTTGAACGCAAATTTCTTCTAAGTCCTACTCGGCACAGCGCTGGGATCAAACTAGGAAACTAGTCATAATTGTGCAGTCCTTGAGCTACTGTGTTATGTGGCATGAACTGAAGACACTCTACGTGTCCTGTTAGGTCAGCGATAAAGCATGCAGCCACTGTTTTTGTTAATGAAGGTCGTAGGTTCGCGTCCTCAATTATGCAGTTTTTTCGTAATATTTGTATTAAATTTTTTTTATGAATTAAATACAACATTTTATTTTGACATTTGAATTTAATCAATGTTAATGTCGTTATTGTAACAATTATATTTACCACATTCAGGGTTTGTTCTAGGTAATATCAATGTATTGCATTCAATAAGCTGTGATGCGCAGACGTCTGCGCAAAAGCAACATCCTCTAACAAGTTTGTTTATAAAGTATTATATCGAATTTTACCATGGTTCAGCGCACACACAAGGATGTAGGCACAAGGCAATCTCTCCTTGCACTGGTAAACGTTGCAGGTTTTATGCTCGTGAGGCTAGAAGGCGTTTGAAAATCCCTGAATCTACAGCTCAGAGGTGGGTGAGATTATCCAGGGAAAGGATTGAAAATCGTCGTGTTGGTTCAGCAAGAAGACGTGTTTCTACTCCCCCAAGAGAATGAAGCTTTAATTGCAGAAGTCCGTAGGAACCCCTTCCAAACTGCTTCTCAAATTAAAACAAATTCTCAATTCCCTGGATCAGCTCGAACAGCTCTGCGGCGTTTAAATTATGCAGGTCTTTTTGCACGGACAGCAGCAAAGAAGGAACACCTGACAGACAATCACAGATTGTTCCAACACGCCTTTGCTCGGGAAAATGCCAACTGTGATTGGAATAATGTAATATTCTCAGACGAGGTTACATTTTCTTCTACTCATGACGGCAAAGTGATTGTCGATCGTCCAAAGGGGTCTCGATACGATGCAGAATACGTGGCACGTGGCTAGACAATTTCGTCATGATCGCGTATCTGTGTCGTGTTGGGGCTGGATATCACGGGACGGTCTGGGTGTATTGTGGAAGCTGGACGACACACTGGACAATGTGCAGTATAAGGCTATACTAGAGAACATCTTGATTCTATCTGTGTGGATGACATATCCTGATGGAATTATTGAATTCGTACAGGATAATCATCCTGCCACAGTTATCGAGCGGTTTCAAACCGGTTCTCGGAGAGGTAGAGTATCAGAGTGATAGAATGACCTCCCTGTTCACCAGATTCGAATCCAATCGAAAATGTGTGGGCTAAGATGAAAATAGAGATGAACTCTAATTGGCCTGGAGATGCACGAAAGACGAAAGATGGCTTATGGGTTCAAATTCAAGACATCTGGGATGCTCTAGCAGATCGTCCACGTGCCTGTATAAATTTGATTGCATCAATGTCCTGCAGATTGAGGGCGGTAATAGATGCTGAGGGTTGATACACCCGATATTTATTTTGTTTTTGTTAAAGTTTTCATTTTAGAATATATTATTTTCTTTCCTCATTTATTTATTAGAAGAAGGTTTTAATTTATGTTTTTGTGTGTTTTGTGTGTGCATTAAAGCCAGAAAACTCAAATATAAAATTAAATATGAAACTACATTAGAGGCGAAATGCTATTCTAACATTCAGTTAAAAGAAAAAAAAGAAATAGTAGAACGGGAATCGATCCCTTGAGGTTACGAACGAAGATGATTTCTGTTATACCTGTCGACTATGGAAACACACTAAGATCTCTCTTTCATGTTGCTTGAGTCTGCACTGCGTTAACTAGTAAACAATCCAGTACAATTAGTGAAAACGTGTTGATGTGAATACGGCTTCTGCGAGCGCTCACGAAGTTCCCCGATCGGTTGATAAAATTTGTGGATGACTCTTTTTTTTTGTCTAAAGTTGTGCAATATAAGCAGCAAATATAGTTGCTTGTAAGAATTCAGAGAATATCAAAGACTAAAGAAGTGTTTAAAAGGGAATTTTTTTCTTCTGTAAATCTCTGGAAAACATTTAAAGAAAGAGACTGGACAAGTATTTTGTTTGGAGTGTGGGAATGTAAGAAATGGATACCTAGTCACAAAGAGCGACGAGAAGGGAAGATTGGTAACATTGGAAATAAGGAAATGGAGAAGAATAGAAAACATGATATGGGTAAATAAAATAACAAACGAAGTTGTAGTGACAAGGAACCTGTTAACCATTGCATGCCGAAATCTACCTTTAAATTTCTCCCGAGAAGCGTTGTGATGTACAAAAGTTGTGGTAAAAAAATGATCTGCCTTTTTAACTTCAAGGCACAGAAATCGACACCAGAATCCAGCAACGGCAAGCTATTTTGAGGAACAGCTGGAATCCTTGTTTGAGTGAGAACGGAGTGTGATGAGGCGTAATTCGGTGCAGTCGGCAGGTAGAGAGAGTTATCCAATCTACCAAGTCACAAGTTGTATTTCTTCCTTATAGTCTAAATGAGAGATTGTGCACTGGATTTTAGAGTCTTACAGTTAAAACGCAGATTTTTTATACGCCCTTAGAACATCACAATGCTCTTCTGGAAGAAATTTCAAGGTATTTTTCGGCTTGCAATGTTTGACATTTCTCTTGTGAGAACAGTTTAAATGAGTGAGGGTGAAAATGATAAAGAAGAGTAAAAAATGGCTACGTCTTCAATACACAGTACTTAATAAGATTTAACTTATTTGATTAAATTATCTCATATTTTGAGTAGGTAAGAAGAAATTGGAAAGACCAAAGAAAAGATGAAAAGGGCAGCAGTTTGGAGCCGGAACTGGCTAGCAAAAAGCCTAAATCGTGACGAAGAAGAAGAAGAAGAATAAGCTGACTATTGAAGGATGTACTCTAAGGAATAGTGGAAAGAATAAATTCCTGAGGAAGAAGAAGAAGGAGTTATCAGACGATAGCGTAATGATGAATGGATTAAATGCAGACACATAGAGAAGAATGGAGCATACTAAATTTACAATAAAGTATCTGCCCGTCGGGAGGAAACTATGAATGATATGTTTTTTTTATTCAATTAAATGAATAAATTTTATAGTAGTAGTAGTAGGACTTTATTAAACTAAAAGTAAAGTGCATACAATGTTATTTATAAATATGGATCGCACGAGTAGCAAAACCATACGTGCTGTTTATAGTCTGCAGCAATTCATTAAAAGTAAAATAAATAAATAATAAATTAATTAATGTGGAGTGATAATACGGACACGTTCAAAAATGTACAAAGAAAGCATACTTAAGTAAGTTATAACGGAAGAGATGTTTGGGAAGCGGCCAGTAGGAAGAAAACCTAAGAAAAGATGGGTGGACTCAGTGAAGGAAGATTGTCACCAAATCCTGAAATTTAGGAACTGGCAACAGAGAGAATTGGATAGATACGACTGGAGGTCTCGCATCAAGAAAGCCCGGGCCCACTTATGGACTGTAGTGCCATTGGAAGAAGAATAATATAAAAAAACAATAAATTAAAATACAATTAATTAACTAACTAACTAACTCATAGGCTCTATCGAACCCGTAGATTATGACCCACCGAACATAAACTCTCCATACATCCCTATCCTGAGCTAATGTTTTCCAACCATTCCCTGCATAATTTACTTCCCTCAAGTAGTAGTTAATGTTATTCTCCCACCTCATTCTTAGTCTACCAACTGTGCGTTTTTCCTGTGTTTTCCTACATGAAGCTTCTATGCAAATCTTTCATTCCCCATTCATGCTACATGTCCTACCAATCGCAGTCTACGAGACTTAACTGTTCTTATTATACCTTTCTATAAAGACCATGTAGTTCACTGGTATGTTGTCTTCTCTATTTACCTGTTCATCACAAATAAGTTTACATTATATATTAATTAAGTTACGTATAATTATTAAGTATTAATGATAGTACATTTTGCTTACATATTTATTTATTCACAAATGGGTGTTGTTCTTATTTTCAGCGTCTTATCCAGAAATTTGCCCATCTTTATCCAATTTCCTGGGTTAACTATTAACTAATAGCATGCCAATCTATTAAGTAAAGTAAAAAGTAAAGTGATCCCACAACAGGCCCGGAGGCCCTTGGGGTAGTAGGAGGTTAAGGCTCCCACTTTTTCTAGACGATCGGCACTTTATGTCAGCCGGTTGTCAGCCCTGCGTGACGGCCGCCTTTACCCCCAGAACAAGCGTCTGGTACTCACTTCCGTTAGAGGTTGACCGATATGAATTTAGAAATATTTCCAACAACTGACGCCTCCAATATTCAAATCGTTACATTTTCCTAATACATGTAATTCATCTTCAAAGCTCCCGCACATTGGACATATTCGCGTATCGGGATTGTCGGTATTTTTTTTTATATAAATTTCCATGCCCTCAACTTAAACCAATCTGAATAAGTTAAACACAACTAGTCAGTGTGTAGGTTTAATTTTGAACACTAGTGTAGTTGTAGAATGTAAGAACAATAAAGCAGAGGCAGGAAGAACACATTACAGTTGATACCTGCACCATGCCATGCGTCATTATGAAAACACCACCCGTTCACCCCCTGTTATGAGACGTGACTTTGTGGAGTAGCTAATATATTTCCTTGGAGAGTTTAATAACTGTTTGGGCATTAAGCCTTGAAATTTCTCTTCAACTAGAAAGATAAAAACACAACTGTACCGCAGTCCGTGTGTTAGGGAAACGTATAGTTTAATAAACGAAACAAATGGATTTGCTGAAATGAATTTCATTCTCAGGACGACTCCTTCTTCTGCCACAGATGTAAAAATGTTATTAGAAGAATTCTTACAACTTTATTTCATACCAGAAATTCAACAAAATCCAGCTCTTATAAGGGATCCTCTTCACGTATAATATTGCGTGACTGTATAACGTAAGAAAGTCAAATAAATAAACTAATATCTTACATAGAATTTACACATTTCCTATTTAAAAAATGCGTATCATTCCTTTAGTTTTATAATCAGTTATATAAATAAATAAATAAATATATATATTTCTATTTCCATAGTGTTCTGCCCTAGGGAAGGTCTTTCGCTGCAATCATAACATTTTCATGCTATGCTTTGCAGCTTTACTAGGGAATTATAGGTGTGGGAGCTTTACGTTGCTTTCCACACCGGTGAAGGATGTTGATGATAATGATAAGGATGATAATGATGGCCGAATGATTTTCTGGGACCGTTGGGCCCTAAGAATCCTGACATTTGTCTTGCAGATGAGGAAAAACCCCGCAAAAACCTCACCCAGGAGCCTGTCCCGACCAGGAATCGAACCCAGGCCCGCTGTGACAAGGCAGAACGCTACCTCGAGACCACAGCGCTTAAAGCATTAAGTGCAGGGGAATTAAAGCTTCTTGTAGGAAAACCAGATAGAAAACGCCCAGTTGATAGACCAAGAATAAGGCGGGAGAATAACATTAACCTCGATTTGAGGGAAGTAAATTAGTGGAAAACATTAGCTCAGGATAGGGTTCTGTGGAGAGCTTATGACCGTTCTGCCATGAACCTATGGACTCGATAGTGCCAGCGAGTTCTAATTATTAAGTAAAACATTCTTAATCATTATTTCCGTATCGTGTCATCTTTATTTCCAATACTTTCATAGCTAGTCAAACTCCATACTGCTACTTTATTCTTGAATGTTCATGTTTCTTTTTTTCCTTGTATTATTTGAAATTAAATTAATGAGTATATAAAAACAGTACACGTCGGATGCTGGCTTTACACTCACTTGCCATTTACAGAAATGGAACGATCATCTTGTTAATATATTAATGACTTGTGGTTGGCATATCTAATCCCACACTCGTTATAGCTGGTTTTCTTAACATGTATATCCACTACTAACTCTAGCTACTCAAATTCAATTTGATACTCGGTGGAGACCGTTCCAATACTGACCGAAATTCCACGATGAACATTCTTCCCCCCATGGTGACTCGAACCAGCTCTACACCAAAGCATGATGTCTTATACCACTCGGCTAGGGAACTGGACAAATAAATACGTATAGGCCAATATAATAAGATCCCATAAATTAATATTAAAAATAATTATTATTCATATAAACAAAAACGTGCCAAAATAATTAAACCGAAATATGAATAGGAATAAATGAATCAACGTTACGTATTTATGCGCTCTCATTAATTTACGAAATTTGTTCATTAGCGAATACATACGTACGAAAAATAATGCCACCTGAGATTATAATCGAAAATTTCTCTCTCCCGATACTGGGAGGTCCGGTATCATCTATTACAAACTTCCAGTGGTGAGATAGAGTAGTTATATTAACATTAATTTTATTTTGTATTAATGACAGAAAATTATGTTTGCTCATTATTATTATAATTTATTTGGTTACAGTTTAGTTCGCTATCTTAAAATAATTAATTTATGGTCCAGTTGTTCTCAATTGAGAAGTGTTAATATAGTCGACAAAATAATGTGTAGGCCTACACACAGAAATGTGTAAACGTCTTAATACATTTAAAAAAAATAGGATATTTGTACATCAGCAATATTGCTGTTTTCATTTATGCTATCTGGCAACTGTGAACTAACTACTCTCCGATCTAGTTTATAGCTTGTATTAACATTGAATTATTGGTGAAAAAAAAGATACAAATGCCGGCCAGTGATATATAAATGCAAATGTATAAAAATATACTACTCTTTGTAGTCCTTCGTTCATAGTTTATTTTGTTCTAAACATAGACTAGCTACAAGCCGGAGGGTCGAGGGTTCAAGTCCCGTTGGGGTCAGGATTTTTAAACTGACCCAAACCCTCTGGCGGCACTATGGCCCTGGGGTCGACTCAGCCTCTAACGGAAATGAGTACCAGACGATTGTTCTGGGGTAAAGGCGGCCGTCACGCAGGGCTGACAACCCGGCTGACATAAAGTGCCGATTGTCTAGAAAAAGCGGGAGCCTTAACCTCCTACTACCCCAAGGGCCTCCGGGCCTGTTGTGGGATCACTTTACTTTACTTTACTTACTTTACTTTACATAGACTAGATATGTAGGAACACAATCTACCTGCATGAATGCATCCCCTTCTTTTCTTTGCGTGTTTACTGAAATACCAGATCCAATAACGTTTAATACTTCTGAGTGAATGGCAATATCAGGAATAGTTTTAAAATATTCAATGAAAAGTTTGCATGCATTATGCATTTTTTTTTTGTTTAAACTATTACGTGGTTATTTAAAATAAGTTAATACAATTCTAAGAATTTATCATGAGATAAAATTAATTTAATGATAATGTGCCAAGTTTATAATCATTTTTGTTAATTTACTTCTGGGTCAGTGAACGAACATTCGTTTTACTTCAAAGCTCACTCAAACTGCTTCTTAAAACCAGGTTGACAAACATTTTTAACAGGAAATAAATGCATAAGCTTTGTATTTAAAATTATTTTTTAAAGCAGAAACTCTATAATTTCACGGTTAGAGTTACGACGTATTGGAGCAGCAATTTGTTCAAATTAAATCCTAATTATCTGTAATATGTTACGATGACTTAACTAAACAACACGTATTGGTTTTCAGCAGGATGCGAGCTATTTCACAGTTTTCACCGTGAAATTTCCCTTGATTTGCTTCTGGTGGAAAATAAATTTTTATACTTGTGATTCTTTAATTTTAACTTTGGATGTCTTTATTAAAAGCAATAACAATAGATGGACATGATATCATAACGAGGAGAAAGAGAAGAAATATGAAAACAAATTTATAATGTAATACATTTGTTACAATTATAAATAAATACAATATAATTCTTGCTTAGCCTCAACCCATTTTGTGCACATAATTTAATAAAATTATTATTATTATTATTGCTACTATTATTATTATTATTATTATTATTATTATTATTAGTTAGTAGTAGTAGTAGTAGTAGTAGTAGTAGTAGTAGTAGCAGCAGTATTATTATTATTATTATTATTATTATTATGCAGAGAAATCAAGAAAAAAATAACGAAATAATTAGAGAGATAATGAACGTAGATTTGAATATTTTGGAAGTAACTGAATAACAGGAATTGAGGTGGTTTGGGCCTTTAAAAAAGATGAGAGAAACGATTTTAGGATGAAGGCATAAGTTAAGCAGAAGAGGAAAACCACGATACAAATGGATGAAGTCAGAAAGAGAATGAATAGGAAGAATTTATGATACGATGGAAATTATGGACGTATAAAATTACCTTGAGTTTAAGGAAAACTACTGTGTTGTAGAAATGTTCTTAAGTAAAAAGTATTATTATCATCATTATCATTATTATCATCATTATCATTAGAATAATAATAATTATTATTTTTATTATTATTATCATTATAATAATATAATAATAATAATAATAATAATAATAATTATTATTATTATTATTCAATCCTTCCGGGAAATTCTCGTATAAGACTTGAAAGCATAATAATAGTCCCTTCGATTGGTTGCCGGCCAAAGGAAGGCAAGACCAGTGATGGGGCTGCCATCTTATAGCCTCTGGTCAGGCTTTTCTGGAGAAGAAAAGAAAATAAAGGAAAGAAGAAATGGAAGAAAGGAAAGACTCCCTAGCCCTCGGATGCCCTAATAGCGTCGGGGTCGAAAAAAACAAGAGTTAACCAAGAGAGGTTAGATAGTAAAGTTAAAAGAGTGCAAAACACAAGTAAGTGGAAGAAATGTTTTGCTCAGCTTGGGCACCTTGTGGTCGCCATCCACATATCCCCTAGATGAGTGAAATGAGATTCATGCGCAGAACGGCGGGTTACACCAGATGGGATCGGAAAAGGAACACCGATATCTTAAAAGAATTGAAGACTACGCCAATTTTGGAATATATTAAACAGTACCAACTAAATTGGAAACACCATCTTGAAAGAATGAGTTCAAATCGGATCCCCAAAGCTGTTTATAATTATATACCAAGAGGACGAAGATCACTGGGCCGTCCTATGAAACGCTGGAGGGAAAATTTTCTATAGGATCGTAACAGGCCTTGGCCTAATACTTGGAAGGAAGAAGAAGAAGATTATTATTCAATATCAAGGAGATGAAATTTCTGCGACGAACTGCAGGTTATAGCCTTCTAGACCACCAAAGAAATTCAACAATAGCCAGAGAGTTAAACATCGTACCTATATCTGAATACCTCCAAGAATATAGAAACAATTGACTAGCCCATATTCAGCGCATGGATCATCACAGAATACCAAAACAAATTCTTCACTACATTCCTCGAGGCAGAAGATCTGTGGGTCGACCTTTTCGGAGATGGCGGGAGACCGTAACGGGCCACTGGGCCTAATACTTGAAAGGACGATGATGATGATGATCAAGGATTATACTTTAAGGTCTGTTCCGATTCATGTAAGAATTGGTCTGTCCATCTTTTACTGGTTCTTCCAACATTTCTTCGTCCTATGGGTCTGTAGTAAAGCATTGTTTCGGGATTATGTTGTTATCCATTTTATTGATGTGGTCCATCTATTTTTCTCTGTATTGCGCAATCACGTTTAATAACTTAAATGTATTAATTCTGTTCGTATATCTTCACTGCGTTTCCGATCTGCTGTTGTTTATCCAGCCTCACTCCTCGAGAACTTAATTTCTGAAATTTCTGTTCTTCGTTCCTGGTTTTTAGTTAAGACCCAGTGTTCATATCCATTCAGTGTTGTTAGAACCTCTATTGTTTTATGAAATTTTAAAAGTCTCTTTTCTAGTTCCCTTAAAACTTCGTTCTATGGTGCAACACAGATAATTAAATTTACTTATTTTGTTTGAAATGTCTTCACTTTTTGTATATGACACATTGTATTCCAGATAGTTAAAATTATTCACCTGTTCTATTGTTTTATTCTCTATTGAAATGTTCACTGATAGTGACTCCTCATACCGTAGAAAAGCTAAAAGTTGAGTTTTTACAATAGATATTTTCAAGTTGAATGTTTCAGTTACTTTACTCAATTTGTAAATTGCCCGTTGTAAGCTATTTTCTGTCTCAAATAGCATAACATGATCGTCTAAAAAATATAAAGTATATAAAAAAATATAGTTAATTTAAAAATGTTCCTGAAAAAACAAATTGAGACGTCAATATATAGGCCTATATTGAAAAATGATGGCGAAAGTGAACATGCCTATTTTATTCCGCAGTTTATTGTCGCTCTTTTGTTGTTATGTGTTTATGGACCAGCCTAATTAATATTTTATTATCTAGGCCCTACATATAAACTTTCAATAAATTTAAATGAAAGTTTTCATTATATTTCATAACTTATTTCTGTCATCTATCAAAGGCTTTCTCAAAATTATTTATTTAATGCAGAGCACTTGAAATACAGGTCATTCACATAAATGCTATATATGTTGGTGAGTAGTACTCTCTAGGTTTATCTATTAACTGTCATAAAAATATTGATGTATGGATCAGAATGTTGGACGATCACTAAAATACAAGAACAAAGATTAGAAGCAGCTAAGATGAGAGTTTTAAGAAATATAGCAGGATATACTCTGCTGGATAAGAAAAGAAATGAAGCTATAAGAAAGGTACTAAATATTTTCAAACTTACAGACCGAATGATTAAATACAGGAACGTCTGGAAAGAATATATTGATAGAATGCCAGAAGGAAGATTTCAAAAATTATTGCTAAATTATAAACCGCACGGAAGGAGAAATGTTGGACGCCCACACAGAAGTTGATCTGAACAATTTTAACAATTTTTTTTTTTAATGCCCCAGGTTTGTCTTTCGACATTCCTGGTTTCTCTCCTGGCATGGCGTACTTGTAACCCACTTCTGAGGTTGGGGCGCCTGGAAGGCGGGGTTACATTGCCCCGATGATATGATGGGTGATGATGATGATGATGATAATGATGAATATGAATGATGATGATGATTGCGATGGCCATATGATTTCGGGGACCGTTTAGGCCTTAAAGTTTTTTCTGACATTTGTCTTACAGGTGAGGAAAACCCCCGATAAAAACCTAACCCAGAAAAACTGTCCCGACCGGGGATCGAACCCGGGCCCGCTGCGTGACAAGGTAGCACGCTACCCCGAGACCACAGCGGTTCATGAAACCGGAACGAGCCAACAGGCTTAATCCGTGGATGATGATGATGATGAAATATTGGGGTAAGTCTGAACAAGATATTTCTTTTCTAAACCGATTTGTGTTTCTGATACATAGTATACTTTCAATAACAATATTAAGATGACATTGTGAGATGGAGGCATAGATGTTATATACACATATTTAACTTGAGCTAATGTTTTCCAACCATTCCTTGTAGCTATATTTTTTTATTCAACAGATCTTAAATGCATACATCTTCTTCCTGTGCCCAACAGTACTTTAATTAATATTATTTTCCCACCTCAATCTTGGTCTTTGTGTCTGGGTTTCGTACTAAAGAGTTTTTATGCTCATGCCCTATTTCGTTCCCAATTCATGTCATATGTCCTGTCCATCACATTCTTCGAGACATTCCATCTGGTTTTTCATAAAGATCATGCAGTTCACTCTGTGTAGTTTTCTCCATTCACCTGTCTGTCACTGTTTGGTCCGCACTCGTAACTTTTTCTTCTCTCTTAAAGTAAGAGATTATGTTTCGCAACCATATAGTATAACTAGAAGAAAAATAGTTATATATATATTTTTTTCAGTTTAATACATTTTTAGAGAAGTATGGATGACATTGTAATAGTGAATGTCACTAAAATGATGATATTTCAATTATAAAAATGGTTGTACCTTATATAACACAGTCGTTCTCAACGGTGTTCAAACACGATTATTAAAAGTATAAAACTGGACTTTTCTCAAAAAAGTCACGTTATACAGGGTGATTAAAATATTTTCGACTATATGTTATCTGGAAGTTACTAAAATATATTTAATTAGAGACATGGGAGTTTATACATAATGACAAAGATCATTTGAGTAGTAATTAAGTGTTTTAATATGTTGATCCTCAGCTGAAAGATAATTTTGTAACTGTAGATTGTAATTGTTGCGTGGACAGACGTAAAATAATTTTATGACACATAAAGGTCATATTTCTATATTAACACGCACATGGGTCCTGGGAAGTTAACCAGTAGCTACCGAAGGTATGCTTGTTTCATGTTTAACACTGCAATCCAATTACCATCTCTAACAACCAAATGACCATCCAGCTAAATTGTTCCTTCGTTATCATAACAACCAAACTAGACGTCAATCTGCTGCAAAATTGCAAGTATCCTTCACTGTTTACCCTTCCCTCGGCAATCTAATGTGCATTGCCTATTAGAAATTAAAGTAAAAATTATTAAAGTTTGGAAGATACAGTTTATGCAGTTTGTTTATTACTGAAAATTTATATTTATTTTATGAGTTCCTAATTTTAAAATTTTTAATTTTCTGGGCATCTTTGAAAAATTTAATTTTTAGATACACACTACTAGATCATAAAAATGAAGACATCTTAGACGAATTACAGAAAAAAATTTTACAAAACACAATTTCTGATTATAAGTCAAGATGGATGCAACATGTTCATCGAATGGAAGATCATAGGATATCCAAACAAATGTTAAGCTATCAATCTGCAGGAGGAAGAAGACCAGGACGTCCACTCAAAGGACTTTTAGATAGTGTTTCTATTGAGGCCAAAACAGGTCAACAAATGACCTAAATTCGTGAATGGACTATGATGATGGTGAGATATCGATAAGAATATCGCCAGCCTTTTTCACGGAATTGAAGCGACATTTCACAAACGATGCGTATATCTGCACAAAAAATGCTTAAAACAAAGAAAATAATTCCAAGAATTAAAATTATTTAAAATCACACCCCCTTAATAGGCTTATGTGCTTTGCGATGTCTTGATAATCTAAATAATTGGGAAAGTAACTACTTTATTATATTTTTATTCCTATTTATACAAGAAATTGGGCCAACAATAAAAAAATATATAGCCTACCTAACACATAAATGTCGATATTAAGAGTTTTATTATGCATTGAGTCGACCGCGGTGAACTAGTGGTTATGCTCATTGCCTCTGGTCCCGAGGGTCGCGGGTTCAAACCCGACCGGGGTCGATGGATTTTTTAGGACAGAAAAATCCAAGGAGCAAGTCCTCCGGGAGGGACTTGAAGCCGTGGGTCCCGGGGTCTGAAGATTTTCAGGATCGTAAAAAATCCTTAAGCCCGAATGAAAAGGCCTCTAAGCAAAATTTACCGAATTTTCCTGTCCTAGTACCTTGGTTTCCTAGATGTCAGTATGAGGCGGAACGCTGACCACGGACCACTCAAAATGACATCTATACGAAAACAAGTGTAACTAAATTAGTATGGTTCAAATTCTTCCATGTAGGGGGAGAGCGCCTAAATCTCTGTAAAGGGAAAATATAGGCTTACAATACAATGCAATTATGCATTGAGTGCTGCTAATAAATTATTCGGTATTAGGCTATATTTTATTAAATCCCGTTCATAAAATACACTTTGCTAAGTTATAACTAAAAACACGGGATTGCTGAGCGAGTTGGCTCATACGGGTAATGCTTGAAATTATTTTTTCGAAGTCTTAACTGTTTTCCTTTTCCTTTTCTTTTTTCTGGTTTTCCTCAGTTAACTAAACAAATTGGATGTAAATTAATTACCATGATCTATTTCATTATAATCATCATTTAATATATTTTTTTAGTCAATGCCGCCAGGTTGTCATTACGACATTTTTGGTATTCTCCCCTGGCATGGCTTACTTGTACTTCACTTCTGAGGTAGAGGCGCCTGGAAGGCGGGGTTACGTCTGCCCCAATGATGTGAAAAATGGTGCTGATGATGCGACAGGAGAGACCTTAATCTAAACTTAATCTAAACGAGGCGAATGAGATGTTGATGATAATGATGGTCAGATGGTGTTGGGGACCGACATTTGTCTTAAAGGTGAGGAAAAATCCCGAAGAAAAACCTCACCTAGGAAACTTGTCCCGACCGAGGATCGAACCTGGACCCACTGCGTGACAAGGTAGCACGCTACCTCGAGACCACAGCGGTGGTCCCATTTAATAATATTGAAATTAATTTATTGAAGTCTTGAATTGACATTTGGTAAACACAACAAATTGAATACAGAGCTTACTACTCGTAGATACACATTGAGATCCTAGATCCATCCATCCATAGTAATTCTGCCCGAAGGCAGGTCCTTCACTGCAATCATAGCATTTTCATGCTATGCTTGCAGTTTTACTAGGGAATTATAGGTGTGGTAGCTTCCCGTTGCTATCCACACCGGTGAAGGATGATGATGATGATGATAATGATAAGGATGATGGCCATATGATTTCGGGGACCGTTTGGGCCTTAAAGTTTCCCTGATATTTGTCTTACAGGCGAGGAAAAACCCCGATAAAAACCTCACCCAGAATAACTGCCCCGACCGGAGATCGAACCCGGGCCCGCTGCGTGACAAGGCAGCACGCTACCTCGAGACCACAGCGGTGGACAGATCCTAGATGAGATCTTTAATACTTTCAGTCCTACATTATAAAGTGGGGAAAATGTTATGGATATTTTCTGTATACATGAAAAAGAATATATATATATTATTCTGTCAAACGGTCAGTTTACATCATGTCGTTCAAGAATATCTAAAAATAGATGTGTTTACACAATACTTTGGTAACACTCGATGTAGAAATCTGTTGTTCAGCAACAAGGACCGATGCAAACAGTATCCTATATCACAGCTTTCAATTTGATGTTCAGGGACTACACTTGAAATTATTAAGGGGGTCTATAAGTTTTTTATTTGATTTCAATCACGAGAGCTAAGTTTCCTTTTATATTTTTCTTTTGGTAATTTTTTTAAGAAAATCTATTCTGGATTTTAATTTATTTGATAGATTTTAGTGTTAAAACATTGAATATCTGCTATTTTAAAGTCAGGGCATTTTATTTATAAACATAGTCCTTTTAGAAAGCACCTATCTACAGAACGAGTAGAAGGTTACCATTGTTGGTTTAGGTAAAATTTATCAACAATTCACATAATATAATATATTTTTCGGCGTATGGATAAAACCAGGGAATGTATCGATTAGTATAACATGATTTAATGTTCAAAAATACGATCACATTTCTCCATTATTCCACGAATTGTCATGGCAACATCTAAAAGAGAGAATAAAATCGCACTGTCTAATTCTCCTATTTAAGATCCTACATACCTCGATTCCCAATTATTTATCATCCCGTTTCCAGTATCTATCCTCAAACCATAACTTAAACACAAGATCACAACATAGTCTCTTACTTAATATACCGCAACATAGGACATCACATCACTCCATGTCATATACCATCTCCACTTCTCGCAACTGGAATTCCCTACCACAAGAAATAACGGGCTGCCGGACATTGGCATCTTTTAAAATAAATCTAAATTTATATCTGCTCTAAACTCGACTTCATTATTATCCAGTGTAAGATATATATATATATATATATATATATATATATATATATATATTAATTGGTGTTTCCCGTATAATGTATCATATTTATATTATTATTATTATTATTATTATTATTATTATTATTATTATTATCGTATCATTATTGTTATTACCCTATAAAATGTTGTTTGTACATGACATTTACATTGCTACATTTATTGTATCTTTAACTGTTTATAATTAGTATAGTGTATAGGCCTATCTATATTTATCAAATATTTATTTGTATTTGTGCTGGTTGAGTGGAAGAGAGGGCCTTATGGCCTTAACTCTGCCAGAATAAATAAAGTATTATATTATTATTATTATTATTATTATTATTATTATTATTATTATTATTATTATTATTATTATTATTATTATAAGAAAAAATACATTTCTATTAATGGAACTAATTTTCTATTTAAATTTGACGTAGTCTGCCAAAATGGCTAGAATATTGGCAAAGTCATAAACTAAAATGAAATTAAAATATGTACCTTCTTAGGTCACAGAGCCATTGTCCTCAACTTGTAAAAATATATATGTATGCTTTCTTTTCCTGAAGGCCTTTCAGAATTTATATTCCATCATCAGCAGATATATTTCTTCGCTACATTTGTTGAGATGTTCTCGATGATGGTCTTAATGTAGTGTTGTCCGTAACTGAAGTATTCAAATGTAGCGAAGAAATATACCTGCTGATGATGGAATAGATGTTCTGTAAGGCCTTCAGGAAAAGAAAGCATTCATATATTTTTACAAATTGAGGACGACGGCTCTGTGACCTTAGAAGGTACATATTTTAATTTAATTTAATTTTATGACTATCCACCTCAACGGTTTTAAACAATGAATGTTATTAGTATTGATGGTAAAGTCATGTTTTATCGAAACTGATAGTATCAAAAAAGTATTCATTAGATCGATATAAACTAGATTATGACAATATAATAAAATATAGGTAATAATTCCTAAGAAAAATATATTTCATAATATACACTATATAGGATCGTTGTCAATAAGGCTATTAATTATATATAACCTAGAATAAATTACTGACGTACATTTGACGTTGAATGCATTATTTAAATTCTAATTTGGTTTTGCTGTTTTCATATTCCATGTGGTAAAAAAAATATGGAAAAGTACAAACATGCATACACAGTATACAGAAATATTGTCCAAAGTAAAACAATATATGGAGCTGACGTATGGAATGAAAACAGAGATTAAGGAAAAAACTTCTGACAGCCGAGATGGATTTTTTAAGGTGATGCAGAAAACAAGAATAGGTAAAATACCAAGCATAGAAATAGGAGAAACTATGGGAAGATATAGAGACACCATTGGTGAATTACAGAAACTACTGTCAAAGTGGTATATGCACACAGAATGTACAATGCAATATTACATTTTATTTCATTGTGTATACTGAGTTTCGTTGCGAAAACTTATAAATTGAGTCTGCTACTGCGATTTTCTAATTTTCGCATTTAAGTATACTCATATTCCTAATGATCCAATTTGGCTGGTTAATGAACTCGCTCTTACTTTTTAACTGATTGCTATCCCAGTCCTAAGCGAGTTTGGTCTGAATAATAAAAATTGCTGTTGATAGAGCATTAAAACACACACACACACACACATATATATATTCCACCGCTGTGATCTCGAGGTAGCGTGCTGGTTTGTCACTCAGCGGGCCCGGGTTCGATTCCCGGTTGGGACAGGCTCCTGGGTTTTCCTCACTTATAAGACAAATGTCAAGATGCTTAGGGCCCAACGGTCGCCGAAAATTATCCGGACATCATAATCATCATTATCATTATCATCATCTTTCACGGTGTGGAAAGCAATGGGAAGTTACCACACATATAATTCCCAGGTATAGCTGCAAAGCATAGCATGAATATGATTGCAGTGAAAGACCTGCCCTCGGGCAGAATTACTATGGATGGATATAGTCCCAAAGTCGAGAGTTCGAACCCAGCTATGGTGGATGGATTCTTAGGATAGAATAATCCAAGTGACAAGTCCTGCGGGAGAGAATGTAAGTCTTGGGTTCCGAGTCTGAAGATTTTCAGGCTCGTATAAAAAAATCAAGCTTGAATAAAAGGCCTAATGGAAAATTTAACCGATATTCATCCTTTCAAGTAATACCTTAGTTGCCTGCTAGAAGTATCATTGAGGCGATGTGCTGAACATATGGTATCTGTAGATAAATAAGCGTTACTAAGTTCGCTTAATAAACTGACGCTAGGGAGTACCCATGTCCCCATGCGGGACACACACGCATATATATATATATATATATATATATATATATATATATATATATATATATATAATAACTGTATTTTTGACTTTCAAAAATGAAGGCAAATATGACATGAAAAGAAAAATAAATGCTTGCGTTCGAATTATTAAGAATACTATATCCGTAGTAGTTCTGCCCGAGGGCAGATCTTTCACTGCAATCATAAAATTTTCATGCTATGCCTTGCAGCTTAAGTAGGGAATTACAGGTGTGGTAGCTTCCCGTTACCGGCGAAGTGTGATGATGATGATGGTCGGATAATTTTCGGGGACCGTTGGGCCCTAAGCTTCCTGACATTTGTCTTACAGTCGAGGAAAAGCCCTCAAAAAACACCTCACCAAAGAGCCTGTCCCGACCGGGAATCGAGCCCGAGCCCGCTGCGTGACAAGGCAGCACGCTACACCGAGACCACAGCGTTGGACGAGAATACTATATATAAATATTATATATACTTACTTACTTACTCACTGGCATTATCGAACCCGTAGGTTCATGGTCGCGCGGACATAAGCTCTCCATACATCCCTAACTTGAGCTAGTGTTTTCCAATCATTCCCTGTATAATCTACTTCCCTCAAATCATAGTTAATGTTACTCTCTCACCTCATTCTTAGTCTACCAACTGGGCGTTTTCCTTCTGGTTTTCCTACAAGAAGCTTACATGCACGTCTTTCATTTCCCATGTATATATAAGAAATACATTTTTTTGTTAGGATTCCTGAGTGGCTCAGATGGTTAGAGCACTGTAGGTACCGGGTTTAGAAACTCGGGTTTAAATCTCGACTCAAGCAGTTATGTTTCTTTTCATATTATATATATATATACCGGTATAGGGCCTATATAATTTGTGTCGTTGAAGATATTAATTTTTTTTCACGAGAACAACCTAAATTGCCACATTTCTTCGGAATTCGCTAATGTCTAGGCTATTAGAAGAATAATATTAATATAGATCTGATGGAAGTAGAGATCAAAATTAGCCTGTACACAGTTATGTTTGAGGGTAGCAATAATTAGAGTCTAAATAGTGAATTGAACATCGAAAGTCTCAATTTCTGTAACCACATAGTTACATGTAAACGTTGTAACTTTTATCTCGTTTGGTAAGTTTCTAATGTTTGAAACAATTGAATGAATGGACGAATTAATATTTAATGGTTGAAATACATTAATGTGTGAGGATGTGAGTTCTGTACACAGGAAGTTTGGTAACCGGGCAATTAGAGGAAGTGTTATCCATAGCAACAGCAACATGACGCAATAAAGGGCGATCCGGTGGAAACAGAAGAAGAACGGTACGCGTCCTTTATGGTTCTTTTCGAACACGCAAATCTTAAAAAAAAGACTGCAGGAACTAATAAAACTTTCATTTGGCAAAATTATTCAACTACCTCAATCAAGTATTGTAAATAAATTAGAGCATAACAGTACAAGGCAATGCTTTTCTTTGTAATTTAGCACAATGTATTGTATTTCTAACAAGTCAATAACCTTAAAATACCTTTGTCTAATGTAGATTATTCCATTCCATTAACGCAAATTAACATCTCAACTTATAGGTACTCTTAGGTGCTACATGTCACGCGAGCCTTACAGTGACACAACCTGTCGGAAGAGGGATTTTTAACTGTGGATCGCATACATACTTTTTTGACCATTCAAGGACATGGAGGGCTTCCCCGAATTAGGGATCAACTCAGTGTCAGGGCCTTCTCCGAGTCAACGCGGCATTAAGACGAAATTCACTATTCACACACTCCCGTTCATACAAAACATGGCGAATATGATAATGAGATTATGATGTAATATTAACATGATATTGTGAAAAGAAAAATTAATGTCTGAACCAGGAATCGAACCGTGGACTTCTAGTTCTCCAGACTAGTGTGTAGCCCACTACACCATTCTAGACTTGGCACAAGGTTCGATTCCTGGTTCAGACATTAATTTTTCTTTTCACAATATCATTATTATATTATAATATGATCCATTATTGGAACTGTGTTAAAATAACAGTATTGGAAAATGTTAAATGAGATTATGATGGCCAGACAATTTATCTCACCAGAATTAGAAACAATGATGTAATTAGTTTCGACTTAATCCTTTGGCATTAACTTACTCTAATTCTTGTTGGCCGAAACCAAAGTAGAGGAATATTACTGTTAATAATAATATAATTGTATAGTCATTGCAGCCAAGGAAGTATGAACTTTTAGAATAAGTTTCTTCACTTTTTACTTATTTTTTGAGAGAAGTTTAATCCCTACTTTATTTCTGATGATGTTCGGGGAAACATATCCCCAAAAATTCCATCACCAAGAAAACATGTCCCGACTGGGAAACACCCCGTGGCCGCAGGGTAATAAGCAGTGGTGACTAATATGACTAAGTAACTAACTAGCTCATTGGTTCTATCGAACCCGTAGGTTCATGACCGCGCGGACATAAACTCTCATTACATTCCTATCCTGAGCTAATGTTTTCCAATCATCCCCTGTATAATCTAATTCCCTCAAATCATGGATATTCTCCCACCTCATTCTTGGTCTACCAATTGGGCGTTTTCCCTCTGGTTTTCATACCAGAAGCTTCCATGCACCTCTTTCATCCCCCATACGTGCCACATGTTCTACCCATCGAAGCCTGCGAGATTTAACTGTTCTTATTATATCTGGCTTCCAATGTATATCATATAGGTCACTATTAAACATTTTTCTCCATTCACCTCTCTGTTCATCGGATTTTGGCCCAAAATGTTTCCTGATTATTAATGTTTTATTTATGGAGACTAATATAAAAATATAAAATAAAATCTATAATAAATGGATATAAAATAATTAGTATTCATAACAATTACGCTTCTCTGGTTCCTATGCATTGTTAATAAAAATAAAACAAAAATAATTTATATTGCCTGCATTAGATAACATTTTTAGTACTTCAAAATGTAATTTTTTCACTATTTATGTAAGATATGTTACGAATGTTATACAAAAAAAATAGTTTACCATAGCAATTATATTATTATTATTCAAATTATTTTTTAATCCGTTCTTAATTATTCCTGCCTATAGACACTTGAACAACAGAATTGTCAAGGGTATCTTCAGACTTGCATTCAGTTTCAAATTAACCTAAACGTAATACGTTTATGATGATGATGATGATGAATATCTAATATTTTATGGCGTACAGTTTATTTGGTTTTGTAACTCTTGGCAACACTTCTTATGAACATTTGCCATTTCAGTGAATCTCAATAATATATGCATGGGTATAAGCATGGAGTCTTCCCCAACATTTGGAAACCAGCACAAATAAAAATAATCATGAAAATGGGGGACAGGGACGCTATTGACCCAAAATCATACCGGCCCATCTGCGTGCTGCCAGTGCTGGGGAAACTTTATGAGAGGCTAATCCTCTTACAACTCTAACCAACTCTCCAACAAGCCGCATCGAACAGACAGTACGGTTTCCAACCAGGCAAAGGTACCGAGGACGCCATCACAGAACTCTTCGACATCGTTGAACGAAGCCAAGAAAAACTGACGATCGGAATCTTCATTGACTTCGAAAGCGCCTTCGATACTCTGTGGTGGCCAAGCATTCTCCTAGCTCTAAAACGAAGGAACTGCCCTTCGAACTTGTACAAAGTAATCAGGGACTACCTCCAAGGAAGAACAGCTACCCTAGTGGAAAACCACAACAGAATACATCGAAACGTAACGATTGGTTGCCCACAGGGTTCAGTCCTCGGACCTAGCCTATGGAACTTAGTACTGAATGAATTACTCCAGCTATTAGAAGAACATCCTCACGCTCAACCGATAGCCTACGCCGATGACCTGGTAATCCTCATTTCGGGCAACTCCAGGAGGCAAGTAGAGGAGAGAGCTCAAGAAATCATCCACATAACAACACAATGGACCAAGCAGCACAAACTCTCCTTATGCCCAAAGAAAACAACTGGCATGCTCCTAAAAGGCACACTTCACCCAGCATGCCCACCAACAATAAGAATTGAACAAAGAGGACTGCGCTTCTTTCAACAAATTAAATACCTTGGAGTAAGGATCCAAACAAATATGAAAATTTACGCCCATATTGAAGACATCGCTGGAAAGGCCAAACACCTCTTCCACGCAATGGCCCATCTGGGTGGACAGAATTGGGGATACCAGGCTATTAACTACGTAAAGCTATATAAAACACTGTTCCAACAAATATGCGCGTATGCTGCACATGGATGGGCGAGATGACTAAAGGCATGCCACAAAAAGAAGCTCCTGGCGGCACAAAGACATGTGCTAATACGTGTCACCAAAGCCTATAACACTGTATCGAGAGCATGCCTTCCAGTCATAGCTGGAGTATTCCCAATAGACTTGTACATAGAGAGGAGGATTCAACGACATCGTCTCCGAAGAGAGCTTCCCGTCAACATCGAGGAAACGATCATTACTCCGGACCTATACGCCGAACCAGATGAAAGGGACGCCGTCCGCAGAATAATCGACTCTCACCTCCTCGACAAGTGGCAACTGGAATGGGAACAGGAGCCCCATGGACGCCAGACATTCCAGTTCTTCCCGAGAGTCCAGAAAAGAATGCAGACTACATGGATAACTCCCAGCCACTACACCACACAGATCCTTTCAGGTCATGGACTCTTCCGCTCCAAACTGCACGAAAGAGGACGTGCCGACTCACCTCTCTGTGATTGTTTTAACCCCGGAGAGGACGACGTAGTCCACGTGCTCTATCAATGTACCAAGTACAATGTCTTCAGGCAGGAGCTGGAGGAAGCAGCCATGATCGGTGAAACACAATGGCCGCCTGCCTTAGAATTCTGGACCGGGAAGGATGCCTTCAAATTCCTCACCAAGTACAGAAGAAGAATCTTGGGATTAAGAAGAGACGAAGATCAGCGGAGACAAGAGAGGCGTTAAAAACGTCACCAGTCTACTACTACTACTACTACTACTACTACTACTACTACTACTACTACACACATACACACCACCATACACACACACATATACACAAACAAACAACACACTTTATTTTAATTTTATGTAACAACATCACACTTCAAATACCCGAATTGTATATTTATTATGTATTTCAATAAAGATAAGATATAGAAAGGGACATAGAGCAGACCCGGGATAAGGGCATTATGCCCGAGGTAACCCGGGGGGTGGTGGTGGGGCTCTAAATAAAAAAAAATAAAAAAATAAATGGAAATAATCATGAACTTATACAAACTGATATGAAACATTTTTAGCACTGCCTTTCCTACTGCTTGTTCTCAAAATTATAATTTGTGAAAGAAATAATTGTGTTTATTTTTATCATTTGTCTCTTTTTCTTTCTCTATTTTATAGCGAAGGATATTTCCCTTCTACAATCCATTTTTTGGTCATCTTGGTAGTAGTGATGGTGGTTATGGTTAACCGGTCTCCTTGAAAAAAAAAGTATCTTCATTCTATACTCTTCCCCTTGTGACATTATCAGTATGTCAGTCTGGACCTATTAATATTACGTGAAATTCCAGTGAGCTTCACATGAAGAATAGATTATTACATACAGTAGAGCAAAACTTGAAGATAGATTTCTCCACTATCTGACTAAATTGTAGTAATGAAACTAATCAGAAAAGTATGGAACCACAACACAAAAAAAAATTAATTTATGAAATCGAACAATATCTCAAAGTCAGAAATTATACACGTAAAGTTAAATTTTAATTGAATGTAATTAATTTAAGATCCCTTTTAATTATTTGTGAATATGTGATCATTTTAATATATATATATTCCATTCCATAGTGTTCTGCCCGAGGGCAGGTCTTTCACTGCGATCATAGCATTTTCTTGCTATGATTTGCAGCTTTACTAGGGAATTATAGGTGTGGTAGCTTCCCGTTGCTTTCCACACCGGTGAATGATGATAATGCTGATGATGGCCGGATGATTTTCGGGGATCGTTGGACCCTAAGCTTCCTGACATTTGCCTTACAGGTAAGGAAATACCCCGAGAAAAACCTCACCCAGGAGCCTGTCCCAACCGGGAATCGAATCCAGGCCCGCTGCGTGACAAGGTGGGCTATATTATATAATTTAGAATTAGAATTTTTATAACAAACAAATTACTATTTTTATGGTTAGAATATTGTTACATAGAACATATTAAAATAATTCCATTATATTTTAGTATGAATTATGTATTAAAATTATGCTTGCTGGATACATGGCTTTCTGCAGTGGTGTATTGACCATGTAGATCATTTTGACACTTTGAAAACAATTATATGTGGATTAAGCAATGGTGATGCTTTATCAAACCGATTTAGTACTTTTGAATATATTAACTGATTGTTGATTTGATCTCTGCAATAATCAGGTGATGGATTTGATGGGTCATGGGAAATTAAATCTTTGTTACCCAAAACATTTTAAAATTTTATAAACATTGAAAACTACAAAAGTAATTCCGAAAGATCAGTTTGGCACGAAAAGTAATTTTGTTTTCAAAGGAAAGCACACAATTTGGTTTGAAAATGTTAGATACTAAACCGAACTATTTTTTTATACTACAGCGAAATTTTCTCTATATTAGCGTTTTTAAGTCTTATTTTTATATTTTCCACCATGTCAATAACAACAACTGTGGCATTTTAAAAAAAATTGCATACCATGATATAGTTATTTACGGTTCTCTTCCGGATTGTGGCTTAAATAGCTAACCACCACACGTTGCACGGATCATATGTAAGATATGAAATAAATCCCACAACTCTTAAAACTATAAACATAAGAATGTTGAATGATATTTTATAGAAAACCACACTCGCATACCACAGTCATATAACACATTGAACAAGTCTTTAAAATACCAAAAATAATGCAGGATTTCAGATAAATTCCATCTTCACTTTTTTATATTAAACAAGGCTAGCCAACTAACTAAATTGCGCTATTGAACCTAAAGGTTCATGGCCGCGCGGACATAAGTTCTCCAGCAAATGATTCCTAATTATCCCTTGTATAGTCTAACTCCAACTCCAAGTACGACAGGCCTAGAAGGCCCTTGGCCTAACAGACGGCTGCTGGCCTCATATCCACATGTGTTTATCACAGAGGTATTTCCGCTCAAGCTCCGAAGATGAAATATAAGGTTCCAATATATTTATGATTAGTTGAGAATAATCATCGTTTCAAATAGTAGAATGGCTGAGATTAAGGTGAAAGATTGTAAATCTTTTAAGGAGATAAAACTCTTCTACTAGAAAAGTTCTATATTCAAAAATGATAACAGAGACGATCATCTAGCCAGTATAGGGGTGACATGTGGTCAGCATGTCGGGTCCCCCAGCCGTTATAGCTGGTCTTCTCAACCTGGAGCTACCCAGATGCCTCACGATACTGGGTCGGTACCGGTCCCATACTGACCGAAATTCAAAGAGAAAATGTCTTCTCTCATGGGGACTCGAACCAGTGTAAATCCCGTAGCACTGCTCCAAGGCTTCTTGCCTTAACCACTCGGCTGCAGCGTAGGACCCTTGTATAGTCTACTTCCCTCAAATCATTGTTAATGTTATTCTCTCACTTAATTCTTAGTCTACCAATTGAGCGTTTTCCATCTGGTTTGCCTGTAAGAAGTTTCCATGGCCCTCTTGCATTCCCATACTTGCCCATCGCAGTCTAGTCTCATTATGATAATTTCCGCTAATAAAATGGAATAATTGAAATCTTTATTCTGTGAAAATCAACGAAGTGAGGGTTATTCTTTATAACATGAGACCCGACTTTTTAATTCCTTCATAAACTCCTGCAAATTTTATTTTTAGGGTTGCATTTTTCAAATTATTTTCCACCATTTTCAATAATTTTTACACTTTTCCAACGATTATTCAATATATTTTTCTATGGTATTTAACCACATACGTAACATGAAGACGTGGCAGCCATATTGATATTAACGAATATTCCAAGCAAAAACAAAGTCGTGTTCCAGTGCAGCCAACATAGATTATGTATTAATTAACTGTACACATATAGCCTATTTGAGAATGTCAGAACTTACTATTTATTTTTGGGCGTTGTTTTGTTCCACAGGTTAGAGTGTTTAAATTGCGTTAGGTTAGCTTTTAGATTAGTCTTTCACAGGTTAGAGTACTTGAATTCCGTTAGGTTAGCTTTTAGATTGGTCTTTCACAGGTTAGAATACTTAAATTGCGTTATGTTGTCTTTTATGTTGGTCTTTCGCAGGTTAGAGTACTTAAATTGAGTTATGTTAGCTTTTAGGTTGATCTTTCGCAGGTTAGAGTACTTAAATTGATTTATGTTAGCTTTTAGGTTGATTTTTCGCAGGTTAGAGTACTTATATTGAGTTATGTTAGCTTTTAGGTTGATCTTTCACAGGTTAGAGTACTTAAATTGAGTTATGTTAGCTTTTAGGTTGATCTTTCACTGGTTAGAGTACTTAAATTGAGTTATGTTAGCTTTTAGGTTGTTATGTTAGCTTTTAGGTTGATCTTTCACAGGTTAGAATACTTAAATTAAGTTATGTTAGCTTTTAGGTTGTTATGTTAGCTTATAGGTTGATCATTCACAGGTTAGAGTATTTAAATTGCGTTAGGTTAGCTTTTAGGTTGGTCTTTTACGGGTTAGAGTACTTAAATTGCGTTATATTGTCTTTTAGGTTGGTCTTCCATAGATTAGAGTACTTATATTGAGTTATGTTAGCTTTTAGGTTGATCTTTCACAGGTTAGAGTACTTAAATTACGTTAGGTTAGATTTTAGGTTCGTTAAATATCGTGTGTATGTTGACCGCACCCCGTGGTAGTGTAACCGCTTCGCGTTTGTTGGCGCATGGGCATGGTGTTCAATATGATTGGATCTTAGAACAAAATTTCGCATCACATGTTGTAAAGGAACCCTGAAGTTAGCTCTTTTTAACAGTCGTATGCCGGTAATATTTTAATTCAATTTTCTTACAGATGCTTCAACATATCTCTTTCGTTTTATAACTAAAAGCATTTACGCGGCACGTAATAAGCAGTTGAAGATCAGTGGTGTGGAAAATAAGTGATTGTTAAACAATTCTCTTCGTTAAGATGACAAAATTTCATATCTCAAAAGATATCGATTTAGTTATTTGCCTCCATGCAGTGAATATAATTTCAACGTTGTGAGATAAGAGCCTTTATAGTTTCTAAATGACTATTCTCACAACTATAATTGATATAAGGTTTTTGTATGTTATTTCTCAGACTATACCCGCACATACCCATGTGGGAAAAAGGTAGTTTCTTTCTGGAGTTACTTAACCAAACTAAATTCTACTACAATGACGTAACAGCCAAATACTGGACCTTAGCCTCCTTTGATAGGAGTTACTAGACAAAGTTAATTTAGTTACAGCATTTTCCCTAAAGATGTCATGAATGACATGCAGTCAACATACCAACTCAATGAGACATCTGGAAGGCAACGTATTACTAGGATGAAGAAGGTCGGTAAATTTTGTTTAGAGGCCTCTTTATGCAAGCGTAAGGTTCTTTTCATACTCGGAACCCAAGGACTTGCTCCTTGGATTTTTCATCATCATCATCATCATCATAGTACATTCACGAATTTAGGCCATTTGTTGACCTGTTTCGGTCTCAAGAGAAACACCATCCAAAAGTCTATTGAGTGGACGTCCTGGTCTTCTTCTACCTGCAGGTTGATATCTTAACATTTGTTTGGGTATTCTGTGATCTTCCATTCGATGAACATGTTGCATCCATCTTGACTTATAATCAGAAATTTTGTTTTCTAAAGGTTCCATGTGTAATTCTTCTAAGATGTCTTCATTTTTTGTGATCTAGTAGTGTATATCCTGCAGTCCTCCGAAGGTATCTCATTTCAGCAGATCTAAGTCTCTGTATATTATTCTGTTTCAACGTCCATATTTCGCTACCATACAAAAGCGTGGAAGAGCCAGTGTTTTATACACTTTTAATCTTGAATGCTTTTGGACTAACTGTGGCTTGAAGATAGAATTTATTAACCCTAAAATTCTTAAAAATTTAGATATTTTTGCATTTATATCCTTTTCTTCTTCATATGAGATATTGCATCCTAGATATGTAAAATTATTCACCTGCTCCAAAATTTTATTGTCCAGTACAATTTTACTTCTGAAAGGATCTACACCTTGAAATACCATAATTTTTGTTTTTTCTGTAGATATCTTCAAACCATATTCTTCTGTAATTTTGTTAAGTTCATACAAACCTTTCTGTAGATTATCTTCTGAATTTGCTATTATTATTTGGTCATCTGCAAACAATAGGATGTTTAATTTTCTATTTTCTGATATTCTTATTCCAAATTTATATTTCTTGTTCCAGCAACATATTATTTCATTGATATAAATTGCAAAGAGTGTTGGGGATAGGGGGCAGCCTTGTCTCACACCACGATTTATAATTCCTTCTTCAGATTTGTTTTTTTTTTTTTTGGATTTTTCCATCCTAAAATATCCATCAACCCAGGTAGGAGTTCGGACCCGCGACTCACGGAACTAGAGACAAGGAACAATCACTAGTTTACCGTGACCGACTCAAGCTAAATTGGTTACTCGTATTTCCTTACTGATGTCAGCGAGTGACAAGTGGTTAGCTCATCTCCTCAAAGAGACTCATAATAGGCAACTAAGATTATTTTTGGATGGAAAAGTCCGATTAAATGTTGCTCATAAGCTCTAATTTAAACTTGAGGTTGTTTTATGAGCAAGAAAAAACTTCAGAATTGGGTCCATGATTTAAAATTCCTCCAGGAAGAATGTGAATATTTCCATTATAAAAAATCTATCCCCGGTCGAGTTTAAACACGGGACTCTCGGGATCAGAGGCAAGGAACTTAACCTCTAAGCCATCGAAACCGATAGTTTTCTGGCCTAGAATTTCATTACCAGCACCCATTTCATTATATTCACACATTTCATAGCATAAATAAACATGAATAAAAAAATAATCATGTCTGAAGAAAGTACAAAGTACCAAAACAGCTGTTAATAATTTATATTTTAATAAATATGAAAATCACATTTTAAGAAGATCAGCTGGAAAATCTAGAATGGATAGAACACGAAATAAAGAAATAAGGGAAATTATGGGTGTACAAGAGGAGCCGGACATCATAGACATCATAGAAAAAAAAGATTGCAGTGGTATGGTCATGTCAAACGAATGCCAGAGCAAAGATTGCCAAAAATTGTTATGGAATGGATCCCAATGGAAAGGAGGAAGAGAGGAAGGCCGAAGAAAACTTGGATAGAAGGGCTACAAGCAGCTATGAATATCAGAGGAATGGAGGAAGATCAATGGATGGATAGAGAGGAATGGCGTTTGGTTTCCGGAAGACGGCGGCAGCTGCCATGATACCGGATGATGATGATGATGATGAAAATCACATAAAGCTTTAAGTTTTATTTTTATTTAAATAAATAGAATAATAATAGACATTGTAATATGACCTTTGATTTAAAGGCGTTTATAAATAAGTAAAAATGTGGGGATATTATGCCAACATGACACCTACATAAATTCAAATAAAAAAAAGGAACAAATACAATTTATTGTAGTAATATGTGAATAACTACACGAGACAAATATTAATGTTGATTTCTTTCGCAAAAAATGCGAAAAATGCCTTAAAAAAGGAGAAGTTGAGCTCAAAATAACAACAAATCAACATACTTACAATTTAAAATGTGTATTAGTCATTGCTATGACATTGCATCCAACTTATCACAAAAACCAGCTAACGAACAAGTGAACGCTAACTAATCTGGTATACTAAGTCGCTCATTTTCTCATCCTAATTTACCCTATAATATAGGTGGACTCTAGGGGTAGAATCCCCTTATATGTGAGGAAATATGTTGGAACTTGGCTCTAGCGGGAACATGTGTTATCACATTGGCCAACCTGATGTTAAAAGTGACTTGTTCTCCGACCGAATATTTATTGGTGGTTCGGTGGCATAGTATAGCCAAAATATGTATACATCTAGAATATTTTGATTATATTTTTAAACTGACCCAAACCTTCTGGCGGCACTATGGCCCTGGGGCCGACTCAGCCTCTAACGGGAATGAGTACCAGACCCTTGTTCTGGGGTAAAGGCGGCCGTCACGCAGGGCTGACAACCCGGCTGATTGTCCAGAAAAAGTGGGAGCCTTAACCTCCTACTACCCCAAGGCCCTCCTGAGGCCTGTAATGGGACTACTTTACTTTACTTTACTTTACTTTACATTCAGAAAGGCTGTGTTCTAATGTTGGGATTTTCATGTGTTTTCTACAGACATACACTGATATAATTTTTATGGTAGTCGTAACATGATTGTTTTATTATTTAAGACATAATTAATTATATTCACAATTCTACCATCAAGGGGAAACCCATGCGTATTTATTGTTCATATGGGCAGAATATATCTTGATAAGTAAAAACTTTGAATTTGCAAAATCAATCGGTCCCATCTCATCATTATTTATTTACAGCTGTATGAAAAGTGTTTTTTATCGTAGGTTTATATGGCAACTGATTTCCAGTATTTGCTTCTCAACAAATTCATTACATCTGTTCCGATCTGTATAGACTTGCAGTTCATTGATCTCTTGTAATATGTCATCAGTCCATTCATTTTTGTGGTCCCAATTAATCTGGTACTTAAGGGTCTCTAGTTGTAGGGAATATTTTTCTGATTAATTTGTCAACTCCAAACAAATTTCTTGTCCAAACCACGCTTAACATTTGTGCTTCATTGATTTCTTATATTTTTATTTTGGATCAACTGATTTAATTCGACATTAGTTTCGAACCTGTGTGTTTTGTTGGACCAAATATTTTTCGTAAAAATGTTCTTTCAAACATTTTTTCTTATTTTAATACAAGCATATGTTACTGTGGGGCGGATTGTTGTTATATATATATATATATATATATATATAAAGTTTGTAGGCATATTACTACTAGAGTAAAAAAAATCTTGATTGAACAGAATGCATTGTATAGAACAGTGAACGAGCAAGAATCTTTGCCCCTTTCCACAAATATATTTCATGTAACCCTAGATCGTACAATAATTAAAAATAAAGAAATATTGATACGCTACCTTAATGACTAGAATTTTAAGCAGTTTGAGGGAGAAGAGACAGAGAGGTGAGACTGGAAAAACGGGGGAATTTACAATAAAGCTATCACCTCCTCGGTATACGCGTGGCTAGCGCGAGCTTCTGCCCTGACTGGGAACCCAAGTTCGAATCCTAGCGGTTCAAGGGGGATATTGGTGGGCCTTACCGGGATTTTCCGTTTTTCGGTTTTTTGTCTGGGTTCTCCCGTTTCCTGAATTCCATCCCACCAAATCTCTCCATTCCTCCTTTCCTCCCTTTCATGTCATTTCAGTTATCATTTATTTATTTCACCATTCACCTTATAATAATAATGATAATAATAATAATAATAATAATAATAATAATACTAATAATAATAATAATGCTTTATTTATTCTGGCAGAGTTAAGGCCTTCTCTTCCATTCAACCAGTACAAATACAAATAAATATTTGACAAATATATATATACACTATACTAATTATAAACAGTTAAAGATACATTAAATGTAGCAATGTAAATTTCATGTACAAACAATATTTTATAGGATAATAACAATAATAATACTTACGATAATAATAATATTAATATTAATAATAATATAATAATATAAATATGATAAATTATACGAGAAAACACCAATTAATATATATACCTTACACTGGGTAATAATGAAGTCGAGGTTAGAGCAAATATAAATTTAGATTTCTTTTAAAATATGCCAATGTCCAGCAGCCCTTTATTCCTTGTGGTAGGGAATTCCAGTTACGAGAATTGAAGATGGTATATGACTAGGAGTGATGTGATGTTCTATGTTGCGGTATATGAAGCAAGGGACCATGTTGTGATCTTGTGTTTAAGTTATGGTTTGAGGATAGATACTGGAATCTTATCTCATGTTAGGAAAAATAGCTTGGTAGGCAAACCACATGTATTGAAAATGTGTGGTTGCGGTGATGCACTGTAGTTAGTTGTGGGCCCACCAGGGCGCTGCAATAAAAAAAGACAGAAGCGGCCAACGGGAGAGTGGTAGTCCCCCCTTGCGGGCACGGGTCCAATCCAAAAAATGGTGGTATTTGTCATGGGAGAAGAACCCGGCGTCTCGGGTCCTGATGACGACATACAATTTTCATAACACCGTAGAGCAAACTTTCATTTCATTCATCCATAATATACTGGGATAGCAAATAGATCTCATAGTCGCGGTGCTCATGGTAGTCGTGCTCGCCCAGTCTAACTAAAGAACCTCCGTAAAGCTGCATCTTTGTTATGGGAGTAGAAAGATGTTAACTTTGATTATTTAACTCGTGCCCCAAATGGGAGTCAAAGACCAACCACGAATCAATTATTTTTTATTTACAACCAATCACAGTCGTGTTTCGCCTAGAATTTACCAACTAAAGTTTATCATAATAAAGAAAGCACCTCCTTTTTAACATTCTGAATAGGTCATAGCATTATTTTGCAGTGACTGACTTTCCAAGAAATACGGCTACCAGATTGTATATATAGTGCATGAATGTCAACACGTAGCCCATGAGGGAGTTGATATAAAAACATTTGTAGCAATTCATTATACCACCAAAAAAAAAAACACTGTTTGCACTTTCTTAAATGAATTTTTTCCCAAGTAATAAGATTCCAGAAAAATATAACTGTCATAGGACATCAGAAATGAATTAATATACAGTTTGATGTGTTTAATTTTTCTCCACTAGAGTGCATTCTTACAATATTGCGTTCCTTTGGCAATAAATAATATGATCTGGTTGCAGTGATGAACAAAACAAGCAGATGTAGCGTACCAATCGTTTCTCATTTGTTTTCAAACATCGCCGTTTACATTAAATAGATACATATTTTAAAATAACTATATTTAAATAATGATTTGTGAGTAAACAGCTTAATTTTATTCGTTAAATAGTCCTAACAAATGCCACGAGTGATTTCCAAATTATCGATAAATTCACGACTCACTTATGATAAATTGAATAGGCATTTTAGTTACATTCTTTTGATATTTTACTCTACTCTCTTAGGACTTCTGTAAACACTCCTATTTTCTAGAGCCATTTAAATATTTTTTAAATTTTATATTATTATTATTATTATTATTTACAGAAAGTATGCGAAACGTGAATTCTTACTTTAAGGGAGGAGAAAATATTACGAATACTTGAGAACAAAGTTCTTAGGAACATTTTTGGACCAAAGAGAGATGAACAGACAGGGGTATGGAAAAGACTACTTAACAGTGAGCTACATGGTCTATATAGGAAACCAGATATAATAAGAACAGTTAATCCTCGTAGACTGCGATGGGCAGGACATGTGGCACAAATGGAGAATGAAGGACATGGAGGCTTCTTGTAGGAAAACCAGAGGAAAACGCCCATTTGGTAGACAAAGAATGAGGTGGGAGAATAACATTAACCACGATTTAAGGGTGGTAGATTATGCAGGTGATGATTGGGAGGCATTTGCTCAGGATAGGGATGTATGGATAAGTTACGTCCTCGCGGTCATGATCCTACGGTTTCGATAGTGCGGGTGAGTTAGTTAATTTATCATACTTCATAATTATATTTTTATTATTTTTGGCACCGATATCTAAAAATTCTCCGGACGATATGGTTGGGTAATCTTAAAATTTGATTCTATGTAAAATATGCAGTATTTACATTATCGGCGGAATTTTGAAAATATAATAGATGCACGCTGGTGGACATTTATAGTTTCTGATAGTTGGCATCAATGCTGTGGTTTGGATGCGACAGTCGATTCTTGTGCTGATAAAAAAAGAAGGTGAGATAAGTGTATAGAGGTAAAAACTTTCTTCTTTTGCTTGAGAAAGACTTTTTTTTCTTATTCTTCTTAACTTAACCCTCCCTCTGCAGGCCACTTCACACCGCCGTACACAGCTCCTTTTAATGGTTTCGTCCTTAAATGTCTTACAATTAGAGAGCAGTAGAAGATAGTCCTTGTATCGTGTTGTATTCTAGTTTACTTGTAAGCTACCAAAACATGTAACTCCTCCCTTTCTATTTAAAAGTTGGCAAAAATTCAGAATCTTAGCTTTTAGAATGATCCATTATCGAATATAGTGCGCAACTCTTAATAAACTCAAACATAATTCCATAGTCACTTATAAAACTTCCCCGTTATTGGAAATTGCTATCAGTAGCTGCAAGTCAGTAGTGTTTTATGTTTAGTTAAATAAGTGAAAATAAAATTTATATCGTAATTATTATTATTAGATACCCCGTGCTGTTTGCCCGGCGTATTCCGGAAATCTACTCATCCCGATCTTCTTGGCATAAATGAGCTGAAAGACAAAAATTAATGTACTTCTTATTGACTAGTTGAATAAGTAAAATTAAAAATAATTATAAACGTATATCGTAATTATTTTAAGATTCACCGTGCTGATTACCCAGTATTGCCCGGGAATCTACTTATCTCGATCTTCTTTGCATAAATGAGCTAAAAGACAAAATTCGTTATTGTGAGTTATCCGTAAAAGAATATCCGCCATGTGCCGCTATGCTTGCACAGGAATCTACGTACTTGCCTTGAACTTCTTGACATCAATGAAAAACAAAAATGGTCATGTAAGAGATAAACATATGCTGTCGCGGACTTTTTTGTAGAACTTTTTGAGATATTCAATTCTGTGTACATTAATTTTGTGAATTTGTTATGGTTTAGGCAGCGTAAAGCATTTAAGCGTCCAAAGAGCTACTTTTTTCACGTTGTCCACAACTCTCTTATAGCTTATGTTCATCCCCGGGAATCTACTGAACATTTTGCAAAAAGCCCCATCACAATCGCATTAAATATATGGCCGCGCATAAAGTACGAACGAACAAACAAACAAACATCCATTTTTACATATTAGATTTATAATTTAAGATAATATCGGGTCTATTGTTTTATTATGCTATGAAATTGTCAATACTACTTACTATAATAAATTATTGTACTGAAATTCTAATTCAGCATCTACCTTGACGATTGATGAAAACTAGTAATAAACTTCAGTCAAACTGACCGACACAAGTGTGAATCCTGAACAAATTATATTATTGTTTGTAATTCTGATAAAGATACAAATAGAACATTTTAAATTGGAAAAAGTTGAAAGTTTTTGTATATTTGGAACCAAAATTTACAATACTAATGATATTAAAGAAGAAATAAGTAAGAGAATTCAAAATGCCAGTAAATGTTACTATGGAAAAGCAAAATATTTTAAATCAAAGTATATCAATTTTAACATAAAAATAAGACATTAATAAATCCTGTGCTAATGTATGGAAATGGTACTTTGGTCTTGACCATTGTTCGGCTCGTAGTTTCTTGAGAGAAAAATTCAGGAAAGAGGAGAATGGCGAATACGATATAATAAAGAATTATTTCATTATACAAATCACCAGACATTGTTACAGATATTAAAATAGCTAGATTGAGATGGGCAGGTCATATCCAGAGGATGAATAATAGTAAAGCGGTTAAGGGGGATGATGGGTGAAATTTCTATTTTCTACATTTTTTTGAGCTAGAGACTTGATTTTTTGTACAAACATTCACTGCATGATACATAATGATGTGTTTAAGTTTTATTCTTGTGAGACATTTATTTTACGAGTTATTACATATTATATTTTTAAAAAATTGCATATAATATAATTAAATGGGTTCCACAATTTTTTAGTAAAATGTCTGATTTTTTACAAGACCCCTAAAATATTTAGACAAAATAATGCATTAAAATTCTTATAATGTGAATACAAAGAGAGAAAAAATAATGTTTTACCTCATGTGTGGAATTACAAAAAAAAAATAATAATTGCATACATTTTATTTCTTATTTCTTAAAATACTACTTCAATCATGAAACCCATGCACTACCTTATTACCCATTGTTTTTAGGACATGTAGTATAAATTTGAACCTTCTAGGACAAAATTTCTGAATTCCATTCAATTTTGAATGTATAAAAATGCAGTGAAAATAAAAGTGTGGAAAACAAGTTTAAAGTTTTACATGCAGGTGGCATTTAACTGGCGCAGCCTTTTAGCTCTAGCGTAATTTAGGGCACTTAGAAGCGCCATAGGCTTCTGAAACTTTGCTAACATATACATCAGAGTACAGGCTATTGTTTAGTACAAAAAACAAAAAAAAATGTCACTTTTGATCTCAAATGGTTAATTTTTCACCCATCACCCCCTAAAAAATAATGATGGACCATCCAGATGGAAGAAGAAATGTTGGAAGATCTGAAACTGGGTGGATGGATGGAGTTTTGGAACACGTCCAAAGACTTAAAATTCGAAATTGGTGGATAGTCACCAGGAATAGAGAGGCATGGAGGAAAATGCTTAGCGAGGCTATGACTCGACCCGGGTTCTTATGCCAAATATGATGATGAAGTCCGAATTCGCGACCTCCCGAATAAAAGTCCGAATGCAATCCCTAGAACCAACTTGCTGGGTATTCAGGTATTACATTATCAGACAAAGATAGTATGGAATTTTGACTTAAAATAACAAATTGAAGTACTGTGTATTTTTGTTGATTTCTTGCATTAATTAGAAATAAAATGAGACATGTGGTTTCATAATAGATGCAATAGTTTTCTTATAATTATGATATCGTAGATATATATGCTTTTTTTAATACAGAACCAGAGGTTAATAACCTTTGTAATGATGAAGATGTACTTGGACACAGCCTGTAGTTAGAACCAGGCGACCTTCCCTCCAGCAGAGCCACTTCTGAAACTGGGACTCAATGATTATATCGTGCTTTATTTCCGGGCCAATCTCATTTACATAATCTAATTTACAATACATGAATCACTTCTTTTGTTTTATGTAGTGAAGGTAATTCTAGGAGAAAGCTTTCACTGCATCTTCGTTTTAATGACACGAATTAAAAAAAAACCTTAGTACTATGAGCCAGTTATGAAACATGCAATTATCTCTCTTCAAAAATATCGAAATCAAATCGTAATATTCTTTCAAATATAATATTAAATAATTATATTTATTAAAGCTAATTTCATGTGTACTACAATATCCGTGCTGTTGAGAAATTTCTTGATAATACAATTAATGTTATTAATGGCTGACTTCTTTAAATCAATTTAGTCAATATAGCCTACACCGTGTCCCGAAAAACATACCGTGGTTACAACCTGGTATAGCATCGCAGTGAGTTGTTGGATTCATACGAAATTGGTGTTATTTGAAAGGTAAACTCAAAAAATGTAGTACTTATTTAAAGACACTCGATGTGTGCTCCACGTGTCACGTTGCAGACATCAAGACTATATTCCCACTCATACGACACACGCTCTAACATATATATGGGGATGGATTTGATGGTGGCAGTGATGCAAAGTCGGAGATTTTGCAGATTTTGAGGTAGTAGGGGTATATAGAGAAGGTTCTTTATGCGACCCTATAAAAATAAGTCACAGACGGTTAAGTCAGGAGATCTCGGAGGCCAGCTGGAAAATAAATTATCTTGGTTCCCAACGCGCCCAAGTAATTGATTCGCTATAACTCTCTAAATGTTGCACAATTCACACACACTTGAAAATGTAACATTCATACCGTTTACACAATTTCTATGTCTCCAAAAGTGAAATAATTACAAATGAAATAAGGGGAAACTGTGCTTTTTCGTGCTGCTATCTGTTTTTTTTTTTCCAACATATCAATATTAAGTTCTATGAGTTTGTCTTTCTAATGACACCAGTTTCGTATGAATCCATCAACTGACTGCGACCCTTTACCAGGTTGTAATCATGGGATGTTTCTGCGGACACGGCGTATTATTATGAACGTTCGGTAACTGAAAGTTAGAATATTATTATTATCATTATTATTGTTGTTGTTGTTATTATTATTATTATTATTATTAATATTATTAATATTATTATTATTATTATTACTGAACCACAAAATCATTCGGAACCAGAAAATTAGAGTAATAATGAATGTTAAACCTAATATTATTGAAATAATAGAAAAACAAAGATTGAAATGGTGTAGACATCTTTAGAGGATGGAGAACAATAGAATCCCAAGAATGATGCTGGATTGGAATACTGTACTGAAAGCAGGAGGAGGAGGGGGAAACCCAGGGAACAGTGGATGTACGAAGTGAGAAAAAACATGATCAGCAAAGACATTAAAGAAGAAGATGCTGAGGATAGAAATCTGTGGCGGAGCAAAAACATTTGGGCTGAAGGATAACAAAGTACTGTAGATAAAATCCTTAATAAAAATTATTACTGCTACTACTACTACTACTACTACTGCTACTGATACTACTACTACTACTAATACTACTACTACTACTACTAATACTACTAATACTAATACTACTACTACTAATTCTACTAATACTACTACTACTACTACTACTACTAATACTACTACTAATACTACTACTACTACTACTATTCCTAATACCGGGTTTCCAATATAAACCCGGACCTGCCTCACGGGGTTTCACCCGTCAGGCAGCGCTCTCTCCTCGTCCGCATTTCACTCTGCCAGCCGCTCGTCCTTGAACTAGTCAGTTTACTATCGTTCGACAAGATGAGACGCCAGCTGACATTAGAGCAGCGCATTTATGTATGTAAATGTTATTATAAATACGAATCAGCTCGTCGCGTTCGCGAGGAATTTATTCGGAACTTCCCTGGACAATTACATCCTTCCAGATCGACAATCCACGATCTTGTGACTAAATTTGAGACCACTGGTTCAGTACAAAATAAGAATCACACGCGAAGGCGTACGGTTCTCACCGAAGAAAAATTAGACGAAATTGGCGAAAATTTGGAACGTTCACCACAAAAATCATTACCGAAATTAGCACAAGAAGTTGGGATTTCAGTATCTTTTGCACATACAGCATCAAAATTGTTAAAACTCAAACCTAGTGTACACGTGTTCATTGTCTAAACCAAGATGATCCCATAGCACGTGTGCGGGAGGACAACATTTCCAGCATTTTCTGTAAGGTAAGAAACAGTTCAAGGACGGGTGGCAGGCAGGGTGAATTGCGGGAGGAAGAGACAGCACTGCGTGCCGGGTGAAACTCCGTGAGGCCGGTCCGGTTTTATATTGGAAGCCCGTTAGTTGATTATTCCAGAAGTAAAATTCCCCAACATGGCTTCAATTGTCCTAGCGATTGAAGACTGACGTTAAATAAAAGAAAAAAGTCAGCACCCATTACGTAAAATAATTATCCCATTCCATTAGCGCAATTAACCCTCTCATCTTACAGGTACTTTTACGTGTCACACGCCAACCGGGCCTTACAGTGCACGACCTGTCGGGAGAGGGATTTTAACTGTGGATCACACACATAGTTTTTTAACCACACAAGGAAGTTGAGGGTCTCTCGAATGAGTGATCAGCACAATGTCAAGGACTCCCCGAAGCAACACAACGTTAAGACGAAACACACCATTCACGCACACATTGGTACTAAACATGGTGATTATGATGGCCAGGCGATGTTCGGGGACCTATTGGATCTTAAAGTTTCTTAACATTTATCTTACAGGTGAGGAGAAACCCCCAAAAGAAAAAAACACTCTGGCAGGAAACTTTTCCCAACCGGTGAACAAACTCAGTCCCGCTGCTTACGATACATCAACGCTACCCCGAGACCACAACGATGGACTATAATAGTTATTAGAATTCCAAAAGCCATGGTTCGCTACTGCCCCCAAGGCAAAAGAACGCTGGGACGTTAAAAAAAGGCGCTGGATGGAAAATTCGTCTTTGAGACCGTAACAGGCCACATGGCCTGATACTTGTGTGGATGATGATGATGGTATAATAACACTAAGAATAATTATAATTATTATTATCGATAATATATAATAATTCTGTTGAGAATTGTTTCTTTTATACACAAATATTAAATTCAACCGTAGACACTTTAAGTAAAATTAATTATTACCCATGGAATTTTTTTTTCCAATAAGGAAGATTCAAGTACGAGTATGGGAATTCTTTTGGAGGGGACGTTTCAAATCACAGAAATATCTGACATAGAAAATGCTCATATAATGCAAAGAATATCCCTGAACTGACATATGACCTATTCTTCTGGATTCACAATTTTTATTCTCCTACAAAGTCAACAATAAATCCACTTAACAAACGTTGCAATTTTTGTTCGTTAAATATTTAAAAATAAAAATCTATTTTTTATATTATGAAAATCATCCAGTTGGATCCATACACTTTTTCAGCCCTCTATTTATGTAAGTCCAGTTTATCGCTGGCTTCTAGACTAGTAATATAAAATTGACACAGGGATTCTAAGTTTTAAACATATCTTCAAATTAAGATGCCAGATATCTTGATAGTGACACATATATGTGCTGGTATAGAGTCCATTCTAATTTCTTTTATGCTGTCTTAATTTCTTTTATGGTCCCACATAGTGTAGCCAATTGCCAGCTGTTCGGTGCATGAATCTCATTTCATTAATAGTGATTCTACTTGCATCAGATTTCCTTAGAGTAAAATGCTTCACTTCCATAATGTAGAACTGATGGTGATTTTTTTTAGCCAAGTTCGAGTCTGTCTTTTTATTTATTTAGTGGGTTCCTCTATGTTTTACTTCACCTTCCTGCTCCCAATCAATGTATTGTCATTCTCCTCCATATATCTGTCACTCCAATATCCATCGTCCAATCCTTTTTCCCTCACCATCAATCCATGTTAATTTTCGCCGTCCTCTTCTTCTTCTTCTTCTACCAAGTAGCAACCACTCTTATAGTATTCATCTTGGGAATCTGTCTTCTTTCTTTATTTTTACATGGCCATACCATTTTAATTCGTTTATGAAATGCACAATTGAAGTTTGAACTTTCCGTTTTATTTATTTATTTATTTATTTTTAATATAACACAAGAAAATAAAAAAAAGAAACTCCGAAATTTGTGGATACAAAATCTACGGATTATTATGGATTTTTTAGTATAATTGCTGACACAACTAACTAACTAACTAACTCACTGGCACTATCGAACCCGTAGGTTCATGGCCGCGCGGACATAAGCTCTCCATATATCCCTACTATGAGCTAATGTTTTCCAATCATCTCCTGTGTAATCTACTTCCCTCAAATCATAGTTAATATTATTCTCCCACCTGACATACGCAGTTTTATTATTTCACTTGTTCTGGGGTAGTATTGTTTTAATTTATTAATACGGTTAATATTTAATATTCATGTATCGAAGTCATGTTAACATCGAACAGCACATGCTGGTATTATAAACAAGCTTAATGCCTTTCATCATTAAATCTGATTAGAAAGCAATCATGTGCTGTGGTTTCCAAATCACTAGTGTCGACAACTCCAGTCACCAATTACCTACATAAAAACTAAATGCCTAACGTGGTAATACCTTTTAATTCGTTATCACACCACGCCTCTATTATCACATTTTCTCACATCGAGGTGTGATCAACATTTTAAATGCTTTATAATTATTAAGACAATATGTAGCCACCTTTCAAATAATAACTGAAGATTAGTCGCTCTCATATATTTGTTATTAACTACAATTTTAATTAACATATTATTGTTTATATATAGAGCGGTCTATGACATTCTCTACGACACTCGACGCTGAGTGGGTCCGGCATGAAGTGCTTGTTGTTGGCGGTGAACGAGGTTTGATAGAGTCGGCTATTAAAGATACAGTATTCGTATTATTTACTAACCTTAAAGGCAGGGAAAGAGAGAGAAAGAAAAAAGGGAAATTGTTGTTCTATTACCAATAACAATTATTATAACAAGTTCGAGTGTACATTTAATAGTTTTATATTCTTATTCATAGCTCAAACTATTTCTTATGAAGTAAGACTACCATTATTTTTATTTTCATTCATCATTTGAATATTTGGAGGTCCAATTTACAATTTCTGATTCAGTTTATGGACCAACTTTCATCCCAAATCCAGGTAAAATTAAAATGTATACTTAAAATGCCCAAAAAATCAAAATAAATATAAAAAATTAATATTTATTTATTTATAAGGTCTTCTCTTCCACTTCACCAGGGTTATATTATACATACAATAAGAATTATGATAAATGATACATAATAGATAATTATAGACTAACAATATAAAGTTGACAAGCGAAAGAAAGAAAAAGTAATAATAATAATTATAATAACAAAAATAATAACATACAGTTAGATTAAGTAAATGGCTTAGTAAATAAAGTTTAAAATATAAAGGAATAATAAAAGTATACATGGATCACGGTTATATATTACTTTGTATAAGGAAATATGAAATGATCATCATAAGGGAAAATTTTCACCCAATCATTATATTTAATACTCTAATTTCTCCCAACAAATTAATTAAAGAAGGAGCAGCCATATTACATGATCTTAATAAAAACTATCATAAAAATACTAATTGGTCTGTTCCACAAATGGAATCAAGGTTCTTGAATGAGCTTCTTAAAACTGACTGCAGCGTGCAATTACACCGTATCCCGTTCACCGGAAACTCGATATGCTTATGGTGCCGCGCAGTAAAGAATGTCATAGACCACTCTGTATGTATAATTTAACTCTGTATAAGCAGAAAATGTCTTATGGTCTTCATCAGGTACACTAAAAATACGTTATAATAATAATAATAATAATAATAATAATAATAAATAATAATAAATATTATTATTATTATTATTAATTACAATCTAAAAATTGAAGAAAGGTTGGTAGACGAAGACAAGATCGGCCGAACAGTATTAAAAGGAATGAGACCGGAACATGTCCTATGGCTTAATCTATGATCATTATATTATTATTATTATTATTATTATTATTATATTATTATTATTATTATTATTATTAATAATAATATAGAAATGCGCAGGCCTCTTATTTTATCACAAATAGTATAGTTATGTGTCTTAGTAGGACTATATTTTTTTAAATTCCATGCAAACATATGCCACGAATAAAATATAATTATGTCTGTCGCCAGGATCATTAGATTTCTAAAGTCGTAAAAATCGAGAGCAGGATTTCCATTGGAAGGAAGTAAAGAATTTGGTTCCGTATCATACATGTATTGCATATAAAAGAACCGCAAGCTATAAAAAAAGAGCCATCTGTGCAAAATTAGTCGGCGTTTTCGCGCCCAATTTAGGAGCTAAAGAGCAATGTAAAATAAAATACTAATTCACTGGCACTGTCGGACTAGTACGTATATGGCTGCGCGTACACCTGCTGTCTATACATATGGAACGTATGTCCATACTTCTTGATAGATTTTGTAGGTGAAAGATCGTAACTTTTTCGACAAAGTACGTCTTTTAGCTTGAATTTTCGCCTTTGACTTGTTCGCCATATATGACCGTTTTAACAGCAATGGGACCGCATATATAGCTCTCGGGGCCATTTAAGCACGCAAGCTCCTCCACCTTGAACAAGGTAGAGTTACCATCGGAGTAGTAAACAAAATATTTTCTTCTTTCTTAGCCTTAGTTTTTCTCTCTTTTAGGGTCGGTTTCACCAACAGAGGTAACTGTTTTACTCCAGTTTAAGCTATGCATTATACATGGGGAAAACTGGCGTAATACAGTTACCTCTGTTGGTAAAACCGACTCTTAGATATTTTTACATGTCCAAAGCCGCCCGGAAGTTACAGTGACACGCTCTGTCGGGACAGGAAATTTGAACTTTGGATCGCATTCATACCTTATTGGCCACACAAAGTCATGAAGGGTATATCCGAATGTGAGATCAGCTCAGTGCGAGGCCAGACAACAGGAACATTTAAGATAAGACACACCATTCACTCACAGAGTAAAAGTATATATCGCGAATATGTTGGAATGGTTATGATGGCCAAAGATTTTTAGAGCACTATTTGTGTCTTAAATATTTCTGACATTTGTCTTATAGCTGAAGATAAACTCTGAAAAAATCTCACACAGGAAACTTGTCTCAACCGGGGATCGAACCTGAGCAACTATGTTACCTCGAGAAAAAAAGTAATACATATGAATAATATGTCAGACATTGTGCTTTATAAATTCTTCCTAAATACCTAATGGAACTATTTATTGGACACTTAGCATTGTCTTTATCTTTAATTAAATCTACATATTTTAAAATCGTGATTAATTAATTGTCCCGGGCCGTAGCCGAGTGGTTAAGGCAAGATGTCTTGGCGTAGAGCTACTGAATTGCGCTGGTGGTAGTCCCCATGGGGGAAAACTTTTTCTCATGGAATTTCGGCCAGTATGGGACCGGTGCCTACCCAGCATCGTGAGGAATTTGGGTAGCTACAATAAGAGCGTCTCTGGTTGAAAAAAATTAGCTATAACGACTAGGGGACTCGACACGCTGATCACATATCACTCCAATAATGGTTATCTATCTATCTATCCACGTGTAATGGAGTAGCCTATTATTGAGTCGTCCACCGCTGTGGTCCCGAGGTAGCGTGCTGCCTTGTCACGCAGCGGGCCCGGGTTCGATCCCCGATCGGGACAGTTTTTCTGGGTGAGGTTTTTATCGGGGTTTTTCCTCACCTGTAAGACAAATGTCAGGAAAACTTTAAGGCCCAAACGATCCCCGAAATCATATGGCCATCATCCTTATCATTATATTCCTTACCATTATCATTATCATCATCATCCTTCACCGGTGTGGAAAGCAACGGGGAAGCTACCACACCTACACAATTCCCTAGTAAAGCTGCAAGCATAGCATGAAAATGCTATGATTGCAGTGAAGGGCCTGCCTTCGGGCAGAATTACTATGGATGGATTATTGAGTCATATCCTCTCCTTTGTGAGTAGTTACTGGACCAAGTTAATTTTTAGTTGCCTTATTTGCTCATAGATGTCATAGATGGTATGCGGCCAACACAGCGACCTAATGAGACATCTAACGGGGAACTAAGGTATTATAGCCTCGCTATGATTGTTGACCAGCGGCTCGCTCCCGCAGCTGTTTTATATAATTAATACAAAGATGCCGACTACCGCCACTATAATAATTCCGCATGTTAATCATTGTCAAGCATTGTCGCGCGGCACCCGCTTTTATATAAACGGACCAACTAACATAGTGAGGCGATAATATAACTACGACGTTGATGTAGGTAAATTTTGCTTAGAGGCCTCTTTATTCAGGCTTAAGGATAATTTACGAGCTTGAAAATCTTCAAATTCGGGATCCATGGCTTAATGTCCGTCCCGGAGGACTTACTCCTTGGATTTTTCCGTCCTAAAAATTCCATCGACTCCGACCGGGTTTGAACCCGCGACCCTTGGGACTAGAGGTAAGGAGCATAATCACTAGTCCACCGCGGCCCACTAGATGATCATCTATCTCTGTGATTAATACACGTGGATGTGAGGCTAGCAGCTGGCTGGTAGACCATGAGCCTTCTAGCCTGTCGCACGATGGAGAGAAGAATAACCAATTACTCCATAATGTTGTGTGTTCAGTTTTTTTAACATACTGTAGGCTATAATTGAAAGTAATATTTCTATTTCTAGTCTTTGCATAATATTTCATTTAACACAATCAAATTGTTGTAGTTAGAATAAGTTATTGTGTTTCTCATGCATGATTGGACATGATACTAAGTGGCATATTTATTAGATAATGTATAAATCAGAAAGTCCTTGAGTCTGTACGGGTGAACGGCCAGAAGCAATTGGTGACTTTTATTAAAATAAACATGTGTTTGATAAAAAGGCCGACTCCAACAAAGAGAATAAGCAGTTTAATCGCTGGCACGGCCCCCTGGGGTTATTTCTTTAAACAAATGCGAAGGTCATCAGACCCGCGGGAGCTCAATGGGGCGTCTTCACGGGCAAATTTTGTAATTCTACTTTGTTTTGAGCGAGTGTCATTTTTTCATCAATCATTTCCATATTTTTTTCGTTCAAGGATTTTTTATTCATTGTATCATTATTATGCATTTTTTAAATTTCCTGCTGCATAATCGATTTTTTTTACTATTTTGTTTGTTTGTTAATTCGTTACGGAGAAAAGTATTACTGAGATGAAATATTTATTTGTATAAAGTGATGAAAAATAATACGAACACGCCTAATACTATTACTTTTAATGGGCCGGCAAATTAGTACGCCTATTTTTTTTTATCCGTGTCTAGAAATGTAAGGTTTGGCCGCTGTAGCAATAAAAATTTGTCCACATTTGTTCGCTTTCTAAAAGCTATCCAAAACAGTAGTTAACATATAAAGACTGGTTTACACGCTACGTTTTATAGGACAGGACAATTCCTATCCGACTTGTCCGTCGCCGTGGCGTAGTCAGTGGAATCCCTACCTTCCACTCCGGCGATCCGGGTTCAATTCCCGGCGGGGTAGGGGATTTTAAATCTCCACCTTGGGTCTGGGTGTATGTCCTGTTTTGTGTTTGTATGTGTGAATAAGGTAAAAAGGTTAATAAAGGTGAAAACAAAAAGGAAGAACAGTGTAAACGAAAGGAATACGAGAAAGAAAGAAATTAAAAAAAATAGATAAAATGTGGCATGTAAACAGCAAATCGTACGTATTGCCGAGTGGAAATGAAATCCAAGTTCAGATTGAAGAACTGACGGGAGAAGCATCATTTTGCAACATAAATTTTGTATTCCGTTTTGTACGTTCCGTTTAAATGGCTTTTCTCATGAAAGTGTCTTGTTTCTGTATGGCAATTGACTGTAGGCTGAGGTGTCCATTCCCAAATAATTGCGCCATCATCAGGTTCGCCTCTCAGTTCTTTCAGCAACAGGACATGAGAATACTGACATAATATCAGAAGCCACTCCCTTGACCATCTTGTTTTTTTTTTCTTCCTCTTCATCACTTTTCTTCCCAGTCGTTGAATCCTTACGAGGGAATAAAATAAAAGAAAGCAACGGGACTTCCTCTATAATCAAATTAATGATGTCTTTCTCACTCTTAATAAGACAAAAATCACTGACAATACACTACAACTGGAGTCTGGATTGGAACTGAGGTAGAAAATGGAGGGTAAAACGTTACTATGTAAACACTGGACAAAACGTACGATTCGTATTCCGCTTTGAAAGATAGAAAATGCATACAATAAGACGTAGTGTGTAAACTGGCCTTAAAGGTAGATGTATTAATTGGTCAGATAGTTTCTCTGCGCACGTGCAACAGCATTCTACAGTTCATTGTACGTTAATTTCTGGATCATCTCAATTTATAAATTATCTGAAGGACGATAATTCGAAATCCTTTTTGCTAGTGATGAAAATTTCAAAACTCTCTTGGTTTTCGAGGTTTCTTGAAATCGCCCTATCCAAAGTATTGTTGTATTGTGATGTGTACAGCGAGAGAGTGGTGAATAGATTCGATGGATAGACCGTTATATCTAGTGATAAAGAATATGAGAGATATTAAAAGGCACAGAGAAAAATGTAAATGATTCTCACAATTAAGTTAAGAGGCCTCAAAGCAAATTTAGTACAGCCCTATCACTTCCAGATTTGAATTCCGGCCTAATAATCTGAAGTATTAAAAAGCGTTGTTGATTTTTTATCAATACCACCAGGTTGTCATGGCACTTCTCTGGTGTTCTGTCCTGGTATTGGGGTACTTGTAACCCACTTCTGAGGTTGGGGCGCAGGGATAGCGGAGTTACGCTCCCAGACAATATATGGAAAATGATGATGATGGTATTGATGCGCCAAGAGAGGCCTCAATCCTAAACTTAATGTAGGCCTAAATGAGGCGTGTATGATAGTGTTGGTCAGATGGTGTTCGGGGACAGTTTGGGCCTTGAAGTTTCTCGACATTTGTCTTATTGGTGAGATAAAACACTGAAAAAAACATCATCCAGGAAACGTGTTCCGACCGAGGATCGAACTCGGGCCCGCTTCATAACAAGGCAGCATGCTAACTCAAGACCACAGCGGTGGATACATTGTTGAATATAACACTTACAAATATCGAAATTACAATTTTGATTGTGTTAGGATTGAGAATCTATAGGAAGGGGTCAAGTGCTTGTTTAACAGTCGTTAGTCCTGGTGCACTAGTTTCACTATATTCATCTCTAGTCCCGAACGATGGATTTTTACACGCTTTATATTAACTTGACCTGTATCTGTCTATCTATGTAACGGAATCTTTGAACACGATTTTCACCCACTTAATAACATTGGATCGACTTGAAACTTTGTGTACTTGTAAAGGACCCATGACAATACAATAATTTCATAATTGTTTTCTAAAGTCCTGGCCAGAATCATCAGAAAATCAAAAAATAAAAACTGGTATAATAGGTTGCGGACTTGACGACGTTTTAGTCATTCGTTGTAAGAGCTCTGTTGGTAGAGCAGTGGACTGTAGTGGTATATAGTCTCAGTAATCCATAGGTTGCTGGTTCAAATCCGGCCCGGATGATTTTTTTAGAAGAGTATTAAGCAATTAAATTTTCATGGGATTCCGGTTTATGACAATCAATTAAACTAAAAATTAAAAAATAAATAATAGTTTTAAAAACTAAAACAACACGCTTTATTAGAAAACCAAGCTAAAAAATAAAATAATAAATAATAATTTAAAAAACTAAAACAACACGGTTTATTAGAAAACCGAACTAAAAAATGAAAAATAATTTTAATTTTCAACACGCTTGGGATAAAATTAAAATGGTCAACAAAAAAAATCATCTCCAACACATCTAAAATGAAACTAGAGTTATCTGCAAAAAAAATAATTTTACTATCAAAAGCGTGGTGTGCTTTTTATGGTTTTTACGTTTTCTTCTTAGAGACTTTACTTTTACCAATACCTGTTTATTATCAAATATATTAATTGATATAGAGCACCTTTTTGATGGTAAAATTATTTCCTTTTTGTTGATAACTCTAGTTTTATTCTAGATGTGTTGGAGATGTTTTTTTGTTGACCACTTTAATTTTATCCCAAGCGTGTTGGAAATTAAAATTATTTTTAATTTTTTTAGTTCGGTTTTCTAATAAAGCGTGTTGTTTTAGTTTTTTAAACTATTATTTAATAACCCTTAATTTCATAATGTATACTATATAATACATCAGTTGGCTTAATTAATTTAATATTGTAAATAAATCAGAAGAAATCAAGTACAAAAAACCACTTAAATATGTTTCTAATTATACAATATGCCCAATAATAAAAATTATACAAGATTCCTTTTTTCACTACGGTCCGCCACTTTCAAATAATCGAAAACTAAATGAAAATATACGAAGTGAACTAAATGTATTCAAACTATTAGATAGAATTGCACAATACAGAGATGAATGGATGGACCACATCAATAGAGTGGATAATAATAGAATTCCAAAAACAGATTCTTCATTACAAACCAGTAGGACGAAGAAATGTTGGAAGACCCAGTAAAAGATGGACAGACCAATTCTAGCATGAGATCGGAACAGGCCTTAAGGTCTAATTCTTGATGCTGATGACACAAGAAATTAGTGTTTTGCTAATTTAAGGGTTAATGGCATGAAATACATGAGTAATTGAGTATGGCTTCCTTCGGTAGAAACTAAAGTTGCGAGTTTCATTTCATAGATTTACGACATCTAAAATAATCTCTAGTTTAAAATAGAATACGAGGCCTGTGAGAAATAAAAATGACTGCCTTTTTGACACACAAATTTTAATTGCGTCACTAATGAGCTAAATTGTTAATGAGCGTGATTCAATAAAATACAAAACTTAAATTAAAAATTGTCCATTGCTCACCTCTCATACCTCAATTTATTTTAATTGCATATTTATTATACATATATTTCTGAATTAACTTTATTCCCAACTCTTCTATTAATGTCCTCCACACAAAACCACAGCCGCATTTGATTCAATGATATGAATGAGTATAGTTCTTTCCAGAAATGTGGTCAAGTTTTCTATAAACAATGTCATATTTTGATGTAAAGGAAATAAATAACAAAAGAATAAAGGCAAAAACCTGTAGAAGGTTGTATGAATGGTGTGAGAAGAAGTATGAGTGAACTGGGACTTACAGATGAGGATATTCAGGACCGCTACAACTGAAGAATGCGAATTTCTTGAAAGTGACGGAAAACCACTCTATTGTGGATACATTCCGAAATGAAAAAAAAAAAACCATTCTTAAATCGCTAACAGATATTGCTTTCTGATAAAGTCACTTAGTTTCATCGCCATATCGTATTATTTCAGAACACACTAAGGAAATAATAGGCCTATATAGAATCAAATATAACATCATGGTTAATTAAATTATACACTGTTTACGGTTGACAGCTGTCAATTGTTGACGATGAGCAGTAACAAAGACAGACCGCACACGTTTGTCAAGCCGAACCTAATTAATGGTACTATATTAAGGAGTTGAGCACTTTTTTAGTCTATTTTAATCCGGAACCTTCCGAATATGGTGTCAACCCTTCCTGCCAAAATGGTGAATGACATACAAAAATTAAAAATTATTTTTAATACTTGGTCCTTTCGTAATAAGTGTAATATGTAATATATAGAAACCCGTATGCTTCGTCTGAATTTCAGTTTTATAGGCCCTGAAGATGTTTTTATAAAAACCTTAAATTTATGTTGGTAGTTAAAATTTGTCTATTGGGCGATATTGAAGATATATTAAAGGCCAACATGCGCATACTATTGAGTAACACTAAGAAATTGGGACTGGAAATAAATATCAATAATAATAAATATATAGTCACACATAAAAATACATTATATAATGGAAATGGACAGCTAATGACAAATGGGGGAAATTTTGAGGAAGTGGCTGAATTCAAATACTTAGGAACAATAATCATAACTAGGAATGAGATGCTCAAAGAAATTAAACATAGACTTAATTCTGGAAATGCGTGCTATTATGCATTACAGGGACTCTTGTCGTCCCAACTCCATTCAAAAAACGTTAAACTGAAAATATATAAAACTATTATTCTACCAGTTATATTATATGGATGCAAAACATGGACTTTTACTTTAGGGGAGGAAAAGAAATTACGAGTATTTGAGAATAAAGTTCTTAGGACATGTTTTGGAACAAGGAGAAATGAATAGACATATGAATGGAGAAAACTTACATAACAGTGAACTACATGGTCTTTATAGGAAGCCAGATATAATAAGAACAGTTAAGTCTCGTAGACAGCAATGGGCAGGACATGTGGCACGAATGGGGAATGGAAGACGTAAATGGAAGATTCTTATAGGGAAACCAGAGGGGAAACGCCCAGTTGGTAGACCAAGAATGGGGTGGGAAAATAACATTAACTATGATTTGAGGGAAGTAGATTATACAGGGATTGATTGGCAAACATTAGCTCAGGATAGGGATGTATGCAGTGCTTTTGTCCGCGCGGCCATGAACCTAAGGATTCAATAGTGCCAGTGAGTTAGTTAGCTAAAATTTGTTGTATATTTAAATATAGGAATGAAAAAATCTGGAGGGATTATAAATAATTCTATGGTAGTACGTGTAAACTAGGATATATGGGCCTTGGTGTATTCCGAGGTCTGTAATTTCTCATATTTACTTATAAAGCACGTAGCACCATGATGCACTGAAAACGTGTCGTAGACAAATGAAGGAGGAGAGAAATTTCCCGTCGCTAAGGCAACGAAATATCGAGCGTAAGAAGATGTCTATAGTAATTACGTAATTTGCAACTGATGACGATGTACGTATAACCGCAATCACTTGTCTTGAGAAAATGCTACATGAGTTCGGAGGCCAACAACCCTGATATCTACTTTATTTGTGGTTTCTCATCTCCCATGTTAAAACTATGACCTTGAAGGTCGACATTCACGAGACCGGGGTTCGATTTCCTACTATAATTCCACTTATCTTCCTTACCTCAATAATGTACAGTTTCACAGGGTGTGAAATAGCTTCTTGTTAACACATAGACGTATCTAGTTCAAATTCACAAACTACTAAACCGACTTGTTGTTGTTCTATTGACAATCGCGAGTCAATGGTGGAGGAGGTTTCTAATCTCTCTTCTCATCCATGATGGTATCAGATCTTCTTCTGTGCAGAAGTTTGTGGATTCAATTCCCGAATAATGATAGAATTTTTCAGAGAAAAATTTGACTATTTGACTTTTATAGAAGGTAAGTAAAAAAGCGATCGCGCATCGCACATTAAAAAGATGTGTGACACGTTATAGTAGTAGTAGTAGTAGTAGTAGTAGTAGTAGTAGTAGTAGTTGTAGTAGAGACTAATATTTCGTATCACTCCTCTTGGAAGCAATAGGGTTTTTGTGAACGCACGCCAGCGGGCTCTGTTTTTTTACAAAATTTCTGACTTAATTATAGCCTTTCTCTTGTTGTTCAATTTATGTTATTACTGTGTTGAGCCATGTAATTTTTGGACTTCCTCTTTTCTCAGGCATTCCCTTGGATTATATTCCAGAATTTTCTTCGACTCACTGTCTAGTTCTCTTCTGAGAGTACGTCCAATCCATTTCCATTTTAGTTATTTAATTTCCTCCATATTTAATTTTTAATGTTAACTCTCTGTTTGATATAGTTTTTGGTCACCAGCATGTTAAGGAAACATACGAATCCTATTCCTGATAAAACGGACGCAAAAGCTCATTCTGCAGTGTTGTGTCTATTTATTCGTTTATTTAATGTATTTTATTGAAATAGGCGAATTAGACTTTTAGGTACTCTCTTTTACTCACAAGGGAACTGTTAACCATTGCATGCCGAAATCTACCTTGAAATTTCTCCCAGAGAAGCGTTGTGATGTACCAAAACTGTGTCCAAAAATTATGTGCCGCTATTAACTGGAAGATACTAAAATCCAGCTACAAACCTCTCATTTAAACTACAGGGAAATAATACAACTCCTAACTTGGTGAAATGGATAACCCTGACAAGTTGCCCGCACGTCGCGTTCTGCCACACTCTAACCCTGATAACCTAGCCGCACGACGCTTTACGCCATATACACTCCGCTTTACTCACGCAGGAGTATATCTGCTTCGTACAGCGGTTGCTATTGCTGGATTCTGGCTTCGATTTCTGTACCTTGCAATTAAAAACGGCAGATATTTCTTGGACACAAACTTGGTACATTACAACACTTCTCTGGGAGAAATTTTAAGGTAGATTTCGGCCTGTATCATTGGTTGACAGTTTCCTTGTCAGATAAAACTAAAAATATTACATAAGATTGTAAAAGTAACAAATGTGCAATTTTACATAAAGTTGCTAAAATGCACCAATTAAAATTACACTAAACACTTCATGGCGCGAGAGGTCTAGAAGGTCCTTGGCCTAGCAGCAGGCTGCTGGCCTTACATCCAATTGTATTTTAGAGAGGCGAATATTCATCTAGCCAGTATAGAAGCGATATCTCTAAGCATAAAACATCATCATCAATCTCAAATAATGGGCTTCTCGAACTGTTCTGTAAGAAAACGTACATCTTCATGGGTCTTACTTTTTCTTCCTTCCCTTTACGTTTTTGTATTCTAGGTTCTATTTATACGAACTAAATTAGGTAGAATCGATTGACCTTGGTGGTCTAAGGGTTATTTGCTTCTGGTCCGCCCCAAGGTGTCGCGGGATCATATCCGGCCGGGATAAAATTATTTTTAGATTGAAAATTTCCAAAGGACAATCCTCCGAGATTAACTTCAAGTCGTGGGTCACGAGTATGAAGTTTTTCGACCTGGTGAAAGAACCTCAAGTCAAAATCAGAGCCTGTGAGCAAAATTTAATCGCCTTTCCCATCCAAGCAATACCTTTGTTTACTCTTAAGTGTCTCTTTGAGGGGATAAGTTAACCACTTGCCATTCGCTGACATATATAGAGAAATAAGCGAACTTTGGCTTCGTTAAGTAATTCCAGCAATGAACCAGTATCACGTAGGGATGTACGGATATACAGGGCTCTTCATTTATAACCTAACCGCGCACAGGCAAAACGCCGTGTGCCCGTTAGGTTATAAATGAAGAAATCTGTAGATAAACAAATAATATAATAAGTTTACAAAAAATACTTGAACTAATCACATGCCAGGAGAGCGCAATGAAATTAACTTGGCATGAACAGAAAAACAAAAGCATAAACTGTTAGTATCTTCCTTTTTCTTTGCTTGAAATAATTCATTTCAGACTTCTTCTCCGCAACACACTTAAAATATGCGCGGTCATATTTAAATTATGTTTTCTTAGATCTTCTTATAATCCCTTTTTTAGGACCTTACTAACATTAAGATTTGTTTACTTCGTATGGAATTGTAGTGTAGTGTCAGTTATGCTTATCGAAGCCCATACTTGTTAAACGCATGTTTCCACCAAGTTGTGGGCTCAGTTCACCAATTTTAATATGAACATTGAACACAAAAGCTGGCATCTCTAATAATCCTAAATTCTGAAGCGGTAAATTGAATATTTCCGGTAGGTAAATATGTTTCACGTAGGGAATAATCCTAACTTACTCTAAACTGTTACGTTACGGTCGAAGAAATAATGCGTTGATATTTTTATGCTGAAATCCATCATTACCTTCAGGGCCTCTTATATTTCATGTACAATGGAGATTCGTGACTTTAAAGGAAGTTGCCACCTTGTGAATAAGCGAATTGCTGATTTACAGTTAGTCCTTTAGTTTTTAAACGTTTTACAGTATTTTACAATGTAAAGAGTCTATAACTTACTAACTAACTAACTCACTGGCACTATCGAACCCGTAGGTTCATGGCCGCGCGCACATAAGCTCTCCATACATCCCTATCCTGAGCCAATGTTTTCCAATCATCCCTGTATAATCTACTTCCCTCAAATCATAGTTAATGTTATTCTACCGCCTCATTCTTGGTCTATCAACTGGGCGTTTTCCTTCTGGTTTTCCTACAAGAAGCTTCCATGCACGTCTTTCATTCCCCATTCGTGCCATATGTCCTGTCCTTCGCAGTCTACGAGACTTAACTGTTCTCATTATATCTGGCTTCCTATAAAGACCATTTAATTATGTAAAGAGTCTATAAAGTAAATAATTAATTAAATAAGTAAATAAATATATAATAAATAAATAAATATATATATATATATATATTTGAATTTCATTATGCAAAATAAATAAAATGTGTTCAGCCAACTCTGTTTTAAAGAAACAACTGTTTCCACAGTTGTGAAAAGCGTCATAATAAACCACAAAAGTTTGTAGCACATATTTTTATTGATGATGGGAGCCGATTTCCGAAAGGCTACAGTTCTTAATTGTAAAAAAAAAACATAGTTGAGGACAGTGGCATCGGCCAGGTGTATATTTTTATATTTTATTTCGTGACTATTTACCTCAACGGAATTTTAGTATGAATTTTATATGCATTGAATGTGTGTATATATATATATATATATATATATATATATGGTATCCCATTAAAAAGTCTCAAATTTTAATTAATCATAACTAACAAAGTATGCGGAATTATTAAATGAGGCCGGTATTAAACGAAACAGAAACTCAAAGAATTTCCATTGCCACACACTAAAACACCTCTAAATGTGCACCATTAGTAGCAAGAACAATATCAAGTCTGTATTCGATTTTGTGCCACGTTCTGTCCAACATGTCCATTGTAATGGATACGGGTTCGTAAATCATGAAGATCTTGTACTGGAGTCGCAAACACACGGTCATTTACATAACCCCAGAGGAAGAAGTCCAGTGGAGTGATGTCTGGCGAACGTGGTTTTATGTCATTATTGTCCAACATGCGACAGTTGAATTAACTGCAACAATGAAAACAAAAATTCTTTGAGTTTCTCTTTTAATGCCAACCTCATTTCTTAATTCCGCATACTTTGAGAGTTATGGTTAATTAAGTTGTGGGACGTTTGAATGGGACACGGTGTGTGTGTGTGTATATATATATATACCATATATCTAACTACTTATCTTTAAATTAGGCTAAATATACGCTTGAATATTTTAAGAGAATCACGCCTGATGTTTATAAGAGAACCCTGATTTTTTTGCTATCGATCAAGTTTTGTTTGTTTATATTTATGGTCTTCGCAGTTTCATGCAGAGCGCAGTGATAAAGAGGCACTTGTTAAGTTTCCAAACAGTATGATATTGTTTTAAACACATTATGCACAGTTGCTACTGAAGATTACATGAAGATGACCGTAACGAAGTGGCGATTCGACGTGGAGTCACAAACACCTTGCTACAAGAAACACCGGGCTTTAACCACCTTTATTAAATAAGTCCAGACTTGGTGTCCAATCCGTGTAATTGGTCCTCTTCTTTACCATTTTCCCACACAAACCCATCCTGTTGATGGCTGCGTAAATTCTTGTTCTTAGTGCCAAAATTGTTTTATCAACTGCGACAAAGTTGATGACTTCATCAACGTACCTCCTAACTATAATATGTTCTCAACACTGATGTAATTATTCAACATTGCAATTCCTATAAATTCCAAACTAGCAAATTTATTTGTTTATTTGTTTTGTGGTTTTAACCATTCATTTGTCAGATTTTACTTCTTAAAATAAAACATTTTATGAATACATTAGATTAAAACAAAGATGGGCTCGTTGTACACATCGTTGTTTATTATAAATTAAAGAAACTAAATCTATTCTACAGTGTTATGTAGTCTGTTATGATGTTCTTGGTTTCCACAAATTAAGCATTCACACAACTCATATCACCTTTTTATGGGCTGGGCCCAGAGCCTCAAGGATGGGCTACAACCCTCCCTTTGATTCTATTCTGTTGTCACATAGGCTCAGTTCAGAGTCGTGAGGAAGTACTGGAATGAGCCTCCCCCCCCCCTAATCATCACAACAAAATATTTTAAATGCCTTGTGGTGTGTTAATATACCAGATTATTTTTCCTAAATGAACTGGGATGAAGGGTGATACGAAATTAATTAATGGATATGAAATGACATAATATGGGAAGGAAGAGGAATGGTTAGTGTTGGTGCGATGGAATTCAGGAATCGCGAGAACCCCGAAAAAAACCGAAAGTCCCACTACAGCCCACCACCAATGCCCCTCCGGAACCACCAGGATTCGAATCTGTAATCACAGTCGGGACAGTCGTGTGCGCTGGTCACTCGTGTACTGAGACGACTTATGAATACTTTACGAGGATTGTCTAAAAAATTATAATTTTATTATAATTAATATAGATTTATTTAATAGGCTAATTTTAACTTCTGCGGTAAGAGTCACATTCAAACAAGTTGCTAATATTATAGTGTTTTCCCCAGTGAATTAGTGATTATAGTAATTAGTTACAAAGTTCTCGGGTTGAAAACCGGCCGGGATCGAGTTTTTTTCAGAGTGTAAATGTCCCGAGTGTGGCTTCTTCGGAATAGAGATAAAGCCGTAGATTTCATGTCGTATATTCATGTCTCGCAAGAGCATCTGAAGACTGAAATAAGAGACCTCTGATTCACACCCAGATTTGAATTGCGATGCCAATGAACTGAGTTGTTAAAGAGCGTAGTTAAATATAACTTCATCCACTACTATCACTACTACCAGTTTAATACTGTCTTCATGCTACGACCTTTGGGTATATGACATGATTTGATCAATCTGTTATTCTTGAATGCATAGGTTCTTCCTCCAGCCTTGAAATATGCGCGTATTGGTGTCATAGAATGACTTGTTTACTATCACACTGGTATTGTTTTGTCAGACAGAATTGTGTGTGAAATTTGAAAGATTCTTTCTAATCTTCGGAATAACCTCAAATACAAATATTGATTTTTTTATAATTTTCATATTGTTATTTCAAGAAATGTTATAAACATATAGGCTTTCCATGTCAAGATTTATATCCGCGGATATATCTTTGATGTACTGAGATAATTATATCTATTCCATGCAGGCCCACATAACAAGGCCTTATTTTAATAATATTAGAACTTTATATTTTTAATGAAATTTGTTAGACACTTGATTTTAATCATGAAATAGACAATTCATAAGATAATATTATAAAAATACATCTAATGATTATGAATCATAATAATTATTAAATATTTAAGATTTGATTGTTAAACATTATAAAGGAAGCACATTTTTTTATTTTATAAAACAACAAAGTAAGCAGATTTATTTATTTTTGTTTATTTATTGTTTTCTATCGGATTTAATATGTATTACTGTTAATAGAATAAGCAGCAGCTAATTCAACTAGGAAATTCCATCCGATAGCAATATAAGAGAAACCCCATGGAAATAGATATAAGTATTTGGGCAACCTAACTAAAATATATGAATAGTGACTTCACTATTAACTGGGATGGAGAGAGATAAAAATTGGACACGGTCCGAGGAATATGTCGCAGTAACTGTGTTTCTAGAAACAATAAAAATGAACATGCTTTGAAAAATTAATTTGAAAAGAAGAATTGATTATATCAGAAAACAGAACATCACACGAGAGTTCAACGTATAATCTAAAGGAGAAAGCGTGGACCAAGAGAGCAGTCGTTTATACAATATAATATTATAATGATATTGTGGAAAGAAAAATTAATGTGTGAACCAGGAATCGAACCGTCGACCTCTAGTTCTCCAGACTAGTGTGCAACCCCCTATATACAGTATTTATCTAGGAAGGATGAGAGAATATTATAAGGATTGGGAAAGACAACTTACAAAAGGAAAACGAGCCCTAGAAGTCCTCACGAATATTAGTTGTAGATAAAAGATAGAATGAAGCTTAGAAGAAGAAGAAGTAATAGTGGAAAATAGAAGAAGAAAGAGAAATACAAGTAGAAAGAGAATTAAAAGATGAAAGAAAAGGAGATGAAAAAGAGGAAGAAAGAAAAGAAAATTAAATAAACTAGTCGTACAAAAATTAGTAGAAATACGTGTAGAAGGTGAAAGAAGAGGAATAGGAGGAGAAGATGAAAAGGAAAATTAATAGAAAGAATAAAAGGAAAATGAAGAGGAAGAAGAAGAAAAATAAAAAATGTAAAATAGAATAAGTAGAAAGAAAAATATAAGGTGAAAGAAAGGGTGGAGAGAAGAAGTAGAAGATGAAAGATAAGTAAAAAAAGAAGTAGAAGATGAAAATGTTGACTGTATGTTTATTTTTCTAAACTTTCGTTTGTTCTATATCGTTGTAATATTGAATATGTTTGTATCATGATATTTCTAGTAGAAATAAATAATTTGTTGTTTTGAATTTTATAACAATGATTTGTAGAAAATTGCACTGCTAAACTTCACGTATGCACTTTTGAATAAGTGGTAAGCAATTTTGTGTCGTGGTCACAGGTAACTAGTAAAATTGTATGTTGTAACCGCATAGCATTTATAATTTCTTGCATACACTGAATGATATCTCTTTTCCATTCTATGGACTGCTCTTTATTTACTACTTTTGTGTTATTCTCTGTTGCTTATCAACATTTTCTCTTTACAAAATCGCCATAGTTATTGAGAAATAAAAACATACCGGTATGTCACCTTACTTTTAAGGGAATTATCAACCTATCCATTCCGAAACCTACCTTAAAATGTTGTGATGTACCAAGACCGTGTCCAATATATATATATATATATATATATATATATATATATATCTGCCGCTTTTAACTGTAAGGCACAGAAATCGAAGCCAGAATCCAGCAATGGCAACCCACTTGTGAAGTAGAAGGACGTCATTGCTTGAATAGAATGGAGTAAGGCGGGGGCTATGCGTGCGGAAAAGTTGTATAAGGCTATTCAGTCCACCAAATCAGAAGTTCTATAACTTTCCTGTAGTTTAAATGAGAGGTTTGACGCTGGATTTTAGTGTCTTGCAGTTAAAAATGGCAGATTTTGTTTAGACACAGTCTTGGTTCTTCACAACGCATCTCTGAGAGAAATTTCAAGGTACGTTTCGGTATGCAATGTTTGGCAGATCACTTCTAAGTGTAAATTCGTGTCAATCTCTTTGCACTGTCTCTTGCCTTTGCTACTAGGATATTCCATGTTTAAACTATTTTTAGTTTGAGTGAGTTGTGATGATTGTTAATTAGTATACATTTAACGACGCTCTTTAATAACTATGGTCATTACCATCGCAATTCAAATCTGGAATTTAAAGGGTTGAACATTTTGCTCAGATGCCACTTTCTTAAACTTGTGGTTATTTTACATCTGAATCTACGACACGGGACCCACGGCTTTATTTCCCTTCTGAGAAAGGGTGTCATGCTCAGAATTTTTAAGTCTTAAAAATCCATCTATGTCGGCCGAGATTAAACCCGCAAATCTCGGAAACAAAGGCGAGCATGGCAATCACTATTCCACCAGGAACGACATGGGATGATAGCAGTTTTATGGTTTATAAATCAGTTATTTACACTTTTTAATTTAAATCATACACGACCCGAATTCAATTCACTAAGCACGATTATTATGAAAGGTGAGGTTGACATCTGTTTTATCAGTGATTATCTTCAGAAGTTCTATAATACTATCAAGAGTTTCTCAGTCTAAGAAAAAATCTAATATCTTGTGATGGAAGTGACAAAAATAGAAGCCTATCTTCCTCAATCAATTGTTGTGGCACATTTCCTGAGCAAGTTATTTATATTGGTATTACTAAAAAAAATGGTTTCTAAATAATCCCGTATTATAAACATCTTTTTATGAAAAATAAAACAAATTGAATAACATTTTTCCTTCATAAAATTGTTCTTCTTCATCTACTTTACATTTCCTCAAATTTTGTTGATGTGTATATATATATATATATAACGGGCTTCCAATATAAAACTGGACCGGCCTTACGGAGTTTCACCCGGCACGCAGTGCTGTCTCTTCCTCCCGCAATTCACCCTGCCTGCCACCCGTCCTTGAACTGTTTCTTACCTTATAGAAAATGCTGGAAATGTCCTCTCGCAGTTAAACAGGCATTATACCGAGTAAATACATTTAGATTGACACGCTGTAGTTCGGGCACTGTCAAGTTTCTGATTTCATTTCTTATGTTGTTCTTCAGTTCTTCCAATGTGTGCGGATTTGTTTTGTACACTTGTCTTTTAGGCTATGCCACAAATAAAAATCACACACTGTTAGATCTGGGGAGCGAGTGTTTCTTATTTTGTACTGATCCAGTGGTCTCAAATTTAGTCACAAGATCATGGATTGTCGATCTGGAAGGAGGTAATTGTCCAGGGAAGTTCCGAATAAATTCCTCGCGAACGCGACGAGCTGATTCGTATTTATAATAACATTTACACACATAAATGCGCTGCTCTAATGTCAGCTGGAAGTCTCATCTTGTCGAACGATAGTAAACTGACTAGTTCAAGGACGAGCGGCTGGCAGAGTGAAATGCGGACGAGGAGAGAGCGCTGCCTGACGGATGAAACCCCGTGAGGCCGGTCCGGGTTTATATTGGAAGCCCGGTATATATCTATGGTTAGCTTGTCTGAGTAGTAAATCGAGAGTCCCAGGTATACCATGACATTTTTCTTTCTAGGCTATATGGGGTCTGAAACGAATTTCATTCATCCTCGTTATAACAATTAAGTAACTGCTTCACATCAGAAGTATCCGGTTAAGAAAACTACAATTAAGGTTGAGACATTGTATCATGGTAACCAAGTGTTCTCCCTCCCCAGTATTGTCACCTGCTTGCAGTGATAGAAACCAGTTCAACGGGTTAATTCTCCGGAAGAGTGAACTCGATTTTGGAACGATTTGTGTGCGTGTTTGGAATTTCGAAATGATTTAGTAAACAATTTCAGTTGCATAAACGTAACTGGTTACGGCCGTGTGAAGAGAGCCTCTTAAGTTCATATCTAGAACTTACACTGAATTAAAAATACAGATAGTAAATAATTTAAATAAATAAACATTACCGTATGAAAAAGATCATACCGGGTGCGGCAGCATAACTTCCTTTTTTAAAATGTGCGCCATTTAGTCGGTTGATGTCGTAGCGGAGCGCTAGTGGTCTCGTTCGAGAGGGGGGACTATAAAGTTTTGTCCTGACACAGTTCAGTCGCCATCATGCGTTGGAACAGTGAGGAGCGTGCGTTTGCCATTGAGGCCTACTTTTCGAGCGGATGTTCTGTGATCGCAACCCGGCGCGCCTTTCGGAATCGCTTTAAATTAGCCCCGTTGGCCCCTGTCCCGGACCGGAAATCAATTGTTACGTGGGTCACTACGTTCAGACAAACTGCAAGTGCGACAAGACGAAGAACTGGAGTCCCTCGGCCGATTAGATCACCTGAGAACATTGAGGTAGCGAGAGCTTCAATGTTGCGATCACCACGGCGTTCTGCGCGCAAACATGCGTCTGCCCTTGGACTTTCCGATCGTTCTGTAAGGAGAATACTTCATGATGATCTTCATTTCCATCCATACAAGATGGCAATTGTGCAGGAACTTTCTGAACGTGACTTCAATTCTCGAGGAGGAACGCGTGTGAGGTTCTTCTGGAAGTCGTTCCTGAGGACGCTATTGTTTTTTTTAGTGATGAAGCCCATTTTCATTTGTGTGGATCCGTCAACAAACAAAACATGCGCTACTGGGCTGACACCAATCCTCGACAATTGCATCAAAGGCCTTTGCATTCACCTAAAGTCACAGTGTGGTGTGCAATTTCCTCAAGTGGAATTATTGGTCCCTGGTTCTTTGAGGAAAATGAAGTCACAGTGACAGTGAATTCGGACCGGTATGTAAACATGTTACAGGGATTTTTTTTCCCACGGCTAGATGAGTTGGACTTAGGGGACACTTGGTTCCAACAAGACGGTGCAACGGCACACACTTCAAGAGCATCGATGACTGTTTTGAGGGAACACTTCCCAGAGCGCCTTATCTCAATTAGGGGCGATTTGAAGTGGCCGGCCCGCTCTCCCGATTTGACCCTTCTGATTTTTTTCTATGGGGTTATTTGAAATCCCGTGTTTATGTGAACCGTCCAAGGACCCTACAAGATTTGAAGACCAACATCCAGGAAGAAATTGCCAACATAACGCCTGCTATGCTGGCAGGAGTCATGACAAACGCCAGAAATCGGTTTACTCAGTGTATGGAGAATGGGGGACGTCACCTACCTGATTTGATCTTCAAAACTGAGTAAAACAAAACTTTATGTATGTGCCTATATTATAAAAAACGAATAAAAAATTTCTGATTCATACAATGCATTTTATTAAGTTTTAAAAAAAGGAAGTTATGCTGCCGCACCCTGTACAACACGATACTAACAAGGAAACTGTCAACTACTATGATGCCAAAACCTACCTTGAAATTTCTCACAAAAAAAACTGCAATTTTTAACTACAAGGCACAGATCGAAGCCAGAATCCATCAATGGAAACCCATTGTGCGAATGAATAAAATTGTGTGGTGTGTGGCGGGCAGGTTGTCAGGGTTATCTATTTTACCAATTCAGTAGTTATACTACTCCCTCTAGTTTAAATGAGAGATTTGGCGCTGGATTTTAGTGTCTTGCAGTTAAAAACGGCAGATATTTTTATTTTTGGACACGGCCTTGGTATATCATACATAACACTTCTCTAGGAGAAATGTATTGAAAGCTTCTCTCATAATAGCTATTAAGTTAATAATTTACGCCTACTACTCCCTTAAATGCATTGATAAATTATAAGTATCAATTTATTTATTACAATGTCTTAATTCAGGGTATATTTTCTAGTAGGCCTATTAGGCCTAAGTTATTTTTTAAGCCGTGATATTAACTCTAAAATTCACCGATGAGATGTAACATTGTATTTCTTATAAAAATATAATGTTGTGTTCTAATTGTGTGATAGAGGGCACGCCATAGCGTAGTAGTTAAGGCAGAGCGCTACAAACCAGAAGGTCGAGGGTTCGAGTCCCGGTTGGGGTCAGGATTTTTAAATTGACCCAAATTTCTGGTGGAATCATGGCTCTGAGGTCGACTCAGCCTCTAACGGAAATGAGTACCAGACGCTTGTTCTGGGGTTAAAGGCGGCCGTCACGCAGGGCTGACAACCAGGCTGACATCAAGGGCCGATTATTTTTAAAAAAGTGGGAACCTTAACCTCCTGCTACCCCAAGGGTCTCCTATGGCCAGTAGGGGGATCACTTTACCTATTTATTTCTGTGATAACGGAGTCTCTTAATAAATTTTGGACTTCGGGTTATTTGAAATAAATATAAAATAAAAACCAATCATTCAACCCTAAAAATTGATAATCGGATTTATTATGACTAAATCCGTGATTTTCCGAATGAAAGTTCCGGTCGTAATCGTGGAACTCTTACCACGGTATGTAATTAAATTTTGTTATGTTCAATTCTTCTTCGTATACTGTCATCATTTTAACTTAGTATTCAATTCCATTTGTTAGATGGCACAAAAAGTTCCCAGGTCATTTTATTTGAAGAGAGAGCGGCTTGTTATGGCTAAATTAAAGTTTTTAATTAAATCGGCGCTTGCAGAAAGTCAACAGAAAAAAAAAACTTCTTATGCAGTAAATTAGAATTTGACTACCTAATTATAAGACGTGAAGCCATTCCACAACATCCCAGCATGTGGTTCTTGGAAAAAGTTTGTCTTTTTTATTTATAGTTTGACTTCCAAAACGGTATACTTATGAATTATTTTCGAGGGACGTTGAATGAGTGATTATATTAGAGCAAAAAGTCGCACTTCAGATTTAGAAAAAATTCTTTGAACCGATAAGACAACCAAATATTTAATTATGCGCTTAATTTCTGCTTTCAAGGTTTTCTTTTCCTTCTATATCCTGGGCATGTCTCCTCTAGACCCTGATTACAAACTTTGAACCACATACTGTGCACTGGACGATGACAAGCCTCTCTTTTTCTATGGTTAGCAGCATGTTATAATCGCCGACAATTACTGTAAAAGCTAAGGTATAAACACGTAGATCTAATTGCTAATTTAAATTTCTCTACTCGGGCCCCTGAGAGGAAGAAAGAGACTTAAAATACTGCAGAAGAGACACAGACTTTGGGCTTTATGTTACAGAATTCAAATACGTCTTAGACCCTATTAGCATTTTATTCAGATAAACAAGCTAAATAGGATTTTTTTTTCTAAATTCTCTTTCATTCATGTTAATCAGGTAAATAAATTGCTCCGAATTTTTATTGATCGCTCGCGAAGAAAATTACAACATAATTGTTAATTATTTTTTAATATGTCTATGATATACTATTATAAAATCATGTTGTTTACCCTTCAGAATTATGTATGATATCCTATCACTAACAAACTTAATATCTCGGATAGCGGATAGGATCCTCCTTCTGACTAAAAAACCCGTTCCAAATGCAGGTCTTTCTGCACCCTCGTAGTATAATGCAAAGCTTCCTGATTCTGACTACCTTCTCTTGGCCACCTAACTTCCTGTAAAGCGACTACATCCAAGGGTGATTTATCTATGATATACTATAATAATAATAATAATAATATATAATAATAATAATAATAATAATAATAATAATATAAATATCCTCAACTCATGTCCAACTCAGGATCAGGTCGAGGGATAAGATGAGATGAAGCCCCTTTATACAGTATAGAGGTCTGTGAATGACAAAGCTATCGGCCGACCACGCCTGACACACCATCACAGAGGCAGATGAACGAAATGAAACGAAATGGATGAGATGAGTATGGAGAAATGATGGATTGAATTGTCTGGTGAAAACGGGAGAAAAACCTGCCCAAGCTCCGTTTCGCCAACCACGAAACCGTCATGGAGTGACCGAGAACCGATCTCGGGACCCCAGAGGTGAGAGGCGAGCGTCTAACCGCTTGCGCCACGGAGCCGCCAATAATAATAATAATAATAATAATAATAATAATAATAATAATAATAATAATAATAATAATAATATCATCATCATCATGAACAAATTCGTTTTATATAAGGTAGCAGCCCTACCACTAGTCTTGCTCTGCGGATGGTTGGTAACCAACCCAGGGGACTTCCTACTACTCGAAGAAACTTAAGCAAAGACTGGAATGATCACACTGATGACGACAAAGCAAGAAATAATAATAATAATAATAATAATAACAATAACAACAATAATAATAACAACAATAATAATAACAATAATAATAATAATAATTCATTCATTCAATTTGAGAATTCTCCTCATCATTGAAGTTTTTCTCCAACCATTGTTAGTAATTAACACGAATTACAAATAAATAAATATAAATGACTACGCACTTATATACTATCAGTTTGCAACAAACATTCACAAATTTCCCTTAATTAAAGTTTTTCATCGTTCTCTGTCCTCTGTGTCTTCATCTGTTACACCAAATTTTGTCATTTAATTTTGAATGTTGTTCTTCCAGGTTGTTCTTGGTCTTCCTTTTCTGCTCCTTCTATCAATTTTTCATACGTAGACGGCCTTTGGTAGTCTTCCATCTTACATTCTTCTTATGTGTCCATATCATTTTAGCCTTCTGTGTTCAATCGCATCCATTATATTTCTTTCTGCATTCATCCATTTTCTAATTTCTGGATTTCTAATTTTTTCCAGTCGAGATTTTCTGGCAGCTGTTCTCCAAAAAATCCATTTCAACTGAAGTTATTCTGTTGACATGTTTTTGTGTCATTGTACAGACTTCCGATCCATATAACATTATACTTTCTAGTATGGATTTATAAATTCGTTTTGTTCTGTTAATGATGTTTTTACTCCATAGTATAGAGTTTAATATTCCTATGGTTTTTCTTCCATTGTTAATCCTTTTTGCTATTTCTTTATTTAATGTTCGATCTTTCTCTATAATTGATCCCAAATAACAGAAACTATCGCCCTTCTTTATCTTTATTCCATCAATATATAATCAATGAGGGTCATTTGTTAAATACTTGTTAAATTTGTTAATAATAATAATAATAATAATAATAATAATAATAATAATAATAATAATACAATGATCGTTAACCTTATTTCAAGTGAGTCTAGCTGTTGATGACTACAAAAAATCATATAATTAATATTTTTTTGTGCAGGTAGATATTTTTACGTGCTGGTAGTTGAAGCATAATTAAAAGTGTGTAAAGCATGTAATCTGTGGCCGGCGTGTTGAAAACACAATGGCGATTTGTAAACCAGAAAACAATACATTTTGTTCCAGCAAAATCGTGACACTTACGTAAGTACAAACAAAAACAGTGTGAAATACGCTAGCACGGTAAAATTCACGTGCTATTCTACCGTCCACTCTTGTGCCATAAAAACATCCTCCACTAAGTCACGCTAGTTTTATTAGTTTTTACAGTATGACCTTAAAACGTAACACTAATTACTTCATCTTCCTCAGTATCAAGGACCAGCGTAAATAATTTAAATAATGAAAACCTATTAACTAACTCACTAGCACTATCCAACACGTAGGTTCATGGCCGCATGTACACACATCCCTATCCTATGCTAATGTTTTTTTCAAATCATTCCCTGTATAATCTAATTCCCTCAAATGATGGTTAACGTTATTCTCCTACCTAATTCTTGATCTGCCAACTGGGTGAGTTCCCTCAAGTTTTCTACGAGAAGCTTCCATACCCCTCCTTCATCCCCCATTCATGCCACATGTCCTGCCTATCGCAGTTACGAAACTTAACTATTCTTATTGTGTAATTATGATATCCACAGCTGTGGCCTCGAGGTAGCGTGCTGCCTTGCCACGCAGCGGGCCAGGGTTCGATTCCCGGTCGAGAATAGCCTCTTGGCTGAGGTTTTTTCAGGGTTTTTTCTTCATCTTTAAGACAAATGTCAGGAAGATTTGAGGCACAAATTGTCCCCGAACATCATTTGGCCATCATCATCACTATCATCCCCGGTGTGGAAAGCAGCGGGAAGCTACCACACCTATAATTCCCTACTACAGATGCAGAGCATAGCATAAAAATGCTTTGGTTGCAGTGAAGGGCCTGTCCTAGGGCAGAACACTGAAGAAGTAGTTATATATGACTTCCTATAAAGACTATGTACCTCACTGTTAAACCGTCTTCTCCATTTGCTTGTATGTTCATTTCTCTCATCTCAAAAATTGTCCTAAGAATCTTATTTTCAAATAGGCCTACTCGTAATAATTTCTCCACCCTTAAAGTAAGAATCCACGTTTCGCGACCATATAACTAGGAGAATAATAGTTTTATAATATTTATGCAATTGTAACCAATATTGTATACTTAATGCTATTGTTGATGTGCATCGTAATTTGACATTCCCGCATACAATCTTGGTTGCTATGAAAATTTAAAAAATCTCAATACTTTAAAAATGACTGGCGACACTAGTGCGGTAAGTAAAAATATTTATTTTGAAATATTGATAGTGATACTGCAATTTGTATTAATTTTGGTATTAATTCATCGCATCCAGCTTTCAACGCCTCTTCTATTTCATCATCACTGCACACATCGTCTAAAACTTTCTCCACGATCAGAAATAAATCCAAAATCAAATTGGTTTTACTGTTTTAACAAATATAAGATGGCGACATGACCAACAATACTTATTATTTTTCCATAGCAACACATATAGCCGATTCACCTTCTGAAATCTAACATTTATCTTCAATTATAATATATTAATTAATATTTTAGGTAATATCTTAATCACTAAAATAAAAATACATAGTGCGAAAAATAGTATGCAATACTCATGTGGCAAACACATAACGGAATTTCGGAAATAAAAAAAATCGGCGCAAGCTCCTCTTTTTTAAACCGCTTCCTGAATCCGTATGAAATGTTTACCGCACTTGTATCGCAATATTCTATTTCAGATTACCGGTTTTTTTTAACAAAATCCTATATATTTTAAAATCCAAATTGAAATTATCTCAACTCATTACTGTCTAGGATTATTCCTATATAAATTCTGAGTTACAAATTATACTTTTATTATTATTGCCCAGTATAAAATTGTTGACAGTGATAATATTTTCGTTAAATATTTGATTGCAGTAAATTTAAAGTCTTGATCTAAGATTTTCACCGCATTTTGAAATATTACTTCAGGTTAAGTTACTGGATTTTGCATCGTGCTGTGGTAGTAAGATGTGATGATATTTTGGAGCTCGTAAACGTCGGTACCTCTCAATATTACTTCATCGTGTAATATGCAATAACCTGAGTCTTCAGCTCGGTAGAAACCAGCAAGAACTTGGAAACGTGCATCTTGTCAGCTCGTCTTAATATTACCGAACGGTGCAATGCCCGGTAACATGATGAGGGATTTAAGTTTCACAAAAGGATTTCTGGTTGGGTTTAGGTTTAGGTTGAGATTGATTTAAGTTAATTGCGGTAGAGCTGGATTCTCTTCTCAGGAGTCCAAATTTGTAGGTGACACTTCATAAAATAAAGATTTGTTTCTTGTAGAAATTGTTAGGATTTATTTCAAGTTTTGAGTTCCAGGTAGATCATATAAATTCCGGTGGTAAAATTCTTCACTGTCTATTTAAAATAAATTCTTCTTATTGTTTTTTATTTTAAGTATAAAATTTAACTTTTCTCAATCCTTGTATTGGAGAGAATATTAAATTTCGTCTGAAGAGCTCTGCTTGCTTCTATTCAGAACAAAAGTTTCATGCAGAATGAATAAATTTAACATGGAATATTAAGATCATTATCACGTAACATGATATTATTCCTAATTTATCATCATTAACATCATAGTACATTCACGAATTTAGGTCATTTGTTGACCTGTTTCAGCCTCAAGAGAAACACCATCCAAAAGTCTTTTGAGTGGACGTCCTGGTCTTCTTCTTCGCGCAGGTTGATAGCTTAACATTTGTTTGAGTATCCTGTGATCTTCCATTCGATGAATATGTTGCACCCATCTTGACTTATGATCAGAAATGTTATTTTCTGAAGGTTTCATGTGTAATTCTTCTAATCAGAAAAAAACATCTCTCTTTAATATCTGGAACAAACTCACTCAGTATATTCCAAAGTATATATAAATTATCATTAAACTAAAATGAGTTGTATTTTGTTAAACATAGGGCAAAATTAAAGCATATTATCTAAAAATATTATATTTTAATTATCCTCTTTCTAGGGAAACTATTGTGAATAAATATTTTAGGCAATTTTGTATTGAACAATAGAGGTATTTAGAAACGATGATGATATATATACCGTTATCGATCTCGTACACGGTGATGTGGACGACATGAGGCTAAAAGGGGGATGAAAGAGAGGAATGGAAATTTCTTGTAGGAAAATCAGAGGTATAGTGCCTAGAAGGTAGACTGAAGAAGGAGAATAAGATTTTAAAAAGTATGTCTCCTCGGCCATGCACCTTCGAGTTCGTTAGTATTAGTGATTTATTGTCAGTTATAGGCTTCACCCGGCCGTGGTCCATAGATTTTTAGGATGGAAAAAATCGTGGGAGAAGTCCTCCGGGTGGGAGCATAAGCTATGGGTTCCGAGTCTGAAGATTTTCAGGCTCGTTATAGAACCGCAAGCCTGAATAAAAATATCTCTGTGCAAAATTTAACCGACCTTCATCCATCCAAGTTGCCAATCTGATGTCTCATTGAGGCGATGTGCTAACCAAATGTCACTCGTTGATATCTATAGGTAAATAAACGTAACTAAAATTAAGCTTGGTTAAGAAACTCCTACTGGGGGCACTCGTGTTCCCACGAGGAACGTGTAGGGTATAGTCAGTCAGTCAGTCAGTCAGTCAGTCAGTCAGTCATAGGCTCACCGTTAATGATGTTTAATTAGGTCTACTATAAAAACCATGGCAGTAGAAGATAATTTGGGCAGTAATGGTTTAACTATTGTGTTCATATATCCAATATAGAGTATCTTGAAAAAAGTATTTTGAAAACATTATTTTCAGTTTAACTATCATCGTATTATAAGTTTTCTTTCATTATTGTCGTTACGCTATCATATTTTTTTAGGATTTCTACAAAAATTAATAGTAATGATTTAGTTTATAAAGCTTAAATAGTTTTCAATAGAAAGACGCCAGGAGGTAAGATCCTACAATTAATCATTTTACAAGGAATTTGCTGGTTTTCTTATCAGAGAAATCTTTAAATATCCAGACAGACCTATATTTGCTAACCTGTTAAGTAGTAGACAAGGCCTTAAGGCTTTAAATCGGCCAGGTAAAATAAACTATTATTTTTATTATTATTATTATTATTATTATTATTATTATTATTATTATTATTATTAATGTTGTCGGCCGCGGTGGACTAGTGGTTATGCTCCTTGCCTCTGATCCCGAGGTTCGCGGGTTCAAACCCGGCCGGGGTCGGTGGATTTTTTAGGACGGAAAATCCAAGGAGCAAGTCCTCCGGGAGGGACTTTAATCCGTGGGTCCCGAGTCTGAAGATTTTCAGGCTCGTAAAACATCTTTCAGCCTGAATGAAAAGGCCTCTAAGCAAAATTTGCCGAATCTTCCCGTCCTAGTACTACCTTGGTTTTCTAGATGTCAGTATGAGGCGGAACGCTGACCACGGACCACTCAAAATGACATCTATACGAAAACAAGTGTAACTAAATTAGTATGGTTCAATTTCTTCCATGTAGGTGGAGAAGCGCCTAAATCTCTGTAAAGGGAAAACATAGGCTTACAATACAATACAATACTTACGGAGGGTTGTTTCTGATCTCTGATAACAAATGATTTTTAAGTTTTTCCTTAAGAAAAGCCGTGTCTCTACCATCGAGCATGCTCTAATTGATGGCTCTTCGCCCGAGCTATGGTTCGGCATCGGAGTTTCCGCTGCAGAAGACTCTCACGCAGTACAGCCATGTCTAGAAGTTCCCACTCCTCTTTATATGCTTTCCAGAGACCATCTATTGTTCGAGGACGCCTGTTTCCCAGTGCCCTTTTGAAGAGTCCAAAGACACAAAGTCCATCGGTGATGCATCAGGAGACTTCACTGGGTTGTTGCTGAATGGGATAGCATGTATTCCAGTTTCCTGCTCCATTTCTCCAGGAACGCTAAGGTTGAACCTGAAATGTGACTGGTGCACCCAGACTTGGTTTTTGTCTGTACCATAGAGAGCTGGGATTTCTGTCGGGTAAATTGGGGTGAGAACTTCTTCCTGGTAGTACTGGGATTTTATTTTGGCATTTTAGCTACTCTACGAATGGTCAGTTTTTCATTGTAGCAATATCCCGCGATGACCATAAATCCATTGGAGAAACTTTCTCTGCATTCGACATACCACATTTGAAATTTTTTCGCCCCTTTCTCTATAGTAAATTGCCCGGGGTTTGTTGCAGACTCCTAGATAAACATATGCTTCATTAAGTGTGACCAAAACTTTCCATTTTTCTCCTGCCAGGTGCTTTTCATAGTTTCCTGCTGTTGGTGCGGTATTCGGCAATGTGACGTGGCAACAATTTATGAACCCTGCTTTTGTGGCGCTTCTCCATGTTTAAATCTTTGTTTATTATGGTGTTTACAGTTCTAAGGGATATTCCCAATCTGTTCGCAATCACCCTTTGTGTGCCAGGGTTACCAGCAGAGATAAGGACCTTGACCTTTCTGATTACATCTATTATTATTATTATTATTATTATTATTATTATTATTATTGTTGTTGTTGTTATTATTATTATTATTATTATTATTATTATTATTATTATTATTATTATTATAATGATACTATTATTTGCAGCAACGGAATGATGCGACTGTTTCTAACTTTCGCTTAGAAGAAAAATTCCCGACATGGAAATTATTTAGGCGGTAATATAATTTCCCCTTAAAGATGTAAACATTTTCTTAATTCTGTAAATATTCTATTTTAATTCCTATACCGTATCCACTGGTAAACTCTAGAATTACCTACCGTAAGAGATTAAAGAATTGGCGAAGGTTAGCATCTTTTAAAATAAATTTAAACTTCTTACTTTTGTATTTGATTTCCCACCAGAATGGTTTCTGATCTCTATTTTCTATATTAATTTTGATTCATTTTAATTTCACTTTAATTTGTGTTGTTGTTATTATTATTAATGTCGTGTTTTAAGCCTGGTGGCCTTGTTACAATGTCATGCTATAAAAAGTTCTGTCTCTAAAGATACCTTTCCTCTGTGACGGTAATTTAAAATCTACCAGGGATGCAGTTCAATCCATACGTTGAAGGTGTTGCTGCCAATGTTTCCTATATGTAAATAGGCATATATGGTTCATAATAGATAATTAAAGTTCTTATAGACAATACTCATTTCTCTCTTTGCCTAATATTGTGTACCCCATCTGTTCTCATGAACTGCGTTTCGTATTATTATTAACTAACTAATTCACTGGCATTATCGAATTCATGGCCGCGTGAACATAAGCTCCCCATACACATCCCCATCCTGAGAGCTAATGTTTTCCAATCATTCCCTGTATAATCTACTTCCCTCAAATTATGGTTAATGTTATTCTCCCACCTCATTATTGGTCTACCAACTGGGTGTTTTATTATTACTATTATTATTATTGTTATTATTATTATTATTATTACTATTATGTCAAACGATAAAAAATGAATATTAACCATTTAATACTAGATTATATAAGATATAAGCAGTTAAGTTGGTGTGGGTATGTACGGCGAATGCAAGAAGTAATATTACCCAGGAAAACATTGGAATAATGTCCACCTGGAAGAAGAATGAAGGGAAGACCTCGAAACTCATGGATGCAAGAAATAAGAACTGGAATGTGAACAAGAGGACTGGAGGACAAGGAGTGGATGGATAGGGACGAGTGGAGAAGGAGAATAAAACTGTAGGCGCAGAAAGTTGTGTGAATATTGAAAATCTGTATATAAATACAAATCAACATTATTATTATTATTATTATTATTATTATTATTATTATTATTATTATTATTATTATTGTTATTGTTATTGAGTCAACATTTTGTAGTAAAATATTTTTGAGTATCAAATAAAACTATTTTCAGTACTTACTTTTCATGCATTCCACGTAAGAGATTCTTGAAAAGTTCATAATTCCAAATATATGAATCATTGTATTTTATAGTTATGGAAAAATATAGTCGGTTATTTTTATCTATATAGACGACTCTGTACTCATTTTTTTGTACGGTGTAGTAAAATTTGAAAGGCACGTTATCTTTAGTAAGACAATTTGGCAACACTGGAGCTTTGGGTCGGTCATTCCATGAGTAAAAATCGATTGACCTTAGTGTTTCCCTCTTTCTCTCCTATTCTTCTCGATGGATGACCAGTCTCTCACTTTCTCTCTGTTCTTCATCATATCGAAAATGCATGAGAGTAACACAAAAACTGATATCTAGTGGGAATTGGAATACTGAATCCCACATGTCTGGCTGAAATGAATTAGGTTTCTTCTTACATTTGTTTCCTAAATATGTCAGTTTAACGAAAAAGACATGTTTTATTTTTTGTGCAAATCCTCCCCGCAGCTTCCTATACTGTATTTTATTTATGCGGTCATTCTGATATAATTTCTCTGAGCTGGAAAATTATATGAAATAATAACATTCAAGGGTTTTGAAATTAATATTTTAAATCACAAACGTAAAAGCCCATGTAATGAGTCGTTACTAATGGCACTTTTGATTCTACTTTATCGCACTTCACTCTATTCACATTTTTTTCTCTAAGCCTATAGCTTAGTAGTTATTACTACCGTTTTAAAATAGAAGACAGCTCCTTGTGTATTTACGGAAATGCAGAACTAACGATAGATCATCTATTATTTGAATGTACAAAACTAGAAACAGAAAGGCAGTTATTTAAAAAATATGATTAACAAATATGGTAAATGGACATGAAATAAAATAAGATAGTACAGGATACACACATGAGTTATTCTTTTACATTAAGTCAATAGATTTAGATAGATTCTAGAGTAAAACAAGCCAATTCAGTGAAATACAGGGCTATTCAAAAAGAAGGAACAGGCTTCAAACATTTATTTCTTCCAAACTACAAGAAATAGAAACACAATTCCAACGTTCCTGAAAAGAGAAAAGTTCACTATTTTATGCATTCAATATGAGCACCATGTGCCACACGACAAATATCAAAACGGTGGCTCATTTCTTGCCACGAACAATTTAGCTGGTCTCTAATTACTGAATTCACAGCTTCAACAATTCGATGTCGCAGATTTTCAAAAGTGTCAGGCATAGGGGTGATAAAAACACGGTCTTGTACGTAAAACCCACAGTTAAAAATCACACATGGTTAGGTCTGGTGACCTGGGAGCCACTGGCGATGAAATTGATCTTCTGCTCCTCCTCTTCCAATCGAATGTCTTGGAATGGTGTTATTCAGGTAACGTCGAACGTGGTTAGAGAAATGCGGCCATGATCGGAACTTCAATTTTTTTTTTCCAGGAGCGTTGGAATTCTTTTCTATTTTTTTGAGTTTGGAAGAAATAAATGTTTGAAGTCTGTTCCTTCTTTCTGAATAGCCCTGTATTCAATGTTATATTAAGTAAGACAAATAAAACAAGTCGATCATAATAAGACCATAAATGAAAACATAAGTAAATTGTGAAAATAATTTTGTATAATGACGCATGTAGTATTACTTTCTTTGTGATGGAATATGCTGTAAATACTATGTTATTTAAAATAAAGCCTATAGCTTTTGCTGTACTTAGAAACGAAGTTCCAACTAACGTCAGGTACTGTCAAACATTAAGGGTCGGTTTCACCAACAGATTACGACAGTTTTCCCCGTGTATAATGCATAGTTTAAACTGGCGTAATACAGTTACCTCTGTTGGTGAAACCGGCCCTAAATACGTTTAAAAACGGTTAAGCTATATAAATATTACTCTATATTATAGAAATAGTAGAGCAAGTAAACAATTTCAACTACTTAGGGTCAATTTCACCAACAGAGGTAACTGCATTACGCCAGTTTAAGCTATGCATTATACACGGGGAAAACTGGCGTAATACAGTTACCTCTGTTGGTGAAATTGACTCTTAGGGTTTAACGCATCTTACTGCTAAAAGAATGATATGAACTTAAAATTATACAAATGCCATAATATGTGCGGAACAATAAGAAGAAAAAAAGAACATTAAAAATTACATATTTAAAATTCTGTAAAACTATAGCAGTAGCTATGTTAACATATGTTTATGAAAATTGAGTACTTAATAGATCAGATAAAAGGAAAACAGAAACTTAATAGATCAGATAAAAGGAAAACAGAAATGGCTGAAATGAAATTCTTACGTTCAGTGGAAGGCTATACATTGTTAGATAAAAAATAGAATGAAGAAAAAAGATACTATATTAAACATATACAGTGTTTTATATATATAAAATTCAATTTTTACGATCTAACTGGCCCCAACATGTATAAAGAATGACACCTAATTGTCTCTCACAAATTTTGCTTCACTACCAACCCAAAGGAAGAAGAAATGTTGGGCTTTCCATAACTAGATGGAGGGATATGGTTTCTTAATGTGGAAACACGTCTATGGCCTAATTCCATGACGCAGTAGTAGTAGAAGAAGAAAAAGAAGAATTTAGTGTTCATTTGTATGTCACTTTCAATAATATAATAATTTTTTATTACACAACTTGGAATAGTTTGTACTGTATCAAATGTATTTGAACTTTTATTCATCTATTAAACAGAACTCTACCGTCAAACTTTCACAGGTAGTTCAGGGATGTTGATTGAGTGTTTGGTGTAAGGAACCCACGTTCTCTTATGACTTATTAGCTATTAGACTGTTATGTTGATATATTGGATATGTAGCATCTTCTTTGGAACGTTGTAGAGTCGGTTCCGATAGAGTACAAAGAAACAAAATCAACTAACATCCCATGGTGAAGTGCGTCATTCTCCTTGAAATGTTAGAGCATATGTGAAAATTCGCTATATAGTTTGTCGAGATCATATTTATTTATTTATATACAGATTTTTAATGTTTACACATCTTTCTGTGTCTAAAGTTTTATTTTTCTTCTCCATTCGTCTCTGTCTATCCATTCCACGTCTTCCAGTCCTCTTGTTCTCATTCTAGGTCTTATTTCTTGCATCCACGAGTTTCCAGGCCTTCCTTTCCTTCTTCTTCCAGGTGGACACTATTCCATTGTTTTCCTGGGTAACCTTTCTTCTTGCTTTCGTCGTACGTGTCCATACCATTTTAATTGCTTATATCTTATATAATCTACTATTGAATATCAAATATTAATTTTTTCTCGTATGACAGTATTTCTTATTCTTTCCAATTTTGAACATCTTGCATTTCTCCTCAAATATATATATATATATATATATCCGTCCGTATTATTTCTGTCCGAGAGCATGTCTTTCACCCGGGCTCGCTGCATGAAAAGGCACTACGCTACCTCGAGACCACAGCGGTGGACAATATATATATATATAGAGTGTATAAAAAAGGATGGCGCAAACTTACATGGTTGAAAGTACAAGATAATAGAAACAACAATGTCCCAGTAAACATGGGTCCGCAAACGAGCTGTTTGCGAGATAACTACGAATGCATGATTACAAGCCGCCACTGACGTCATTGTTTGTAACATCGTATGGTTTACTCCTTGTTGTAATCAAACCATACACGCAGAACGTACAGGACGGATACAGTACACAGTCTCAAAAGGTATCAGTCTCGTCTGAGGAGTGCCACTTGTGCTGTGTTGTAGTTACAATGGAACCTTACAGTAACGAAGACTATGCGGATATGCATTTCATGTACGGTAGGGCTAATGTCAATGCACGGGAGGCTGCACGCTTGTACCAAATAACATATCCTGATCGAAGACCCCCGAAAGTCGTACATTTACAAGGATCCATCAGCGCCTGAGAGAAAATGGGGCTTTTGTACTAAGCCACAGTAGTGTATAGAGAATTTTACAGCGCAATTTACTGTACCCTTATCACCTCCAACAAGTTCAATGTCTCAATGATGCGGACTTTGTACCTAGAGTGTTGTTTTGTCAGTGGATGCAACAACGGACTGTAGTCAACCCTCGTTACGCATGTAATATTTTATTTGTTCCTAGAGTGATGTTTTGTCAGTGGATGCAACAATAGACTGTAGTCAACCCTCGTTTCGCATGTAATATTTTATTTGTTCCTAGAGTGATGTTTTGTCAGTGGATGCAACAATAGACTGTAGTCAACCCTCGTTTCGCATGTAATATTTTATTTACAGACGAAGAAGGGTTCATACGCGATGGTGTTTTTAATTATCATAATACACATTTTTGGTGTGAAATAAACCCACATGCTGTTTATGAATCATCACATCAGCACCGTTTCTCACTGAATGTGTGGTTAGGGGTACTAAGTGATCATTTCATTGGGCCACACATTCTTCCACGGAAACTTAATGGACGGAGGTACCATAGGTTTCTGCAGTGTCATCTTCCAGGATTGCTTGAGGATGTTCCCCTTCAGCAACGTCGGAGTTTGTGGTACATGCATGATGGAACTCCGGCACATTTTGCTGCTGCTGTGAGACGGCATCTAACGTGCAGATACGGCCAAAGATTGATAGGTCGAGGCGGATCTGTACCTTGGCCTCCAAGATCACCTGATCTAAATCCTTTAGACTTTTGTGTCTGGGGTCACCTCAAAAGCGAAGTGTACAGCACACCCGTTAACACGGTTGAAGAACTGGAGCAGAGAGTTGTACATGTTTGTCAAGAATTCAGAAATGATCCAGGGGGTTTCGAAAGAATTCGACATTCATAGCAGAGACGAACACAGTATTGCATCCAGATGCAAGGAAGACACTTTGAACACCTCCTTCAACAGGTAATCCATAAGTGAAGTGAACTGTGAAATGTGAACTAAACGAGATGAAAAATCAATAGTAAAGTCTAAATTCAAATTAATTTGTACTAACTAGCACGATGTTTACAATGAAGTCATTCGTAATTATCTCGCAAACGGCTCCTTTGCGGACCCATGTTTACTGGGACATTGTTGCTTCTATTATCGTGTACTTTCAACCATGTAAGTTTGCACCATCCTTTTTTATACACCCTGTATATATAAGTGTCTATATTAGTTTCATTAAATGTCAGAAGTTAATAATTTTTCACTCCGTGTTGTCATTAGATTTCATGCGTCATCATTTGACCGTGTAGTATGTCCTTAAGAAATGTAATTGTATTGTTCAACGAGACATGTTGTCTCCTATAAAGGTTACAGAACGAGTGTAGACAAGTCCTTTCACCTTTAAAAATGAGTAAAGGGTTTACGTATAGTATTCAACACCTTTTTATGTGCATGAGCGACAAAACTGCTTTTTTACTTGAACCAGAATCAGGTTGTTGATGGACATCGTGTGGAGGGGGGAGGGGTGTGATTAACACTTGTGTCGTGAGAAATCTGTCTGTCCATCTATCTGACTATTTCGTGCGATGCCAATCGAGAGGCACAATAGGGACCCTCCTGGTGGTTTTTAATTTCAACAGTTCTTCATTACCGTGTGCAAATTGTGATGGACAACTCTACTCATTGGCTGCATTTTCCCACCAATGCTAATTCAATCTTTCATTCAATAGAGGTAGCTACAAGTAACGCTCTCTATATAATTTGTTTTTTATAGTAACTATTCAGAATTTATTAAGCGATGCATTAATTTACTGTAATTATAATATACTAGCTAATACCCGGCTACACCTAAATAAATTATGTGTTTTGCATTTAGTTGTTTGCCCGGGGATCTACTTATCCCGATCTCCTTGGCATCATTGAGAGACAAAAATGGCTATTGTATGTTATCTGTAAAAGATAAAATATGCTGTCGCGGACTTTTTTGTAGAGTTTTTTAGATATTCAATTCTGTGCATATTAATTTTGTGTATTTGTTATGGTTTAGGCAGCGTAAGCCATTTAAGGATAAAAAAGGGACTTGTTCATATTTTTTATTACAAAGGGTGTTTTTAAGGGTGTAGGAGTTGAGTATCTCAACTTTCTTATAGCCTATGTTTATCCCGGGAATCTTATGAACATTTTGCAAAAAACCCCATCACAATCGGATCAACGGTATGGCCGCGCATAAAGTACGAACAAACAAACAAAGAAATATTCATTTTTATATATTAGATTAACATTTTATCAATAAAACCCAAATCACCAAACTAATAGGCTGTACTAAAATAGTCAACGCGTTTCGATAGCGAGGCTGTCGTTATCATAAGTGATGTCACGAGTGATTTCCAATTTATCTACAGGATTTGGAAATCAAGAATGGCATTTGTTAGGACTATGTAACGAATAAAGGTAAGCTCGAAAATTCGAAAAAAAATGCAAAAAATGATGAAAAATAGCTTAAAAAGTCGAAAATTTTGAGCAAGTACAATAAGCTATTATATATATATATATATATATATATATATATATATATAACATAACTTATTACTCACAATTCATTATTTAAATATAGTTCTTTTAAAATATTTATATATTTAATGTAAAAGCCGATGTTTGAAACAATTGAGAAAAATATTTGTTTATGTTTAATTTGTTTATCACTGCAACTTGATCATAATATTTATTGCCAAATAGAATCGCAATATTGTAAGAATGCAGCCTAGTGGAGAAAAAATGAACCACATGAATATATATATATATATATATACATACATATTATAGCCTAACCAACATTATAGGTTATTAATTCATTTTTTCGGAAACAACTCAGTAAAATCAATATTTAAAAACACAATTGTTAAACACGCAGTTATCAAATGTTTAGGTCGAAGGAATCTGTTCATTATTTGCCATATTCAACGTATTTGTTAGAGAGTGAGTCACTGCAAAATAACGCTCTGACCTGTTCAGAATATTAAAAAGGAGGAGTTTTCTTTATTTTGGTAACCAAATTCGATAATTATCGAGGTGAAACACGACTGTGATTGGTTGAAAAACAAAATTCATTGAAACGTGATTGGTCATTGACTCCCATTTGGGGCATGAGTTTAATAGTCAAGACTAGATATCGATTAAATAAAAAATATGTATTCAATAAATAACTACGTAGTCTTGATGATGATAGCCTCGCTATTGAAACGTGTTGACTATTTTAATAATTTAGTTTGGTGATTCGAGTTTAGTTAATAATGTGTAATACATTATTATTATTATTATTATTATTATTATTATTATTATTATTATTATTATTATTATTATTATTATTATTATTATTATTATTATTATTATAACAAGATGATTCCATTTATTAATATACAAATTATAATGGTCTGCTGCCGTGACTTGATTGGTAGAGAACCTACATTTCAATCTGAGGGCCCAGTTCCGATTTTCCTTAGGTAAGAATTTTAAATAACCACATTGAATCTGGGTGTCCCTTGTCTTTTGGTTTCCTGTCATATCTTCGGCGTTCACCTTGACATATCCGCTAATCTTAGATGTCACTGTGTACCTGTTTAATTGGTGGCACAGAGTTTCTCCCCGCTGCCTCTAAGCATTGTGCCCAAGAAAGTCCTAGAAAATATGGAAGGGTAAAAAGGATGATAATGAGAAAAAATGATGATGATGATAATATTAATAATGATAATAATAATGATAACAATAATGTTAGAAATTCATAAACCATGTTTAGATATCATACCATCGTCGGTTCAAAATTTCTCTTGCCTTTAAGGATGCCGGTATATTTCAAAATTTTATTTGAAAATCTTATGAATGTCTTTGTATTGATATGATTATTTGAATTTGTTCTATATTTTAATGAATAACAATAGTAATAATATTGATTCTTCTTCTCTTAATCCTACACTTATAGCCTGTTGCGAAGCAAATATTTCCATCTTTGTTGTGGTCTTCCTAGGGATCTTCTGCTGCTTGGAAATATTATCTCGTAGAACTTCCGATTATCTCTGATCATTCATTCTTGAAACATGGATATTTCATTCTTGTCTCCTTCTTGATACCAATTTATTTATTGTCTAATTTCGCAATAATTAATCATATATTATTAGCAATTATAATCAGTGGGTTCTCTAATGTGTAGAGTTATAATTTGTATTTGAGAGATATCGGATTTAAACCTCGGACTCAATCAATCTGAATATAGATATTTCATGTTTTCTCTGTGATGAAGGCAAATACTGGGTTGAAATTTATTTACCAGAGCCCATTTATTCAAAGTCATCATTATTCATACTGAATATAGGTAATACTGCAGCTACAAGATATTTGGAATACTTGCGTTCATATTATCTTGTTTCAATTTCAGAGCAGAGCTTGTGGACTTTAAAGGATAAAGCAGTAACCCATAATATAAAGCACAGCAACATTTCATACCTAATGATATGGGCACCGTTTGTGATTCTCAAATCCCTCGATAAATCGTATTTTTTTTCGTAATTTTCCTCAGTTATTAAAGAAAATTGTATGACGAGACATTTCATTATTAATCATGGTTTTCTATTATTCTCGAAATTAAACAAGTGCGATCATATTAAAAAGAAAAATCTTATTATACGATAAGATCTTAGATGGCCAAGAAAGAAATAAATGTTATACTTTACATGAAAATTAAAGCGATGATTTTAATGAATGGAAAGTGATGAGATATGTGATATTGCTAAGGGGATGATGTGCATCCCCGTACTCACCCTATTCGATATGGAGTCTCGTAATTGTGCACAGGAAATCCAACAGATGGCATCAGAGTATTGGCGGGGTTGGTTTGCGAATTCTTGGCCGCTATTGATGCTTTACTTCCCGCCACTTGTATCTCCAGCCTACCGAGCTTATGCCACAGACATCTTAAAATAATCCTCTATCAAGATCCTACTAGGGAATTAAATCAATATATGCAAATATTCGAATTAAAAATAATTTATTTACGAATTACGAACATCCATAGTAGGTTTATTACAAGGAAGTGTGTACAATAGCTATTGTTTCGGATGGGACATCAAAGGGCTCCCCTAGCTCCGACATCAATATTTATTATCAAGTCGGAAGAGCCTAAATATTCTGGTCCTTTGATTTTTATTGCACCAGTTGAAAATCCTCGGGAAAATGTCATTACGAAGGTTTAGTCGTAAATGGGAGGATAATTCCTGTCAGATCTTTGGGAACTAGATACCGGTACTGAAGAACAATAAACATATGAGTTCCATAAACAATAGATTTTGAATTTATTAAAAATTAAAATACCCCAATCATTTATTATTTTTATAATGCCATTATTATTATTATTAATATTATTATTATTATTATTATTATTATTATTATTATTATTATTATTATTATTATTATTATTATTAGTAGTAGTAGTAGTAGTATTGTTATTATTATTATTATTATTATTATTATTAATATTATTATTGAATCACCAAATATTTTGAAACTCTATTTTGCCACAAAGGCTTGTAAGGGTTGTTGCTTACTAAAACAATATTATACTATACATTGTAAAACAGAAATATTTTCTTATGGTTTTGAATGAGTGTTATGAATTACATAAATCGCCTATAAGTGTCTTAGAAAATGCTACATATTGTTATGAAGTTCATAAAATGTTTATAATAATGTTGGTTCTTAAAAATCACTTCACACATTGAGGCAGAAGCCTCATCATCATTTAAAAGTAAGTTTAACCAGAATCATTGTATTTCGAATATAGGACAATCAAATAAAACATGTTTTACAGATTGTATTGATTCTTGGCATTTACAATTATGATCACTGTCTGGGTTAATATTAAATCTCCTAAAATAACTTCAAAATTTTCCATGTCCAGTCATAAATTGTGTTAAAATGAAATTTGGAATAAAGTGTAAAACATTTAGCCTATGGTGTACTGTAGGAAAAAAAGCTCTTTAGTCAAAACACCATTTGCACTCCTTATCCAATGTTCATTCCAATCAGTGATGATATAGTCCAACAGTTTCTTTTTAACATAGGATATTGGACACTTTGAAAATGGATATTGAAGATCATAAGATGCTGCAGATTTAGCTAGTTGATGAGCACGTTCATTTCCCACAGTTCCTTGGTGCCCTCGTATCCAAGACAGGCACAGGTGTTTTGTGTAATTTTTGTATGTTATTTCTAATTTCTACTGAGTTCGGATTTAAATTAAATTTATCAACGATCGATTGAAGAGCAGAGTGCGAGTCGCTAAAAATACGCGCACTACATTTGTGTTGAAGATACCACTGTACTGCTTCTTTTATGGCATACAGTTCAGCTTGGAAAACGGAATATACTGTCATTAGGCTTATTTAATAATCAACTGACAAAATTTTGAAGAAAAAATATTTAAAATTTGACGAAATTACAGTTTCTAGTCAAAAACAAGTTTAAAAAAAAACATAAATAAGCATCAGTGCTCATAAATGTTGTTATTGAATACTTTATTAATAACCTTCAATTATTTTGCAGTGTACTTGATATTTATTTATAGACGCATCAACACATAATGTAAGTCATATCACGTACAAATCATTTTGTTGTATCAAGTGGGGTTTGTATTTATTGTAATTGTCATTATTTTTACAAGAAGTGCATTTATTCATTTTTTATTACATGAACTAACATGGCGTAATAGATCCTGGTGATGAAATTCCTTCCCAGCATTTGCCTTGAGGATATAGAAAACAAAGGAAAAACGAGCAATCGGTTAAAGGACTTGGATCAAGGATTTTCCAAAAGCGAATCTTAAACGCTACTATCACAACCAAATTGTTGGGTATTTTTATAATATAATATAATATCTTCAACTCGTGTCCAACTCCGGGTCGGGTTGAGGGATGAGATGAAATAAAGCCCTTTATATAGGGGTCTGTGAATGGCAATGGTGCCGGCCGACCACTCCTGACGCACCATCACAGGGGCAGATGGACGAAATGAAACGAAGTGGATGAGATGAGTATGGAGAAATGGTGGAATGAAATTGTGGCAGGGGAGAACGGGAGAAAGACCCGAGAAAAATTTGCCCCAACTCCGTTTCGTCCACCACGAAACCCACATGAAATGACCGAGACTCGATCTCGGGACCCTAGCGGGCGTCTAACCGCTTGCGCCACGTAGCCGCTTTCTGGGTATTATTACTAGGCCATATTATTATTATTATTATTATTATTATTATTATTATTATTATTAATTTCATGTGATAAACCTAGCGGTCTGTTACGGTCTCAATCCAACGTTTGAAGGGTGCCCAATGATCCCTTGCTTGGTGGCTGGTAATTTAAGATTTGACGTGATATTCTTGTTCTGATCATTCTTTTTACGTGAGATTTCCAGTTGTTTCAGTATTTTTGCACATATTCTATGATTGATTCTGTTTGTAATTCTTTGATAATCTCAGTTAAGAGTTGTTCTTAAGTAACCCGCAGTACGTCTTATAATTGTTATTATTGTTATTATTATTATTATTATTATTATTATTATTATTATCATCATCATAATCATCATCATCATTACCATAGGTCAGTTAGTGCTTTTATTTAATTGGGCTCTTTAACAGCTCAAACCAGCATTGCAGTTCAAAGCTGGGTGTGAAAGGGACATCACTCAATGTCCAAAAAACTTCCAAACAATTTTAACGTCTTTCGAAAGAGCGTCCAGAAATATGCCTAAATCTCGAACATTGCATACTGTGATTCACATATAAGCTAGTTAGAGACAGTTAAAGAGACGGGAGTGGGAATGTTCGCCATCCAATGAAAATCTTATGTGATTTAACTGTTGGCGGGCAACCAGCCAGGCGCGGATGGGCGAGAGGAATGGATTTACTGAAACGCGGTGTGCTTTTCTCATAAGCGTGACAATACGAATGTTAAACGCTTCAAACTAACACGGTACCCATGCATTTATTTTTCTTCCATAGGAATCTCGGGTTTGAACAGCCTCAGAACCAGAAGCAGGCATGATGCATTGTAACTACTAATCCACCAGAACCTTTTGTTATTATTATTGGATTTGTCTTCTTCTTCTTCTACAGGCGATAGACCTGTTTCCACATCAAGAAACCGTATCCGTTCATCTAGTTATGAGGCGTCCAACATTTCTTCTTCCTTTGGGCTGGTAATGGAGCAAAATTTGTGGGAGACTATTTGGCGTTATTCTTTCTATATGTTGGAGCCAGTTAGATCTTGAATTCTGAATTTTATCTATAATAGAATATGAATGGGATTGGCGGGGGTAAAGTTATCCGGGTCTCCTAGAATATAAGGTTCCTATAGGGTTAAGACTGGTAGTACTATAATTAAAATTAAGAATCCGAAAGTGTCTTTAATGGAAAAGTAAGGATGAAAGGGAATTTTATCAATATTTCTATTAGATGTGTAATTCAGTTCTTATTTCTTCACTATATTTCTTATAATTAACTTACTGACACTATCGAACCGTTCATGGCCGCGCGGATATAAGCTCTCCATACATCCCTATCCTGAGCTAATGTTTTCCAATTATCCCCTGTATTATCTACTTCCCTCAAATCATAGTTAATGATATTCTCCCACCTCATTATTGGTCTATCAACTGGGCGTTTTCCCTCTGATTTTCCTACAAGAATCTTCCAAGCACGTCTTTCATTCCCCATCCATGCCACATGCCCTGCCCATCGCAGTCTACGAGACTTAACTGTTCTTATTATACGAGGGCGGATCGGAAAGTAACTCACAATAATTTTTTTCTGCCTTGGTATTGTAGCTAGAATGTTGAAATTTCACAGAGATATAGTTTGAAGTTTTCACTACAGATGGTATTTTTTTCTCAGGTGCACCTCTTGCGAGAGAAGCTTGAACTATGCAACAAAGATGGCGCGCATGCTACAGTCGTCCACCTGTGAGGAACAGAGAAGTGTTGTTCGATTTTTGTGGGCCAAAGGGCATAAACCCAGTGAAATTCACAGGGACAATGCGTGGCGTGTATGGGGATGATTGTATGGACCGTAGCAATGTCTCCAGGTGGTGCACATTCTTCCAAGAGGGACGCGTGAACCTTAGTGATTCGCCACGCTCCGGCCGGCCGACAACAGTAGCAATCCCGCAGAATGTCAGAGGCATTGAGGCGGCAATTCTGAACGACCGGCGTGTGCAACTGCGAGCCTTATCGCAGAAGTTCAACATTTCCTATGGTGCGGTGTACGAAATTGTTCATGAAAATTTGAAATTCCGTAAAGTTAGTGCTCGCTGGGTGCCTAAGAACCTGACAGACGACCACAAGGGCCAGCGAATGATGGCAAGCTTGGACCACTTAACGCGGTACACCGCACAAGGACATGACTTTCTGGAAGGAATCGTCACAGGTGATGAGTCGTGGGCGTACCACTACACCCCCGAAACAAAGCAGGCATCAATGGAGTGGAAACATGCTGGTTCCCCAGTTAAGAAAAAATTCAAAGTGACTCAATCTGGCAGGAAAGTGCTTGTGACAGTGTTCTGGGATATGCATGGTGTTTTATTGGTGGACTTTGCTGAACACGGGACCACTGTGAATGCTGCGGCCTACATTAAAACTTTGGTGAAGTTGCGTCGTGCCATTCGTGACAAACGTCACAACATTAACGTTAAACTTCTTCATGACAATGCTCGCCCCCATGTTGCTGCTGTCGTTCGTCAGAAAATCGCCGAATTTGGTTGGGAGGTGCTCCAGCATCCACCATACAGTCCGGATCTTGCACCATCGGACTTTCATCTGTTTGGTCCCATGAAGAAATTCCTGGCCGGCAAACGCTTTGAGACAGATGTGGAAGTGAAATCAGCAGTGCGCAGATGGCTACACTCCAACCAAACGGACTTCTACGAACAGGGCATATTGAAACTGGTAACACGATGGGAAAAATGTGTTGAGAAAGTTGGTGACTATGTCGAAAAGTAGGTAAAAGATGTAAGTTCATTTGTGATTTTTTCCCTTTTTTTTTTACTATTAAACTTTTAAAAAAAATTATTGTGCGTTACTTTCCGATCCGCCCTCGTATCTGGCTTCCTATAAAGACCATGTAGTTCATTGTTATGTAGTCTTCTCCATTCACTTGTCTGCTCATCTCTCTTTGGTCCAAAAATTTTCCTAAAAACTTTATTTTCAAATACTCGTAATCTCCTTTCCTCCTTTAAAGTAAGAGTCCATGTTTCGCATCCGTATAATATAACTGGTAGAATAATAGTTTTATATATTTTTAGTTTAATGTTTTTTTATAAGAATGTATAGCTTGCTGCTGAACGTAAGAATTTCATTTCAGCTACTATTGGCTTTATTATAATAATTATTATGGTTAATTAGAGAACAACAATTAGGCAGATGTTTGATCATTTTGCCATAGTCATACATCTCTTTAGGTTAAGAGTTTCCAAAATAGAGGACGATGTCTGCAGATAGATCTGTAGGGTTTAACTATGATTTTCTTTTGGTTCATTTTCCGATATGATGAGTTTTTTTAACTGAAAGATAAAATGTTTATAATACGAGCTAGAATGTAATAAATTATTCTGAAAATATGTAAATAATGTGAATTGATAGAAGGGGTAATTGTGAGTGCAATCAGGGAAATTGTAAATATGGCTGACAGATGAACATCTGGTGGAAAGTAATTGCAGTAATTATAAGTGATGTGCGGATTTATATACCGGGTTTTTGTCTAACATTAAGCCGCCATGTTTGGTAAGCATAATGACTCTCTGTGTTATGTTACCAGATTATTGAACTGTAAGGAGCTTGGTTTGAGTCCTGTAAGGTAATTCAATGTCTTCTACTTTATATTCTCAAAACATTACTCATGGGAATTATTGAAATTATATTTTTCTAAAATTCAAAACGATCACCAATCCAATTATATATATCTTATATATAAAAAATAATGTTTGTTTGTTTGTTCGTACTTTATGCGCGGCCATACCGTTGATCCGATTGTGATGCGGTTTTTTGCAAAATGTTCAGGAGATTCCCGAGATGAGCATGGGCTGTAAGAGAGTTGTGATACTCAACTCCTACACCCTTAAAAATCGCCCTTTGTAGTGGAAAATGTGAAGAAAGTAGCTCTTAGGACGCTTAAATGTCTTACGCTGCCTAAACCATACGAATACACAAAATTAATGTACACAGAATTCAATACCTCAAAAAGCTCTACAAAAAAGTCCGCGACAGCATATGTTTCGGATAACTCACAAAAACCATTTGTGTCTTTCATTGATACCAAGAGTCCCTTATCTCTCACGGATAACTCACAATAACCATTGTCTTTCATTGATATCAAAAGTCTCGCCCCGTAGCCGAGTGGTTAAGGCAACAAGTCGTGGCGTAGAACTACGGGACTTAAGCTGGTTCGCGTCTCTACGAGGGAAGAAATTTTTTCCCATGGAATGTCGGCCAGTATGGGACCGCTGCCAGTGGGTCAGAAATGGAATCTACCTGAAAAAAATCTGTTTTGACTCACTCTCATCAATTTATCTTTTTTTTCCACTCTAATACAATTGTTATATGACGGTTCTTAACTCATCTGCAAAGGAGGGTACAATTCTAATGTTCATGACTATGTGACGTCATCATTCACACTTCTTGAGCCACAACAGAAGGCTGTAAGAGATTTCATTGCGAACTTATTTAATAATATCTAATTATGTCCTAATTGCTGAATTTTATGGTAAAAAGTAAGATATTTTTATCGTCCGCCCATGACATCAGAATTGAACGTTCGGGCAGGACAACGTCTGCCGGGTACGCTAGTATGTATATAATTTATTTATTGAATCTCCAAATATGTTGAAACCCTAATTCGCCACAAAGGCATGTTAGGGTTGTAGCTTACTATAACAATATTATAATATACATTATAAATAAAATAAATATTATCTTATGGTGAATGAGTGTTATGAATTACATAAATCGTCTATAAGAACCTTAGCAAAATACTACATATTGTTATGAATGTGTGTTATCAATTTCATAAAATGTTTATAATAATGTTGGTTCTTTAAAATCACTTCACACATTGAGGCAGAAGCCTCATCATCATTTAGAGGTAAGTTTAACCAGAATCGTTGTCTTTCGAATACAGGACAATCAAATAAAACATCATATTTGAAGAGAAAAATTATACGCTCAGACCGTATGATTTATCCATCATTGAGATGTACGAAATCAATAATAAAAACTTGTAAAAAGCCATACTGGCTGTAATGTATAATTCCCAAATAAGTCTTCTTAATAAAGGAGCCGCCATTTGCAAGATAGAAGCATGGCTTCACAGCATTTGGTGGACGGGAATTACAATGTATATAGAGAAGGATTTGCGTTTGGATCGGTACTTGCTCAGGTAGCTCAGTTGGTAGAGCACTTGGTCTAGAGAACCAAGGGTCCCGGGTTCAAGTCCCGGTCTGAGCGTATAATTTTTCTCTTCAAATATGATTTATCCATCATTGAGATGTACGAAATCAATAATAAAAACAAATAAAACATGTTTTACAGATTGTATTGATTCTTGACATTTACAATTATGATCACTGTCTGGGTTAATATTAATTCTCACATTAAAGTACTTCTATAAGCACTTATGGTATAAAATATTTGATTGTATTTTTAAATATATGTTTTGTTATGATTATGTGAAATAACATATTATAACAATATAGTCCGACTTTTTGAGGCACAATATTTTCGACTGATTTTCTGACGGTCTCAAGTACAATTTTCCATGTCTTGATAATTTGTGTAAAAACATTCCATTTTTCAACTACAATAAATTTAAAAATATAGTTGACGGATAAAATTATCTGTGTCTTTAAGGCACCCAGGACTTATTTGGGTTAAAAAAAATCGATTTTTTTTGCTTCAAAAATCCAGGAAGATCTATTTTATCGATGTGTGATATTATTTTGTCGATTTTGGACATTTAAACCCATAAAACTGATTTTTTAAAATTGCGTCTCTGTATTCTGCTAATGTGCACACTTCTTTTTTTTTTTTGTGCTTTTTTTTTTGCATTTTCCCGTAATTTATATTATTTTATATTTTGGTATCGGTACACTTTTCTCTGAAACTATGAAAGATGGGAGAATAATTTTTTGGCATGGATATGCAGTTTAAAGAGCTCCATAATAATAAGGTAAATTTATCTTTGTGCTGTTGATAGTATTTGAAATAAAAAAATGTATGCAACATTTTTGGTCTTCGAATTTTTTTAAATAAATCCCAATCCATATCTGAACAGAAGCAAACCTTATGAACTATGTACAATAACATACTAAATTTTGGAAACAATTGGATAAGTAGTTTTGAGAAAATTTTACCATGACAATATTTTTAAGAATTTGGATTTTATTTTCATTTTTTTTTAAATTACGTATGAAGAAATATGTCTAAAGAGTTAACAAGAGTGTCATTATGTTCAGGAAGACTTGTTTAATTAGTGATACAATTTTCTTGCACATAACTTAAGAATAAGCTGAAAAAAATATGTTTCACTATGTTGCATATTTTAAAACCAAATTGCAAGGAAATTAGTACCGGGTGCCCTTAAAATATGGGGAGCAGAATTAAACCGAGAGAACTGTGCATTGGTTCAGTACTTCATCATCATCATCATCATAATCAACAACAACAACATCAATCACGGATTAAGCCCATGTAGCTTGTTCCGGTCTCACAGATTCTCATTCAAAAAGTTGAATCCATCTCTTTCGGTCTACCAATATTCCTGTCTCCTTTTGGTGTGTAATTAAGTATAATTTTAGGTATGCGTAAATCTTTCATTCTTTGAACATGTTCATTCCAGTTTTTTTCTAGATTATTTTATTTTATCTAAAAATTTTAAAAAAATAGTCATTTCTAATATCTCCACCTCTTTTATCTAGACGTTTGCAGCCAGCCACATTTCTCAGAAATCTCATTTCAGCTGATTCTGTGATTATCTCTTCTCTCTTAGCTAAAACCCAAAATTCACTACCACACAATAGTAAGGGGACTGCCACTGCTTTATAGAATTTTAGTTTTGTTTCCTTTTTTGTGTTTTTAAATATTCTTTTAATTGTACCACATATATAATTAAATGTATTAAATTTGTTAAAAATATCTTCATTTTTAAAATAGGAGATTTTATGACCCAGGTATTTAAAATGGTTCACTTGTTCAATGGGTTTCCCCTCCAGAATTATTTTAGCTCTTACAGTATCTGATCTCTTAAAAGCTAAGCTTTTCGTTTTACTTATTGATATTTTGAAATTATAATTCTATATAATGTTATTTAATTGAAAGAGTGATTTTTGTAGACCATCTTCTGAGCTAGTTATTAGAACTTGGTCGTCAGCAAAATGTAAGGTGTCTAAGATCTTATTTCTTATTTTGTTCAGTACTTTATATCAGTTATACAAGAAGAGTTACATCAGTCTGTATAGGCCTATTTTGTTACTTTAGTTTCTTATTCACACTGTGCTGACCTTAAATATCTATTGCGCTATCCCAGAATTATGGAGATGAATAGAATGAAACTCTATTGTACGGTGTTATGTACGTTGTAGGTCGTCTTCCAGATCCGAAACATCAGGATCTACTCCCTTGAGCCATACCGCCATTTTTAGGTTGGGTCCATGGCCGCGATGGGGGACTACAACTCTCCATTGGTGATTTCTGTTCTTTTTTTTATTGTTCAGGCTCAGAGTGATAAGACAACACCCTGGTGAGCCCCACTATATCCCCGCAACCACATATCTTCAACACCTGTGGATAGTCAACCAAATATTTTTCATAATATGAGATGAGGTGAAGGGTTGTATGAAATTAATGAATGAGTAATGAAATGGCATGAAGCGGAAGTAAGGGATGGTATATGGTATAACCCCGAGAAAATACGATAAATCCCGGTATGGCGCACCGCTAATACTCCTCTAGAAGGCCAGGTTTCAAACCTGGGATTCCGGTCGGGACAGTCGTGCGCGTTAGCCATGCATCTACCGAGATCTCTTTTGTTATTTTATCCATTTATATGCACATTTTCAATAAATATACATATTTCTGTGCTTGAATTTTTATTTCACTTCTCCACCCATCACTGTACATCCATTCCACATCAAATTGTCCTCTTTGAATAATTCCTGTTCATATCTCCTGCATCACTTAATTGTTTCTTCTTCCAGTAGGACACACTTCTAAGCGCTCATACCAGTTCAATTGTTTGTATCTGAAATAATCCGATATCGAATTCTTATATTCATTTTTCCGATATTACATTAATTATAATTGTAACCACTTTTAACATCTCGGTTAAAGGAATAAAAGTAAGAAATAAAATACATGCGTTTTATTATAATTTTAAAATTAAATTTCTATGCATCAACTCCGTCCTGTAGGCTATATGTTTTTCTCTTATTTATTCCATAGAATACCATTCAGTTTATTTTTATTGTCATGTCTTCAGACTAATGATTCTGTTCTTATTGTCATTTTCTTGACTAGCCTATTTTTACTGTAAAGTATTAAAAAATGTCACATCCTCTAATAAGGCCTTTCTGTTCTACAAATATTAAATCCTCTGTTTATGCTCCACAATCTGTACAAAAGGTATTTTCTTTTTCTAATATTTATTTTCAGACCATATTTTTCATTCTAATCTTTCACTTTATATATATATATATATATATATATATATATATATATATATACTCTTTCTTGTTACATGATGGTTTAAAATCAAGAATAATCTGACTTAAGGTGAGACAGTAGGCCCTATCCCATCAATGTTAAAACATGGGAATTTGAGACCCGTTATCTCAGGAACTACTACATGGATTGTAATGAAATTTATACAGCATATTAAATTAGGCTTGTGAAGACTACTGAACCTCAGTCAAACTTGTATCTAAATATTGATGTCCTATATATTTTTTTTGCCACTAGTTTCTTTTTTATTAAAAAAATACTTCTAAAACTCATAAGTGAGAATCTATACAAGAGATAATCATAATTGTGGTCCCATAGCTTTAGTACAACTGGGTTTACTGCCTGTAAAAATTTCATATAAATATTTCTAATAGTTCCTGAGATAATGGGGCAAATGTTAGAAAATGTTCACTTTCGAGAAAACAAGGTTTAAAGTATAATGGTATTACAGGCTGAAGCTGTCAATTGCTTTTAAAAATTAATTAATTAACTTATAATTAGCGTTGAATAAAAAACCATATATAGAATTGTTCAGAAAAGAACAGACTATATAATTACGAAAAAACCAAGAATTTATTTTTTTTTTACAAATTTTGGCCCACCGCCTTACCTTAAGCCAATGCTATATTAGGCTTAAAACAAATTGTTCATGAATATTTCATAAGTAATTCATATAGTTCTACTATTGTAGCCAGTATTCTCATATAAAATGTAACAAAAATCATAAATATGTTTTCTATGAACATGTTTGATAAAGCATTTGCCGAGGTAGCCTAATTAGTATTTTATTTAACAACGCTCTTAAAAACTCAGATCATTAGCATCACATTTCGAATCTGGGAGTAAAAGAGTCGACAAATTTCACCCAGAGGCCTCTTATTTCAGGCCAGAGGTGATTTTACGTTTTACAAATCCACGATATGTGAAAAACATATTCAGAGTTTTAAGTCTTGAAAAATCTATCGATTCCGGCCGGGTTTGAACCAGAGAGGCTCGGAATCAGAGCGAGCATATTAACCAACACTCCAATTAACCAATTGCTAATAGCAATTATTTTGTAATTTTAAAGAAAATGTTTAATTACTCTATTGATATTGTACTGCGACGGTATTTTAATTTTTTCTTATATACAGCGTGTAACAGAACCTCACCGACAAAATGATAGGCATGATAGACCATGTAGAGAGAATTTTTTTTTTTTGAAGGAACATATAGTCACAAACACATCGTTCATGAGTTATGCGCAGATGAAAGTGTTCACCCGTAAGGGTCGGAATTGAATACAAACAATTATACACGTATCATTTTATTAAAGAAGACATGTTTTTACAATATGTGTTCAAACAGTTGACCCTGTGCCTCATTGCATGTTTGATATCGTCGCAGCAACGATCGGCCAGTACGGCCGAGCATGGCAGGATTATTTTTGACGTCAAAACACTTTATTGTTTGATCACTTATTATAAAAACGTGTCATTTTTCAATAAAATGATATGTATATAATTGTTTGTATTCAATTCTGACCCTTACGGGTGAACACCTTGATCTGCACATAACTCATAAATTATGTGTTTGCGACTATATGTTCCTTCACAAAAAATGATCCTATCTGCATGGCCTATCACCCCTATCATTTTGTCGGTGACATCCTGTTACACCTTGTATAATCGGTTTAACAACAAAGGCCACATATAGCACGACTGAATTTTTTGGATATATATCTATTAGACTATTTGTTTTGTCTTCTGGAAGTACGCTTATTTTAATGATATTGTGGTATGTAAAATATGATAAAAAGTGTCCTGGTAATAAAATTCTAGTCTAGAATTTAGTTTGAGAAAAATCCTCCGCCAGATTGGTCGGGGATCTTCCTTTTACAAATCTCGAACTTTGCCAAATCGCTCCGTATGCAACTTTTTGTACATAGTTTTGTTTTATATTTATTAGTAATATCTACTATTGGCCGAGTCTTTTGAAACTCTCAGCTCCTCCTATAATACTCCTATAAAAATTAACAGACTAATCGTCATTAATCGATTCTTAATTTACTGTTGTCATTGTTTACAACACTCGATCGCGCAGCCAATGCCATCTATGTAATGTTTTGTAAGCCTTCATTATTTTATCATCTCTCCTATAACAAATGTACTATTTAAGAGTTTTAAATATAGGCCTATTTCTTTGTTTTTACCTAAAATTTCATGAATTTGCAAGCAGAGCATACTTATATATGTTTAAGTAATTTTTCGTTTTTAAATTAAAATCACATAAAGAGGATTAAATGCAATTTCGATGCAGAGCTTTAGTTTCCAGATGGTTGCATTAATGGATAAATCGAATTAAAAATACAAGCAAATAACCATATATTTCTCCCAGCATCCCGTGCACTTTAGCTCAATCAAATTTAGCCACTAGTACGAGCTCAGTGATACTTCAACAAATAACAAGTTGGCCTACCTGTAAATAAATATCAATGATAAAGTTCATAGCATTTTTAATTCTACGTAAGACCAGAATGCATTGTTCGCGTATAATATAAAATTCTTCACAGATTCACGAAGTTGTGTTCATTTTGTTATTTGACAGAGGTGCTATCATCTTAGGGAACAATACACTATTATCTTTACTTAGTAATTAACAACAAATGATGGTAGCACTTCGTGTGTAATTGTTTTGTCCTTTATGGATTATCGAAAACAAAAGAAGTTGGTGAAATTACATAATTACTGTATTATGTCCAAACATTAGAAAGTTCAAAAATCCATAATTGCGGATTAAATATAAAACTCCCTTTCTATTGTTTGTAATAAAGCATGGTCATGCTTCCGATATTACGGGACTTTATAAAGGGGGGGGGTAAGTGGGGTGCGGCTCTGTGTATACGGAGAATGGGTGTCTTTTTACAACAGAGCATGGAATGCCAATAAAAATGCCCCTTGATCTCTTCATCTCTTTTTCCTTCTGGTTTACTTTTCAATCCAATACTTCACACTGCCAGAAAGTCTGTTGTATTTATATATTAACGGTATAAGTCCAGCCTTTTTTGGTCTTAATTTACAGTAGCTTTGCTATTTTACCTTAACATTGTTTTGCTGCAAATACCATGGAAGCCATTCCAGTAGATTCGTACAACGGGTGCTGTTTCTGCATGGGATATATTGGATTTCATTTTTTATTACCACCAAATGTTGTGGTCGTACAGTCAAATTCAAAATATAGTACACTTCAGTAGTATTTACTTTTCATTGTTTTTTAGATATTTAACGAATCAAATAGCATCTAAAATGTTTGGGTATAAGCCTATAACATGAGGTACGACATTGTATCTGTGTAATGAAGATATTTGTGTATTTTTATTAATTTAGAATATTTAGTATATAATACAGCTGGTAGAGGAGAGAATAATATTAACCATAATTTGAGAGAAGTAGATTTACAGGTGATGATTGGAAATCATTAGCTCTTGATAGGGATATATGGAGAGCTTCTGCCTGCACGGCCATAAATCTACGAGTTCTATAGTGTCAGAGTAAGTTAGGGTAAAATAAAATTATATAATAAGTTACTGTGTAAAGTAACACTATGAGGTAAATAATTAATTTACATAATTGAATAAGAAATTTTAACACCTCACCTCATAAAAATGCATTGATTTCTCACCAAAACTAGTTTTAGGAGCATTCCCTTCATCGTCAGCAAAACTCCGACTGTTTAAAATTCATTGAAAAATCACATATTTTTTATGAGGTTAGCTGTAAAAATGTCCAATTCAGTTATGTAAATTAAAAAAAAAATTGATTCGTTGATTCGTCTGAACTAATGGTTCAGATCCGAGATTCACAGGTTTAAATGTTCAAATGATTTCTAGTAAATCATGAAACTATTATTCGTCTATCTTGACGCCCTAGCGATTACCAAGAGATTCACATGTTAAAATGTTCACAATTGTTTTTTTCAGTTAATCATGAAATGATGGTTTGTCTGTCCTAATGGACCATGACTCCCTTGATCCGAGATTCACGGGTTAAAATGTTCGCTGATTTCGAAACCATAATTTGTCTGTCTTGAGTTTCGCGGGTTAAAATATTCGTTGATTTCGATTTTTAATTAATTAAGAAATGATGATACGTCTGCCCTATTGGTCTAATGTTTACCATGCATCGAGGTCCAAGGGGTATTCATCTTATTATGGTACTCAATTACTCATTTATTAAATTAAATTATAAAAATATATTAATAAACTAATTTTCAATCTGAAATCTTACCTCATACTCGAGTAACTTTGCCAGGTAATTTTAAAATACCGTTTTATGAATGTTACATTCATCGGGAATAACCTCACCATGTAAGTGTATTAAAACAACATATTACGATGCGAGGTTGGGAAGTGGTTTTTACATAATCGAGGAAAAAAAGCGAGGTTTTTAATTTGAGATTCTGTAAAACACTTCACAAACGTGCATTGTACATTACTTTTTTACGCGATGGTGTTTTAAAAATAATAAATAATAATAAAATAATATATTTGTTGGAAATATTTGCGTTCATTATACACAATTGACTAACGTTAACAGTGTGGGCAATGTTTATTAGTTGAAAATACAGGAGGCCGTGAGACCAATTAGTTATAAAATGGCGGCAAATACGGATTTATTGTTTTATATTGTTTCAAATAAAGTTCAGTACTTTTAAAATGCAGTGATTTGTTATAGTTATTTTATTACAGTACAGTTATTTAGGTTGGCAATCCCGAAATGTAGGAAGCTGAACTTTCAGTCATGGTCGCCATTGCTGTAAGTACGACAAAGTGCATTATTGCGCAAAAAAAATCTTTACAACTAAATTAAATGGAAATGTTGAACTTCTATTAGTCACAAAAGGAGTGTACAATAGTAATATCACTATTACAATACAACCTACAGACTATTTATTAGTTGTAAGTCACTGGTTATATAATATTTATTCTGGTTTTAATTTTAATGTAATTTTTACTTAAAGTTAAATTTGAGCAAAAAATAATAAAAATAGGGCGAATAAACGATACAATGAACAACGTTGTCGATTTTACTACAGTCTATGCCAAAGTTATCATTGGATCCCAATGTTGAGATGAGATGGTTAGAGAGGAAAAACGAGGTAAGTCACTTTTTCCTTGAAACCTAGATAATATACTTTTAGTTGTATAACGTAATCTATTCTTCATCCTTCCTTGTTTCAGCCACCCGACTCCTGAATTCCCTCCCCTCTTATATCAAGGACTGCCCGACTCAAAAACAATTTAACCCTGATGAAGTGAAAGAGATGACCTTACGGTCTTAACACCATCAGGTAAAATAAATAAATAAATAAAAATAAAATATGTCCTTACCTGAGTGCCAAAATGTGGAGATAAATAAACATGTGACTAAACTGAATCTTTTGCTGTTTCACACTTCTAAATGCCAGTGGTTTTCACGGAGAATCTAAAGACACCTCAAACTCCACATCGACAAAAAAAAAATACTTATCTAGTTCTTTTCTTGCATCCTTCATGTGTCCATGCGTGACCAACAGCCTGCTGAAAACCAAATTCTTTCTGAGCCTCTCGTGCCATGAAATTTTTGTTCTTATATTTACATAAAATGCATCGAGGTCTGAATTTTATGAAATATTCTTTGCAATTTTGCAACGCTCTTCTTTCAAGATTTTTTTAATTTATAGCCAGGTTATATAATGCCTTATGAAGGTGAAATTTATTAGAAAATTATGGAGAGTGGTAAAGATCCAATTAATTTTAAAAGTAATAAGGAGTAGTGAAAAAATAAGAAGATAAGTTGTGATTTATTATTTGTGTTCATTTCTTGTTTATGGTCAGTTTGATTGGAAAACGTTGAGAGAACAATCAGGAGGCATGGACGTACTGAATTGCATTACAGGGCACAGAAATGATGAAGAACTTAATAATGATGCTGTATATTATTTTGTAGCCTGAAGACAAAACAGAAGCTACCAACTTGAGTGACAGTTATTGTCTTCAACTTTCATGTTTATGTTTTCTTTGAATTAAAAAAAAAATAACTAAACAAAGAAGCCAGACATTTGGATTTAAAGTTTTATAACAACTCTCTGTCTGAATTTTTAGAAGTAGTTTTTAAAATACTCTAAGCAAAGTCTCCCATAGTGTCTTTAATAAGAAGATTTAAGCTTGTAATTTTAGTTATTTTTATTATAAAAATAGAGTATTTGTAAATTAAACATCTAAGAGACCAAGGGTCATATCGAAGTCCACCATTGTGTTCTTGGGTAACATCGTTGCCTCGCACGCATCGTTCCCGGGTTTGATCCTCGGTCGAAACAAATTTCCTGTGTGAGGTATCTTGGAGTTTTCCTCGACTCTAACTCAAATATCGGGAACGTTAAGTGCCAAACGGTACCCGAACATCATCTGGCCATCATAATAATCATCTTTGAGGTGTCTTAAATAGTCATAACTCTAGGATATGGCACTGGCATTGAGCTGGTTATTCAACCGGGAGGTCTTTCGTGTCCTCATATGGTCAAAAAAAGTATGTATGTTATCCAGAGATACACATCCTCTCGAGACAGGTTGTGTCCCTATAAGGGTCGGGAACATGGAGATGTAAAAGTAGGTATCTATAAAGGAGAGGTTAAACTAAGAGAGAGAGAGAGAGAGAGAGAGAGAGAGAGAGAGAGGAGAGAGAGAGAGAGAGAGAGCGAGTGACAGAGAGGATTGTCTCTAGTCACAGACCTACATCGTTTCTTTCTTTATGTAATAAAATTATTTCTTTTAGCAAATTTTGCAGAGGAACTATTAATTTTAAAATGCATGGTAAACCACCGTTCAGGTGTTAATTTTTTTTTGTAGAATTTCTGATATACCACTGTAATTGCTGATGATGGAAGATTGCCTTCTGAAATGCCTACATTTTTTTAATGTTTGACGAAGTTTTCTAAACAGAAGTTTGTTTTAGTTTAAGACGACTGATACATCAGGTACGAATTAAAAAAATAATATTCAACATTTTAATGTGCAGAAGAAACAAAATTCATTACAAAATAACGATCTTATATATCACATACTTTTTATAAGAATAGTTTAGCCTACTGAATGGCTATTGTACTTGTGCAAAATTTTCGATTTTTTAAGCCATTTTTCGAAAAATTCGTGCATTTTTTGGATTTTCGAGTACCCTGAACCATAAATTTATTTTAATATCCACTTTAATGTAGGCGTAATCTTCCTCTTTCTCTATACAGAGTATTCTGAAAATAGTTCCAATATTTATAGAGCGGATAGAATTCGACAATACAAGAAGAAGGTGTCTTCTGAGTAATGGTTTTATTTGTAAGAACTGTAAGAACGGTATTTCTAAAAAATTGAATGTGATGAAATTAAAAAAAAAAAGAAATACGGAATAGCCTACTTTGGTAAGGAACAAATGATGAAACTAGTATGTAGACGTTTATTATTATTATTATTATTATTATTATTATTATTATTATTATTATTATTATTATTATTATTATTATATTTCAAGTTCTGTTATAAAACATTTTATTATATGGGTCCGAAACCTGGGCAGAAAGTAGAAAAAGGCCAACAAGCTGTTAGCAGTAGAAATGGATTTTTGGAGGCGATCGACAAGAATTTCAAGAAGGGATAAAGTCAGAAACAGCACAATAAGGGAAATTTTGCAAATTGAAAAAAAATATTAGAAAAATAGAAGAAAAACGTTTGAAATAGTATGGACAGCTCATAAGAATGGAAGAAGATAGAATACAAAAGAAGATCCTTGATTGGAAAGCTAATGGAAGAAGTGGAAGAGGCTGACCTAGAGAACGTTGGATAGATGGAGAAGTATGGAAGCTAGAGATTTGAGGGAAGAAGTTGCTTAAATAGGAACTTCTGGCGACAAATCACTTTGGGTTGAAAGAGAAACACTGTATTGTGGAATATTCCTAATATAAAATTATTATTATTATTATTATTACTATTATTATTGTAATTATTGTTATTATTATTATTATTACTATTATTATTACTATTATTGTTGTTATTATTGTTATTGTTATTATTATTATTACTATTACTATTGCTATTATTATTACTATTATTATTGTTATTGTTATTATTGTTATTATTACTATTACTATTATGATTATTATTACTATTACTATTATTATGATTATTACTACTATTACTATTATTATTATTATTATTATTATTATATTATTATTCAGATCTTGCTTATATATCTATCAAGCTATATAACAATAATTATTTGCATTCAAGTGCATTGTTTATGAGTCAGATAAGCTACATTCGTGTTGTACTGGCACTCCCCGACCAATCCGTCGTTCATGAAAGACTTAGAGCTAAGATTTTACCAAATACAAACTCGAACCAATGACAATGGCTCTGATTATAAATATTATTGAAATAAAATGTATTGGAGCTGATATTAAGTTTGAGACTGCCAAAGTAGATATTTATTAGAAAACATATTTTGCTTTCATTTCAGTGTTCAAATAACAATCCTACTACAACTTTCAACTGTCTATAGAATAAAGGTGGTAAGTTTTAATGAAGTGATTTGGGGGGAGGGTATATTTTTGCATGTTCTCTTTCTTATACAATTTTAAAATACAAAAACAGACTACAGTTTGGATGTAAAATAGTTCTTAGTTTCTTCTGTTAACATGTTTTCTTAAGTTGAGGCCATCTTTAATCACCCTATTTAATTTGAATTAATCTGCGGCTAACAATTAAGACTTATAATCCAAGGGTTCCGGATTTTGTTCCGACCTATAACACATTTTATTTGTTTGAGTAGGTCTATATTTTACGTAAAATTCTATTGAGACTTTTATATTTATTGTACAACATACCTTCCCTGATTGAATGTTTATTATAAATATTAAAATATTCCATAAATATGTTCTTTTTGGATTACCTATCTTACAAATATTTCTAATTACCTTCAACTTATAATTTTAGATGTTGAGATTTACTAATAAGTAAGAAGAAAAAAATCCTAAACAGAAACACATGAAATGAGATGATTGGCTATTGATCACATCTCTAACTACTATAAATAATTTATATGATTGTTAGCTGTGTTATCACCTTTCCACATTTGTGCGCAATCAATATATATATATATATATATATATAATTTATACAGCTTGTGTGATTTTTGAATAGGGAGTACAAAGACGAATATTTCTGTTATCTAATAGTTTTTTTCTGGGGGAGAAACCGATAGGTTAGTGTGTTCGAGTATCAAGATTATGAAAGGATGATAGTAAGAGAGCACGGTGTTTAACTCATTTCAACAGGTAAGTCGCTGATTAAGGTTTTGTTAAAGAACATAGAATGTGGATTATGTCGATTGTGAAACGGGTACACATGTTTGTGCCTTTTTTTCATAAAAGTTTTATCTACATTTCAGTGAAACACAGCATGCCTGGTCGTATGTACTTGGGCGCACCTAACCACATGTTTTTGTCCATTTTTGCTTCTAATTCATAGCTTCTCAAATACTTCTAGTCAAATCTTCGAACTTCTTCTCCTTCTGCAGGTTCTACAACTTTTTAATGTAAAGTTTTGACCTTCTCAACAAGTTGTTTTCATTTCTTCCTGTTCTGGATTAATGTTGTCCAGTTTACAACTCCTAATTCTTTAATTATGTCATCTCTTCATCTCAGTTTGTGTCGTCTAAGAAACTTTTATTAATAATGGATTTAATTTAAAAAATTTCTCCACTATTTTGACATAAGTAATTTAGTAAATATGCTTAAACGATCTTAACATTTGAGAGTTGTCAAAGTTTGTATATATATATATATACTAGCTAATACCCGGCGTGCGCTGCTACGCCTAAATATATTAAATGTGTTTCTATTTTTAGTTGAATAAGTAAAAAGAAAAATAATTATAAATGTATATCATAATTATTATTAATGCCCATGCCGATTACCCGGCATTGCCCGGGAATCTACTTATCCCGATCTTCTTGGCATAAATGAGCTGAAAGACAAAAATGGTTATTGAGAGTTATTCGTAAAACAATACCCGCAATGCTCTATTACGCTTGCCTGGGAATCTAGTCATCTCGATCTTGGCATCAATGAGCTGAAAGATAAAAATTATTATTATGAGTTATCAGTAAAAGATAGACATATGCTATCGCGGACTTTTTTTTGTAGATTTTTAGTACCTCTGTGTACATTAATTTCGTGTATATGTTATGGTTTAGGCAGCGTAAGCCGTTTAAGCGTCCAAAAAGTTCCGAAAAACACGCATTTCACTACAAAGGGTAATTTTTAAGGGTGAAGCGGTTGAGTATTATAACTCTCTTATAGCCTAAGTCACTCCCGGGAAACTCCTAAACATTTTGCAAAAAGCCCCATCACAATCGGTTGAATTGTGTAGTAATGTATAAAGGACAAATAGACAGACAGACATACATTCGTTTATATATAGATTTACTCTTATGTTTGATTCTCGCCATACTGCCTGAAACATTAATAAGTTCATAGGCCTACATATGGCTCACGTCAGTATTCTCCTTCCAGGCTGTGTGACACAAGTGATTAGATGACCTCCATCTCTGAGTTCCGAGTTTGTGTCCCGATCACTTCATGGGGGGTTCATAGTGAACCAAGCAGAGCCAGGACAGGTTTTTTCCCTAGGGATTTTCCCCCCTTCTGTTAATTCCTCTACTTCTCCAGACTCATGTCATCCATTTCATCATTTTACTTGTCAATGTAATGGCACGACAGGCCTGATCAACCGCCATCGTTATATATCATTAATCTTCATCTCATTTCATCCCTCAACTTGGTATTACGCCAACATGAATTGAAAGTTTTTTTTCTTTCAAATGTAAATTTTTGTTCAATTATATATTTTATGGGCCATAAGTTATCCTTTGTATTATAACGGATATTTTGAGTAATATTTTGGTTTGTCTTGATAATACTTTACTTCAAAATTTCTTTAAAAATAGTTATTACTCTGAAACTGCATGAAGTAAAATTTTAACATACTTAAATTATTAACCAACTTTAAATCTACAACATTTTATAATATAAATTACTGAATTAATTAATTAATTGTTTTAAAAATGTATCCACAAAGAAGATTAAGAATAAGACATATTAATAAACCTTATAGCCTCATTTTATAATGGCAGCCAAGTTGGCCTTGTCTAACAAAGGTGATATCGATTAGATCATATGTTGTGTTGATTCTACATGTGAACAACCAAGAGGTTATATGAGGCCACTTCTTAAGCGAAGCTCTAGCTGCTGGATTTGCGAGGTTGGAGAAAAGCCAAATTTTAAGTTAAATCAGCCAGAATGACACTATGCAAGTGTTATTCTCCAGTCGTACTTTAAACTCTAGAATTTCGCCTAAGGAATTTTACCCTTAAGGCTTCAGTTGTAACTGTTTATAAAAAGATTTTGTTATTTAATTGTTTCTTGGGAAGGGAAGATTGGCAGAAAGACAGAAATGACCGATATGACAGGTGACACTTTTCATAATTATCTTAAAAACTTGGGAAAAAAATCACCTGATTTTAAAAGAATGTATATATCTTCCTTGCAAGGACTAATTTTGTTCTGATGGGATGAACAGTATTGCTGTAGTAGATAGTTTTTTTAATCAAATTTCTTGTTTTATTTTAAAAAACTTAATTTACAATGTACCTTTCCTAAAAAAGATCAAATCCAGTAGTGTGAAACTTATGCACCTATGTCAGGACATATGAACTACAATCTGATGAATATACAATATAATTGATTAATTATACATTAATATTAAATAAATATATATAGTTCAACTCAAATATCTAGGAACAATAATCACAAATAGGAATGAGATGCACAAAGAAATTAAACATAGGCTCAATTCCGGAAATGTGTGCTATTATGCATTACAGAGACTCTTGATGTCCCAACTCCTTTCAAAAAACGTTAAACTGAAAATATGTAAAACTATTGTTCTACCAGTTATATTATTTGGGTGCGAAACATGGACTCTTACTTTAAGGGAGAAAAGGAGATTATGAGTATTTGAAAATAAAGTTCTTAGCCGTAGCCGAGCGGTTAAGGTAGGAAGCCTTGGCGCAGAGCTACGGGACTTGCGCTGGTTCGAGTCTCCATGGGGGAAGATTTTCTCATGGTATTTCGGCCAGTATGGGACCGGTGCCCATCCAGCATCGTGAGGCAATTGGGTAGCTACAATAAGTAGCGGCTCCAGGTTGAGGAACCAGCTATAACGGCCGGGGGACTCGACATGCTAACCATATGTCACCCGTACACTGGCTGTTGATCATCTACCTCTGTGATTGACACATGTGGATGTTGAAGGGCCAGCAGCCGGCTGGTAAAAGGGCAACCGCTGAAAAGTGGAAAGACCCTCAATCGGAATCGGAGGAAAATTTTTGGACCAAAGAGAGATGAAAGACAGGTGAATGGAGAAGACTACATTACAGTGAACTACATGGTCTTTATAGGAAGCCAGATATAATGAGAACAGTTAAGTCTCGTAGACTGCGATGGGCAGGACATGTGGCACGAATGGGGAATGAAAGAGGTGCATGGAAACTTCTTGTAGGAAAACCAAGGGGAAAACACCCAGTTGTTAGACCAAGAATGAGGTGGGAGAATAACATTAACTATGATTTGAGAGAAGTAGATTATACAGGTGATGATTGGAAAACATTAGCTCAGGATAGGGATGCATGGAGAGCTTATATCCGCGCGGCCATGAACCTCCGGATTCCATAGTGCCAGTGAGTTAGTTAGTCAACTCAAGTTTTTCGTTTGAGGTTTTTATGAGTTTCATTTCACTGTGAGATGGAGTTGTTGCTTTATAATTTCCTCTACGAAAGAAGCAAGCCGAGTCCTCTAATTTTTCTTGTCCAAAAAAATCTGTCTACTCTGTCCAAGATTAAATCCTCGAACTTTAGATCTACGTTACCCGTAGTTTACTGAAGTAATTTCAAATTTGAGATTCACGAAGGTCTAATAGCAATGCATACGTTTTATTTATTTAGCAGATTTCACAATGTTTCACATCTTCTTGCGCCCAATTAGCCTACTGCCATTCTCCTCCACATCTCTCTGTCATTCCAATTTCGATATCCCACTTCTTTTTCCCTCATGCTGCTGAAAACTCCATCAATCCACGTTATTTGAATTAAGGATTATTTTAATCCACTCCATACTTTTTAAATGTGTTTATTTTTTCTCCTTGTACTTGTAGTCTTCTCTTCTTCTTCCTTCCAAGTATTAGGCCAAGGACTGTTATGATCCTATAGAAAATTTTCCCTCCAGCGTTTCATAGGACGGCCCAGAGATCTTCGTCCTCTTGGTATATAATTATAAACAGCTTTGGGGATCCGATTTGAACTCATTCTTTCAAGATGGTGTTACCAATTTAGTTGGTATTGTTTAGTATATTCAAAAATTGGCGTACTCTTCAATTCTTTTAAGATACCGGTGTTCCTTTTTCGATCCCATCCGGTGTAACTTGCTGTTCTGCGCATGAATCTCATTCCACAAGCCGTTATTCTGCTTTCATGTCGTCTTTTTTAGTATCCATGCTTCACTACCATAGGTCAACACTGGTGTAGCCAAAGTGTTATATAAACGTAATCTGGAGTTTTTTTTGTACAAGGGATGGTTTCATAATTTGATTAATAATTCCACAAACTTTTATTATAACTAGTAATTTTTTTTCAGGGATATCCTTTTCATCCCATATAGAAAGATAATATCCAAGATATTTAAATTTATTAAATATCTCTAAAATGTTATTCTGGAAACAGATTTTACTTTGTATAGGGTCCTTTCCATGAAATGCCACAATTTTAGTTTTGTTAATTGATATTCCCATATTAAATTTGGCAGCTATTTTTTGTAAATTATAAATTGATCGTTACAAATTATTTTCGGAAAGTGCCAGAAGAGCTAAATCGTCTGAAAAAAAGAATAGCATCGAGTTTGAGGTTAAGTCTATAAATTAATAATAATAATAATAATAATAATAATAATGATAATAATAATGATAATAATAATAATAAAGGTTATATTTTATTTAACGACGCTTTCTAACATCTGAGGTCATTTACCGTTGCAATATAGTGCTGTGTGTTAAATGGCTAGAACATTTTACTAAAATCCCACTGATTTATCTGTTGAGGTTCATTTTCATATAATTCTACAACATAGCAAGGACTTTCATTTGCTGAAAAAAAAAGTCCATCTACCCCGTTTAGATTTGAACTCGCGAACTTTGGAACTAGAGGCTAACATGGTAACCCCTAGTACATTAGGACAAATCTTATATTTTCAAATATCAAATCCATTCTTTAAATTATTTCATTAAAAAAGTTGTTCCCAATGCAACCGTAGGCTAGAGCCTGTTAACCTTATATTTCCATTGAAATGACCTGTATAAGTAATGGGAATTTTGCAGTCTGATGCATTATTCTAAACCGACAGCTGCGAGATCCAGTTGCAAAGTGGACTACGTTAATATGTTCCATGTGGAGAGCGGTGTTTTTGCTAATTAATTTACATAATATTATGTGCATATATATGGCGACATTTAAGTTAGGCCCAATAATTTTCATAGCAGGGAGTCTAATTTAATTATTTAACAACCCTTTAGAATATAAAATTTGCCGTTGAGAGCGAATGGTTAGATCTCAGAGGTTTTTACTTCCTGTTGAATAGGTCACAAGCTGCCAATTTAAACAAGTCTACATGTCGATGTAAGATGCATAATAATGTGTTTGAGATACGTGCTTACAACTAAATATACGAAATATACAATGTTTCAAGTTTGTGGGTCCTGCAGGGAATACAAAAATACCCAGATATGATCGAGTAACAAAACCAAAAGCACTAGAAAGTAAAATAATTAACTTCTGTTCTCATTAACCGGGAAATTTGACAAGAAATAAGTTAGCGGATTGAGACTATGAATCCCAGAATCTCAGTTGTGAAATCAGTTTAAATACGTATATTTTTATTCGCGTTTTGGAAGAGACAATCTCGTAAGTCTAATAATAATAATAATAATAATAATAATAATAATAATAATAATAATAATAATAATAATAATAGTTATAATAATAATAATAGTTATAATAATAATAGTTATAATAGTAATAATAGTAATAATAATAATAATAATAATAACAACAATGCGTAAACATCACTAAACATTTACAGCTCCAGTACATAAACAAGAACAGGAAACAGAACATTCAGGAGTGACACCAAAAATATCTACATTGCAAATACGCACAGGAAATTAAAGATCATGTGACACCAAACACATTAGAAGACTTTAATTATTATTATTATTATTATTATTATTATTATTATTATTATTATTATTATTATTACTATTAATATTATTACTTTTTTGATTGCGAATGAGCCCATGTAGGACTACGCAAAGTACTTAGAGGCGTTTCCTTTGAGCCCAAATTTCTTTCATTCTTTTGCTATGAGCTTGTTTTCTATCATCTGTCCAAGTTGTTCCAGTTTTTTTTTTTTTCGGTTTGTCCTCTTGGTCAACTTGCCACTTATTCACCTTAATTCTAAATATATCTCTGTTTGGGATATCTTCTTTAGTAATTCCTGCCAATTTCAAGTCCTTTTTGACTTCATCAATCCAAAATTAAAATATATATACAGTCAATATGCCCATTTCACCAATAAATGTTTAAAATGGTCAACAAGTTTCTACAGCCAAGCTGTCATTCTCAAGACCAGAACATTTATTGGTGAAATGGGCATATTGACTGTATATATATTTTAATATTGTATCACCAAGAAGATCAATTGTGTATTAAATTCATCAATCCACTTCATAGTATCCACTGGAGCTTTACTTCTGTTTTCGTAGAATTCCATTATCTATTTTGTAAGCCTATTTGAGTTCATTCGTTTAATATGGCCATAACATTTTAACCTTCGTTTTCTAATATCACTATGAATGTCTGTATATATTTCTATTTCCTTTTTACTATTATAATAATTATTATTATTATTATTATTATTATTATTATTACTACTACTACTACTAATACTACTACTACTATTATTATTATTATTATTATTACTTTTTTGATTGCGAATGAGCCCATGTAGGACTATGCAATGTACTTAGAGGCGTTTCCTTTGAGCCCAAATTTCTTTCATTCTTTTGCTATGAGCTTGTTTTCTATCATCTGTCCAAGTTGTTCCAGTTTTTTTTTTTTTCGGTTTGTCCTCTTGGTCAACTTGCCACTTATTCACCTTAATTCTAAATATATCTCTGTTTGGGATATCTTCTTTGGGATATCTTCTTTAGTAATTCCTGCCAATTTCAAGTCCTTTTTGACTTCATCAATCCACTTCATAGTATCCACTGGAGCTTTACTTCTGTTTTCGTAGAATTCCATTATCTATTTTGTAAGCCTATTTGAGTTCATTCGTTTAATATGGCCATAACATTTTAACCTTCGTTTTCTAATATCACTATGAATGTCTGTATATATTTCTATTTCCTTTTTACTATTATAATAATTATTATTATTATTATTATTAATTATTATTATTATTATTATTATTATTACTACTACTAATACTACTACTACTACTATTATTATTATTATTATTACTTTTTTGATTGCGAATGAGCCCATGTAGGACTATGCAATGTACTTAGAGGCGTTTCCTTTGAGCCCAAATTTCTTTCATTCTTTTGCTATGAGCTTGTTTTCTATCATCTGTCCAAGTTGTTCCAGTTTTTTTTTTTTTTTCGGTTTGTCCTCTTGGTCAACTTGCCACTTATTCACCTTAATTCTAAATATATCTCTGTTTGGGATATCTTCTTTAGTAATTCCTGCCAATTTCAAGTCCTTTTTGACTTCATCAATCCACTTCATAGTATCCACTGGAGCTTTACTTCTGTTTTCGTAGAATTCCATTATCTATTTTGTAAGCCTATTTGAGTTCATTCGTTTAATATGGCCATAACATTTTAACCTTCGTTTTCTAATATCACTATGAATGTCTGTATATATTTTTATTTCCTTTTTACTACTATTATTATTATTATTATTATTATTATTATTATTATTATTATTATTATTATTATTACTACTACTACTACTACTACTACTAATACTACTACTACTACTATTATTATTATTATTATTATTACTTTTTTGATTGCGAATGAGCCCATGTAGGACTACGCAAAGTACTTAGAGGCGTTTCCTTTGAGCCCAAATTTCTTTCATTCTTTTGCTATGAGCTTGTTTTCTATCATCTGTCCAAGTTGTTCCACTTTTTTTCTTCGGTTTGTCCTCTTGGTCAACTTGCCACTTATTCATCTTAATTCTGAATATATCTCTGTTTGGGATATCTTCTTTAGTAATTCCTGCCAATTTCAAGTCCTTTTTGACTTCATCAATCCACTTCATAGTATCCACTGGAGCTTTACTTCTGTTTTCGTAGAATTCCATTATCTATTTTGTAAGCCTATTTGAGTTCATTCGTTTAATATGGCCATAAAATTTTAACCTTCGTTTTCTAATATCACTATGAATGTCTGTATATATTTTTATTTCCTTTTTACTACAACTACTACTACTACTACTACTACTATTATTATTATTATTATTATTATTATTATTATTATTATTATTATTATTATTATCTTCGGTTTTTACAGCTGCTGCCGTCTTCCCGTGCCAAACCTCCAAATCCTACGATCTTGGGCATATTCAATGCTTAGCCCTCTTGCTTGCATTACTATCTTCATGTTTTCCTTCCATGTTAACTTTGGTCTCCCTCTTTTCTTCTTTCTAGTCGGTTGCCTTTGATATAGTTGCTTCGGCCATCGCTCATCTTCCATTCTTATAATATGTCGTAACCATTTGAATTCCTTCTCTATTATTATTATTACTATTATTATTATATTTATTATTATTGTAGAAAAACCAGGGGGAAAACGCCCAGTTCATAGACCAAGAATGAGGTGAGGGAATGACTTTGATTATGATTTGAGGGAAGTAGATTATACAGGGAATGATTGGAAAACATTAGCTCACGATAGGGATGTATGGAGAGTTTATGTTCGCGCGGCCATGAACCTACGGGTTCGATAGTGCGTTATTTAATTAGTATTATTATTATTATTATTATTATTATTGCTATATTATTATACTTCTATTATTATTATTGTTATTATTATTATTATTATTATTATTATTAATTATGCGTTAACCACAATCACGGGTTAAAACCCTGGAAAGAAAATGAGTTTTACTGAAGATAATCACGAGCAGATTCATGCGAACGATCAGATCGGATTTTATCACTAATCTCTAACCTAGTTCTGCATCTTGTGTAATGTTAATGTATTTATTATTATTATTATTATTATTATTATTATTATTATTATTATTATTATTATTATTATTATTATTATTATTATTATTATTATTATTATTATTATTATAATGAATATTCCTTATTACAGTGTTTCTTCTTCAACCCAAAGTGATTTGTCACCAGAGGTGTCTGTCTAAAACATTTTCTTCTCTCAAATCTCTAGCTTCCATATTTCTCTTCACTCCATCTATCCAACGTTCTCTAGGTCTGCCTCTTCCACTTACTCTCCAAGCTTTCCAATCAAGGATTCGTTGTAGGTAATTCCGTCAGGCATTCTTCTCTTTAGGTTTTTTAGCATTGTAAATGTTTCAGTAGAATCAGGAGCTGGCCTATTGCTTCAACACCTAACCTGGAGGCCCAGGTAATTTGTAATTAAGGTTATCTTCCTCTAGCCTTTAGTGAAAAAACACTGAACTACAACACAGTAACTATTAATTTTGGTTCGCCTTGGGTATTTCATTTTCCCGATACTACCGATATATCTGAAGCATTCCCCTATCCACCACCTGTAGAGGCGCCCGATGGGGGACAAACAGTCACACACGATATGATTATTATTTTTATCATTGTTATTATTATTACGGTATCTTATTATTGTTATTTATAAATCTTATTTATATTCGCTTTAATTTCTATGGTTATATAACGTCTAAATAACTAATTCACTCGCATGGAAAGAGATGCATGGAAGCTTCTTGTAGGAAAACTAGAAGGAAAACGCCCAGTTGGTAGACCAAGAATGAGGTGGGAGAATAACATTAACTATGATTTGAGGGAAGTAGATTATACAGGGAGCGATTGAAAAACATTACCTCAGGATAGTGAATTATGGCGAGCTTATGGCCATGAACCTACGGATTCGATTGAGCCAGTGGGTTAGTTAGTTATTTAGAGTTGACCAACTATTCATTTCAAATATAATAAACAATCTTAGCTTTGTTGTATTTTAATGTAACTTATTTTTTAACTAGATGAGTGGAAGAGAAAGCCAACCTGACCTTAACTCCATCAGGCTAAATAAAAAATAAATAAACAAATAAAATAAATAAATAGCATTGACTATTGCGTTCATTTTAATATCTTAAGATCGCGATCTCAGAAATGTATTGTTATATCGTTTTTCGAGATAGCTTTCAAATTCAATGAATCTATTTGAATATGAGTGGGTGGTGGTTTGAGTTTGGCGCGCGAAAACAATTTCCTGATAAAGTGAAGAGAAGGTGAGCGGGATGCTGAGACTGGTCCGTCCAGACTTGTCACGGCCTGTGATCAGAACCGCCACTCATCCATCTTGCCAGCCTACCTGCTGCTGCTGTAATGATTCCAAACCCTACTACATTGTTTTTTTTCCGAGCGGTCTGCATTATTTCCGTTTTAAAGATGTTCTTTTATATTGTCCCGCTCTCTCCCAACCCAACTGCAACCGCATTTTGTGATTAATTGTACCAATTAATTGATTGAGTGGAAGATGTTGGTCTGATGCCTTCATACGTTTCGTCTGCCGTTTTGTTTCTATCTTCAATTGATAAGTGTTTTGTCTATTATATTGGACCAACAGGTAAATACTAGATTTTTATTTACAGTTGTTCCAATGTTTTTATACTGTCTACTAGATAGAATCAGCAATCAAGTTTTGTCTGCTAACAAAACTTATTTTGGTTTGTTCAAAGATCACTCAGCAAATAAAATGTTTATTTTTTTATTCTATAAATTGTCTCATTTCACTTTACGATTTTACAAAAATATCGAAAAATTGAATATTAAAGTACTACGAAAGGGCCAGCTGCAATATTTACGAAAGCGGACGTAACTAAACTGCCAGCGTGAATAAACTATGACAAATGTAATTAATAATTTTACAAATAAACAATTAAGGGTAATCAATAGAAAATAATATGGATATAAAACTAAATTCACATCATCAATATTTATTATAAGATTATATAAAAATAAAATAATTTCACAAAAAATGAATTTTTAGTAGTTCTTATACAATTTGCATTTAATTTTGTCAATTGAGAGTACTGGGCAAAATTACTTTTATTTTGTTTCATTCTTACAAGTAATAAAGGAAATACTGACTACTCATTCAAAATTACAAGTTTGTACAGTGATTATTTTTTGTTGGCATGTATGTCAATCTGCCCGCTCCTGGAATTCTCTCCCGCAACATATATTAGGGGTTGCTGCACACATGATTCTTATAACTCACGTTTATACAATTACTCGTTGATAGATAATATTTATCGAGAACTAAATTTATTCTATGCCATTAAAAGTATTTTCTTCACTATCTTGTGCATTTTATATTTCATTCCTTGTCCACCGCTGTGGTCTCGGGGTAGCGTTCTGTCTTGTCTCGCAGCTGGCCCGGGTTCGATCCCCGGTCGGGACAGTTTTTCTGGGTGAGGTTTTTATCGGGGGTTTTCCTCACCTATAAGACAAATGTCAGGAAAAATTTAAGGCCCAAACGGTCCCCGAAATCATATGGCCATCGCAATCATCATCATTCATATTCATCTTAGGTTAAGTTTAGGATTAGGGACTCTCCTGGCGCACTACTATCATCATCATCACCCATCATATCATCGGGGCAACGTAACCCTGCCTTCCAGGTGCCCCAACCTCAGAAGTGGGTTACAATTACGCCATGCCAGGAGAGAAACCAGGAATGTCGAAAGACAAACCTGGGGCATTTGGGGAAAAAAAATTCATCCCTTAAATTAAGATTAAGTCAAAATATATTTTAAATAATTATTATATTGTAGATATTCCATGTCGTTTTTTTTGTTTATTATGATTAAAATGCGAGACTTTTTTTTGCATTTTTTTATAATCTGGTTGAGTGGTAGTCAATTCCTTAAGATCTTAACTCTGCCATGCAAAATAAATATATTATTATTATTGTTGTTATTATTATTATTATTTTGTTATTATTAGTATTATTATTGTTATTATTATTACTGTTATTATTATTATTTTGTTATTATTATTATTATTATTATATATTATTATTATTATTATTATTATTATTATGTTCGATGTAAGCCTGTTCGTATTATGTCTGAATTTTATCTTGAAATAGTCTTAATATCCTCAACATTCCTTACAAGCAAGTTCATTGTGGACATATTTAGGTGTGTCATTTTACGTATATCAGTTGTTGAATAGGTAGGCACAGTTCACGTTAATATTTATTTATTAAGTATAATGCATAAACAAAACAAGCAATAAATGCTTTAAACTCTGTTTGGTGGAGCAAAAATATTACAAAAAGTAGAAAATTACAAATACGTATATCAAACCATAATTCAGAGCATTTTAACATATGGTGCTGAAGTTTGGCAAATTCCTATGAGGGAAATTAAAATAATTTTAAGTACAGAAATGGATGTTCTAAGAAGATCAGCTGGAAAATCTGGAATGGATAGAATACAAAATAAAGAAATAAGGGAAAACATGGGTGTACAAGAGGAGCAGGACATCATATACATTATAGAAAAGAAAAGATTACAGTGGTATGGCCATGTCAAAAGAATGCCAGAGCAAATATTGCCTAAAATTGTTATGGGATGGATCCCAATGGAAAAGAGGAAGAGAGGAAGACCGAAGAAAACTTGGATAGAAGGAGTGCAAGCGGCTATGAATATCAGAGGATTGAAGGCACCCTTGTCGTTCACAGACCTCTTTAAATATAGAGGCTACATCTCATCACATCCCTCGATCGACCCAGAGTTGGAAACGAGTTGAGGATATGTATTGTTATTATTATTATTATTATTATTATTATTATTATTATTATTATTATTATTATTATTATCATCATCATCAAGTCGTGTACAACTCAGGGTGTTTTCGAGGGATGAGATGAGATAAAGCCTCTAGATTTTAGATATTTATAATGACTATTTAACTCATGCCCCAAATGGGAGTCAATGACCAATCACATTTCAATGATTTTTTATTTACAACCAATCACAGTCGTGTTTCGCCTAAAATTTACCAACTAAAGTTTATCATAATAAAAAAAGCACCACCTCTTTAGCATTCTGAATAGGTCATAGCATTATTTTGCAGTGAGTGACTCCCCAAGAAATACGGCTACCAGATTGTATATATAGTGCATGAATGTCAACACGTAGCGCATAAGAGAGATAATATAAAACATTTGTAACAATTGATTATATTGGCATCTTTTAAAAGAAATCTAAATTTATATTTGCTCTAAACTCGACTTCATTATTATCCAGTGTAAGATATATATATTAATTGGTGTTTCCCGTATAATGTATCATATTTATATTATTATTATTATTACTATTATTATTATTATCGTATCATTATTGTTATTACCCTATGAAATGTTGTTTGTACATGACATTTACATTGCTACATTTATTGTATCTTTAACTGTTTATAATTAGTACAGTGTATATCTATAATTGTCGAATATTTATTTGTATTTGTGCTGGTTGAGTGGAAGAGAGGGCCTTATGGCCTTAACTCTGCCAGAATAAATAAAGTATTATTATTATTATTATTATTATTATTATTATTATTATTATATCACAAAAAAAATAAACCACTGTTTGCACTTTCTTAAACAAATTATTTTCCAGGAAATGACGCAGAAAAATATAATTGACATATTTACATTATAGGACATCAGAAATGAATTAATACCTATAACGTTGGTTATAAATTTCTCTACTAGGGTGCATTCTTACAACATTGCGATCTTTTGGCAACAGATACTATTATGATCTGGTTGCAGTGATCGAACAAAAGAAGCAAATGAAGCGTATCAATCGTTTCACATTTGTTTTCAAACATCGCCGTTTACATTAAATATATAAATATTTTAAAATAACTATAGTTAAATAATGATTTGTGAGTAAACAGCTTAATTTTATTCGTTAAATAGTCCTAACATTGTACCGGCCGACCACGCCTGACGCAGTGTGACATGAGTGGATGAACGAAATATAATGAAATGTATGAGATGAGTATGGAGAAATGTTGAAATAAAATTTGTATCAGGAGAAAAGGAGGATACTTTGACTATTTAACTCATGCCCCAAATGGGAGTCAATGACCAATCACGTTTCAATGATTTCTGTTTTACAACCAATCAGAGTCGTGTTTCACGAAATATTTATCAGTGTTAGGATTATCATATATTAAACAAAGCTCCTCCTTTTTAATATTCTGAACAGGTCTGACCGTTATTTTGCAGTGACTGAGCCTATAACAAATACGGCTACCAGATTGTATATAATAGTGCTTACATGTCAACATTTGTAGCAATTGATTATACCACCAAAAAAAGAAACCACTGTTTGCACTTTCTTAAATGTATTTTTTCCCAGGTAATAATCGAGAAAAATATAATTGTCATATTTACATCATACGACATCAAAAATGAATTAATATACAGATTGATGTGTTTCATTTTTTCTCCACTAGAGAGCATTCTTACAATATTGCGTTCCTTTGGCAATAAATAGTATGATCTGGTTGCAGTGATAAACAAAAGAAGCAGTAGAAGCGTACCTATCGTTTCTCATTTGTTTTCAAACATCGCCGTTTACATTAAATATATAAATATTTTAAAATAACTATAGTTAAATAATGATTTGTGAGTAAACAGCTTAATTTTATTCGTTAAATAGTCCTAACAAATGCCACTCTTGATTTCCAAATTCTCTAGATAAATTGGAAATCACTCGTGGCATTACTTATGATAAATACCTGCCCAAGCTCCGTTCCGAACATCACGAAATCCACATGGAGTTACCACTTACGCCACATAGCCGTCATTATTATTATTATTATTATTATTATTATTATTATTATTATTATTATTATTATTATTATTATTATTATTATTGTTATTATTGTTATTATTATTATTATTATTATTATTATTATTATTATTATTATTATTATTATTATTATTATTATTATTATTAGTATTTACACATTTTTACGTTTTAAAATCCTATCCATAGGTTCACTGACTGCGCACACGGAAGTAAATGAAATTTATTTTATTTCATTTGTGGGAGGGTTTACAATTAGTGGTTTGAAAATATTGACTAGAATAGGACGGTTTTTTCTTTGAAGAAAAAAGCCTCGCGTGTATGCGAGCCCCCCGGGTTATCAAAAGTAACAAACAGCAGTTTCTGGGTGGTACCTCCACTTCAGCTAGTGCTCATGTATGTGATATATTGTAATGCGGGTTAACCATAGCGAAGAGGCTTGAAAATAATTATGAAATACAAGTCAATATATTTTGTTAATCATACACCAGGCCTATTGTGTTATTGTAATCAGCATTAAACTGTTAATTAATTCTAAATATTTTATTGTTAACTATACAATTGCAAGTTATATACTCGTAGGTAAAGTGCAACTAGCTTCTTGAATAAAATACATACATACTTTAAAATATGTAATAAATTTTAAAATGTACGATTTTTTTAATGTCCCAGGTTGTCCTTTTGGACATTTATGGTGTTCTCTCCTGGCATTGGCGTAATTGACCCACTTCTGCGGTTGGGGCGCCTGGAAGGCGGGGTTACGTTGCCGCGATGATATGATGGGTGATGACGATAGTGGTGCACCAGAAGAGTCCTTAATCCTAAGCTTAATCTAACATGAATATGAATGATGATGATTGCGATGACCATATGATGTTCGGGGACCGTTTGGGCCTAGAAGTTCCCTGACATTTGTCTTACAAGTGAGGAAAACCCCGATAAAGATCTCACCTAGGAAACTATCCCGACCGGGGATCGAACCCGGGCCCGCTGCGTGACAAATCAGCACGTTACCTTGAGACCATAGCGGTGGACAAATTTATGATGTACATAGGTAAAATTCTCTATATTTTAGAAATGTAAAGTGATCCCACTACAGACACTCGGAGTAGCAGGAGGTTAAGGCTCCCATTTTTATAGACAATTGACATTTTATGTCAACCGGATTGTCAGCCCTGCGTGACGGCCGTCTTTACCCCAGAACAAGCGTGTGGTACTCATTTATGTTGGAGGCTGAGTAGATCCCAGAGTCGTGGTGCCACAAGAAAGTGTGGATCAGTTTAAAGATCGTGACCGTTCATGAATGAATGTTATTATTTTCCGCATTTTGTCCAGAAATCTGCCCATGTTAATTTATTTCCTTATTCGGACAGGGCGGACTGACTGCCATGAACACCGCGACCTGAGAGATTTATTGCGCTATTCCAGTATATTATGGATACATTGAATGAAGTCTACTTTAAGATGTTACGTGAGTTGTATGTCTTCTTGCGGATCCGGCACACCAGTTTCTTCTCTCATGACTCATACAGCCATTTTACGGTTTTGGGCCCGTGGCTACAAACCCTCTCGTTGCCCCTTCTGCCCTTTTTTATTGTTTAGGCTTCCCATTAGATCCCCGGAATTGTAAATATCCAACACTTGTGGGTACCAACCGACCCATTTTTCTTACACTTAAATTCATAATGCATCCTATAGGATACATCAGTTGGTTTAATTAATTTAATATTGTAAATCAATTAGAAGAAAACGAGCACAAAGAAACCACGTAAATATGTGTACAATCATACAATAATAACAGTTATACAAGATTCCGTTTTTACTGCGGTCCGCCACATTTAAATAACAGGTACAAGAAATGTGTTTTCCTAATTTAAGGGTTAAAATGAAAACGAGATGAAGGGTGATATGAAATTAATTAATGATATATAAAAAGACATGAAGGATAGGTGAGGGAGAATGGAGAATGTTGGTGGGAATAAATCAGGAAAAGGGAAAACTCCGAGAAAAACTGAAAAATCCCGGTATAGCCCACCACCAATACCCCTCATGAACCGCCTTTGGGATCCCAGCCCTGGCAGCCGCTCGTATATGAGATTAACACAACTTTCTGGATTTACCATTAATTTGTGATATGTCAATCTATCATGATTTGATTTCAGAAATCTTTCCGGTAATAACTAACGCCTCCAATATTCTAACAGTTAAATGTTTTTAGTATACTTTCCGTATTTCGAATTCAGATGTACGAATTCGCAAATCGTAATTTTCAGAAATTTCCGAGCCTCCAACCTAAACGAAGCGAGCCGTGGTCTCTTTTTCTATCTATCTATAATGGTGTAGCCTATCACTGAGCCATAGCATCTCCTTTGTAAGGAGTTATTAGACCAAGTCAAATTTTAGTTACCTTATTTGCTTGTAGATGTCATGGATGGCATGCTGTCAACACACCGACCCAATGAGACATCTAACAGGCAACATAGGTATTATTAGGACGTTGATGTCGGTAAATTTTGCTTAGAGGCCTCTTTATTCAGGCTTAAGGATCATTTTTGAGCCTGAAAATCTTCAAACTCGGGACTCCACACTTAAAGTCCCTCTCGGAGGACTTGCTCCTTGCATTTTTTCGTCCTAAAACATTCATTGACTCCGGTCGGGTTTGAACGCGAACCCCCGGATGTAGAAGCTAGGAGCATAACTACCTGCCCACCGTCCCTACATATTAATATCCAACGTAAAGGTATTAGTAGCGCCAACATAAAGCAGTTCACTCAATACCGCTTCCTTAGAAATCTGACAAAACAAACACTTAATACGGGTAGGCCTACAATTACACAGCTCTACAATTTTTTGTTGTTGCCCTGGATATCTCAGCGAATTTATATGTTTTCAAGTGCACAGTTTGCGAATATATTCATGAAAGTGCTGAACGTGATCTAGTTTTTATGATTTTTGCGTATCTTATATTTTAAACAGTAAACGGCTTGTTACTAATAAAATGTATGTTTCCAGTCACGATTTGATTTCTGCGCATTTTTTTCGCGTATACAAACTTCACATGATCCCCACTCTTACACCCCTCACTCCGCACATTGGCCGTGATCTCAGTTATTTGACAATATTAAAGTATTCACGACGTGCATCTGGATATGATAAAACAATTCGACAAAGCGTTGGATAAGGAAGGAAAATGTTTCAAATACATTTGTAGAAAATTTCCTAAGCTCAGTGTGTAAAAGTTAAAAGGCGAAATATTTGATGGTCCTCAAATTCGGCAATTGATGAAAGACGCAAATTTTATCAAATTTATGACTTCCGGAAAGTGAAGCTTGGAAGGGTTTTGTATTGGTAGTAGAAAATTTCCTAGGTAACTATAAAGCACCAAATTATAAAGAAATTGTGCAAAACATGTTGATAAGCTTCAAGATTCTGCGATCAAATATGAGTATAAAGTTACACTTTCTCCACCGTCATCTGGATAGATTTCCGGTTAATTTAGGAAATTATAGTGACGAACAGGGAGTGCGCTTTCACTAGGATCTAAAAGTAATGGAGGAAAAATATCAGGGTAAAACGGGACCGTCATACGATGACAGATTATTGCTGGTCTTTGAAAAGAGATTGTCCCCTCAAAATTATAGAAGAAAATCTTATAAAAGGCGTTTCACTGAAGTATAACATGGGGTTTCGATATTTTTCTTTCTATATACGTCAGTGCATACTAATTTTTCAAAAGAACAATTGACATTATAAATATATATGTTATATTTTTTCATATTTTCCGATTTTTGTAGTGTAAAATGAAAATAAAGATTTAAAGAAATCAGAACAAATCTTCCAAAATCATTGATAGTTTCATGAATTGGGAGCATAAATTTATCCGAAATTAATCTTATATCAAGGGCAACAAAACCACTGTTGACCAGTGTTATTTAATAACCAGTATGTCACTTAATATTTAAAGGTTAGATCTTTAGAAGATCACTGAATGTTTAAGATTTGTTTGGATAAGGACGGTTGTTGAGAAGGAGGGTCTGGGCGTCGTTCGCCCTATCATTCACATTTACTGAATTAATTAGTTCAAGAACTGTATTTTTAATTATTTGTAAATCGTTAGCTTAAAAGTGACATGATTTCTTTGTTACTAATATTATATCATAATACTTTATTTTGGGGTTAAACAAAACCATTGTGGCGCTCACAGATATGTGGATCCTTATTATGGAAGACTTTGAGAACTCGCACGTACCTACTAGTTTCTATAGAGTGTAAAGAGCAGTGCGGTTGCCATGGCAATGGGTTCCCGCCGGCTCATAGTGTGAAGCTATCAGACTCTTGTTCACACAAAACAATTGCCTTGAAGTTTGTTCTACTTAACGTTCTGTTGGCAATTCTGATAATATTCAAACGAGATAGGCCTAGTTGAATTTGTTTTAATTATACACAGTGTTCAAGTTACTCAAACAGTATTTTATTGTCAATTCGCGAGCAATTTTTTACCAGTTATTGTTTAATGAATTTCGTAATTTTCAATTAAATATCGCTAAATAGAAACAAAATCCGTGATGAATTTAATAAAAAACAGATAAGAAAGTTAAAATATATATACAGTCAATATGCCCATTTCACCAATAAATGTTTATATCTGGTCTTGAGAATGACAGCTTGGCTGTAGAAACTTGTTGACCATTTTAAACATTTATTGGTGAAATGGGCATATTGACTGTATATATATTTTAATATTGTATCACCAAGAAGATCAATTGTGTATTAGATAAGAAAGTGAAAAATTAGTGTGCATTTCATAACGAGTTTGAATTAATTGTTTTCATATATGGTAGGATACGCTTTCAGGGAGAAATAATAGTGCCAGATGTCACAAAGTAAATATATTTTTTTTTTTTAATTTTAGAGATTGTTATAATATAGATTACATTAGAAAGGTCTGTATAATCTATTTCTACTTAAGGACATGATTTATGCTTTATATTCCTCAAAGTTATTTTCTACTCTCTCTAACAGTATAGCCCATTTAGAAATTCCAACGCATGTTTAGGCCGTTGTCTGTATGTCATTGTGTGTTCCAACTTTTTCAATTTGCTTGTTGACGCATCCCGCCTTTTTATTAGTTCAAGTTGGCAAAACTATTCGCTAGTAAATGCTGCAATAACCAGTGTTGCCAGATTGAGGAATTTATCCCGCGGTGTAGGAAATTTCTAACCGAAAATGATCGAGTTTGTATATATATATATATGTGTGTGTGTGTGTGTGTGTGTGTGTGTGTGTGTGTGTGTGTGTGTGTGTGTAGAACATAGGTATTTATCCTTCTGTAGTTCAGATTTATTTTTATTGAAATTTATTTCCTTTTTCTATTCTGCCAGAGTAATGTGCTTCATTGGATGTTTCTGCATTTTTAGATATCCGATAAGATAATTCTTTCTCAGATGTTTGACACTCTGCGTCATTAAGTCTTATATGAAGTGCATTGAACAAAAGAGCACTTAATCTCGTTGGCTCTTAGACGCCTTAATTATAATGCATATAGTTTATATTGGCTAACTAAGGTCACTGAAAATCCCCTCTCCACATTCTTAACGCACTAGCCGCCACTGAGTCGGGACTAGTTTTGTTTAAGTTGCTCTTTATATAATTTTTGTTTTAATAGGCCCAAGTTGTAAATTATGTTTCTTATTTAACATTCATTTGCGAGTTTTTGAAACAGTTGAAATGGGAAACAATATTTCACATTCGGAAGACATTTACTGTTTGTGAGCAGAGATAACACAACAACAATTATGTAGATGAGCTAAGAATGATGTTATGCAATTTATGTTACTAACATTTACATAGACTGAAAATAACAGCTGTATACAATATCACAAACAAATTATTAGAATACTGGACAGTCATTCAAATTAATAATTGTTCTAACAAGTCCACCATTTTAAAGGGCACAAATGGATGAGAGGACAATAGACGGATGATAGACCAAGAGTTTTCTACGTCTCTCTCGTCATGGTATTTATTAATCAGAGTCGATTCTACAATATAATTAAGGGAAACCGTGCATTACAGAGCGAATTAACTCAGGGGGTAGCGTTCGAGCCTCGCATTCGTGAGGTCCTGGGTTCAAAAGACGGTCCGACCACTCCATTGAGTTTCTTTATAGTTTTGTCAATAATCAAGGCTAGTCCTGGATTGGAATTTCATTCCAGAAGCAATTTAATCATAATTAAATTTTCATATCATTAACATTAACTAGCCCACTGCTGTGGTCTCCAGGTAGCTGCTGCCTTGTCACGTAGCGGGCCCGGGTTCGATTCCCGGTCGGGGCAGGCTCCTGGGTGAATTTTTTTCGGGGTTTTTCCTCACCTGTAAGACAAATATCAGGAAACTTAGGAACCAACGGTCCCGAAAATCATCCGGCCATCATCATCATCAACATCATCACCGGTGTGGAAATCAACGAGAAGCTACCACACCTATAATTCCTTAGTAAAGCTGCAAAGCATAGCATGACGGTGCTACGATTGCAGTGAAAGACCTGCCCTCGTGCTGAATTACTATAGAATAGAACATTAAATAATTAACATTCTACCAAGAAAACACAAATTCACAGCCAGCGTGATACCATCAAGCATTTTAAACGTAATATGACCTTAGCTATTGAGACGTCTATAAATAACAATTTAAAAATAATAGTAAGATTTAGATTTCAAGTCCCGGAGATGATCAACATCGGGATTTTCTGTGATTTTCCGCAGTCACAAAAAATTCATTGCCTTGGTATATTTCACTATTATTATCATATATTTACCAAATAAAACTATCAACGTTATTTTAATAAATATTTATTTTATTTAACATTCATAATAGCTGTTTCAGTTCACTTTATCTTCATCAGACGAACGCCAAAAATACAAATACATTTCCTATTAATATAAACTTTATTTTTTATGACATTCGTCTAATGAAGATACAGTGTATTGAAACAGTTGTTACGAATGTTAAATAAAATTAATTTAATATTTATGTAATAATGAATATTTGTTTGTTTATTTGTTCGTATTTTATGCGCGGTCATACCGTTGATACGATTGTCATGGGTTTTTTGAAAATGTTCAGGAGATTCCCGGGATGAACATAGGCTATAAGAGAGTTGTAATACTCAACTCCTACGCCCTTAAATATCGCCCTATGTAGTGGAAAACGTGAAATAAAGTAGCTCTTTGGACGCTTAAATGGCTTACGCTGCCTAAACCATAACAAATACACAAAATTAATGTATACAGAATTTAATATCTCAAAAAGCTCTACAAAAAGTCGGCGACAGCATATGTTTATCTCTTACGGATAACTCAAACAAAATAACTATTTTTGTCTTTCATTGATGCCAAGAAGATCGAGGCAAGTACGTAGATTCACGTGCAATCATAGCAGCACATGGCGGGTATTCTTTTACGGATAACTCACAATAACGAATTTTGTCTTTTAGCTCACTTATTGCCAAGAAAAGCGGGATAAATAGATTCCCGGGCAACACCGGGTAATCACGCCGTCACGCAGGGCTGACAACCCGGCTGACATAAAGTGCCGATTGTCAAGAAAAAGTGGGAGCCTTAACCTCCTGCTACCCCAAGGGCCTCCGGGCCTGTTGTGGGATCATTTTACTTTACTTTGATAGTTTTATTTAGCAAATACATTATAATTATGCACTTTCATAAAGTAAATACCAAATTAATTGAATATCTTTATTATTTTTTAATGTAATATAAATTATTGCAGTTACACAATATATGAATACAGAAAACAATAAACGTAATTAGTCTGGTGTTATGTAGGCCTACACAAAATCCCTACATGCATTATTACAAAGGATGTTCAGGTCTCACAATTGAGACAAAAAAATTGTACTTAATTTCTGTGTAATTTTACTTCTTTTTTTCATTATTGTATGAGTATATCAAGCAATATCGGATTTAGAATAAAATAGTATGTTACGATGCGAGGTTGGGAAGTGGTTTTTACAGAAGCGAGTAAATGTATAAAAACCGAGCGATACTAAGATTTTTAATTTCCGAGATTCTGTAAAACACTTCACAAACGTGCGTGGTACATTATTTTTTGCGCGATGTTTTCAAAATAATAAATAATAGTAAAATAATAACAACTTTGTTCCAAATATTTGCGTTCACGTTAACTGTGTGGGCAATGTTTATTAGTAGAGATTGCAGCTGGCCATGATACCAATTACACATAAAATGGCGGCAAGTAAGTTTTATACTGTTTCAAATAAAGTTCAGTTTATTTAATATGCAGTATTTGTTCCGTATAATGTATATTAACACTACAATTTGGATATTTTTGTATATACATTGTACGTAGTATACATAAAGGGCAGTGGTTTTACTTCCCGAACGAGATTTTAATGTGTAATATTACAGTATAATTACTTAGGTTGGCAATCCCGAAATGTAGGAACTTTAACTTTCAATCATGGTCGCCATTGCCATATGTACGACAAGACGCACTATCGCGCAAACACATACACACACACACACACACACACACACACATATATATATATATATATATATATGCCTATCCAGGCATAGTAATTCTACCCGAGGGCATTCTCATGCTATGCTTTGCAGCTTTACTAGGGAATGAAAGATGATGATGATAATGATAAGAATAATGATGATGGCCGGATGATTCTCGGGGACCGTTGGGCCCTAAGCTTCCTGACATTTGTCTTACTGGGGAGGAAAAACCCCGAAAAAACCTCAGCCAGGAGCCTGTCCTGACCAGGAATCGAACCCGGGCCCGCTGCGTGAGAAGGCAGCACACTACCGCGAGACCACAGCGGTAGAATATATATATATATATATTTTTCATAGTAATTCTGCCCGAAGGCAGGTCTTTCACTGCAATCATAGCATTTTCATGCTATGCTTTGCAGCTTTACTAGGAAATTATAGGTGTGGTAGCTTCCCGTTGCTTTCCACAATATATATGTCTATTCAATTAATCCTGCAATTATATTGTTGTGTCTGTCATGTGTTTTCATTGATTTTTAATTGAAATTATCCAATATTTTTGTGTGGTTTTAGTGGGATTCTAAAATATTATGAACGTTGATTTTGATGGGATGGATGATTATTTATTGGTAACATTCTGGTATGACTTGATCATTGAAAATGCGCCATATATTTATTCAATACAACAAATCCGGTATTATATGTTCTTTCGCTATCTTCCGAAAACCGAACGCCATTCATTCTCTCTCCTTTCATTGATCCGGTTATAACCCGCCGGCAGTCTACTTCTTCCATTCAGGTCTTCTTTGGTCGCCCTTTTTCCTTTACCTCTGCTGGATCCATTCTGTAACTTTTTTTGTAATCTTTATTCTATCATTCTTTTGACATTGTAATCTGCTTCAGAATGTTTAATTTATTTTTTAATTTATTACATTTAGTACAGTACACCGCTGTGGTCTCGAGATAGCGTGTTACCTTGTCTCGCAGCGGGCCCGGGTTCGATTCCCGGTCGGACAGGCTCCTGGGTGAGGTTTTTCTGAGTTTTTCCACACCTGTAAGACAAATGTCAGGAAGCTTAAGACCCAACGGTCCCCGAAAATCATCTGGCCATCATCATCATCATCCTTCACCGGTGTGGAAAGCAACGGGAAACTACCACACCTATAATTCCCTACTAAAGCTGTAAAGCATAGTATGAAAATGCTATGATTACAGTGAAATACCTGCCCTCGGGCAGAATTACTATGAATGGATGGATAATTATACAATATACATTATATATTTACTTTATATTGCAAATATATAGTTGTTTATTTGTGCTGGCTGAGTGGAGGAGAAGGCCTTGTGAACTTAATTCCGCCAGAAGAAATAAAACATCATTTTATTATTATTATTATCATTAATTAAATCTCCAAGATTTGGAGCCCTATTTTACAAATGTATGTTAGGGCTGTAGTTAAAATATAAATGAACATTGAAGATACACATAGTTACAATGCTGAAATGAAACAAAAAATGAACGATTTAAGTTTAATTAAGGTTATGAGCACCAAGCATATTCAAAAGCTCATGTAATGTCAAGAGAAATAAGAGCTCCTATCATTCCTTAGGTGGGGGACCTGGAAGGCGAAGTTAAGTTACCCGATGAATGTTGGGTGATAAATGATAAAGAAGTGCCAGAGAAGTTCTTAACCTAAACTTAACGTAAATTACAGACCATGGGCAACCTCAGGAATAATTCACTTTAACCTTTCCTATAGTCTAACCCTCATGAACTGTAGAAACACTGACCACTAGCCCGTGAGGCTGGTATTCTTTGACAATGAGTTGCATAATTTGTATGTGAAACTACATGTAATAAAATCAGTCATGTCTCGTAGACTGCAATGGACAGGACATGTGACACGAATGGTGAATGAAACAGAGGCACGAAAAATTGTTGTAGAAAATCCTTCCCATTAGGTAGGTCAAGAATAAAATGTAAACATAATATTAAATATGATTTGAAACAGATGAATAACTTATAGAAGAAATAATTGGAAAATATTAACTCAGGATAGGGATGTATGGAGCACTTATGTCCTCGCGGTATTAGCTCTGGAATCGATAATGACGATGAGGTAGTTACTTCTAATTCTTCTCTTCTTCCTCATTCCTTTTATTTGTAGCCACATACTGCCTATAAGAATTTATAAAATGTGTATTCAGTTCATTAAAAATTGTTTTAACATATTGAAACACAGCAAAAGGCACAACTAGAAATAAAAAATGCTTAAAATATTTACGCGTTAAACTGAAATAGTATATTACGATGCGAGGTTGGGAAGTGGTTTTTACAGAAGCGAGGAAAATGTTTAAAAACCGAGCAATAGCGAGGTTTTTAATTTACAAGATTCTGTAAAACACTTCACAAACGTGCGTTGTACATAATTTTTGCGCGATGGTGCTTTCAAAATAATAAATAATAGTAAAATAATATCTTTGTTGGAAATATTTTCGTTCATTATAAACAATTGACTAACGTTAACAGTGTGGGCAACGTTTATTAGTTGAAACTAAAGGAGGCCTTGATACCTATCACTGATAAAATGGCGGCAAGTACATCTTTATTGTTTTATATTGATTCAAATAAAGTTCAGTTCATTTAAAATGCAGTAATTTGTTTCGTGTAATGTATATTAACACTACCTTTTGGATATTTTTTCTATATACATTGTATGTAGTATACATAGAGGGCAGTGATTTTACGTCATACACGCGTTTTGTAATATGTAATATTACAGTACAGTTATTTAGGTTGGCAATCCCGAAATGTAGGAAGTTGAACTTTCAATCATGATCGCCATTGCTGTAAGTACGACAAAACGCACTGTCGCGCAAAAAAATACAAAACTATTATTGTCCCAGTTATATTATACGGATCCGAAATATGGACTCTTGCTTTAAGGAAGGAGATAAGATTACGAGTGTTTGAGAATGAAGTTCTTAGCAAACCTTTTGGACCAAAAAGAGATGAACAGACAGGTGAATGGAGAAGACTATTTAACAGTGAGATACATGATCTTTATGGGAAATCAGATATAATAAGAACGGTTAAGTCTCATAGACTGCGATAGGCAGGACATGTGGCACGAATGCGGAATGAAATAGAGCATGGAAGCTTCTTGTAGGAAAACCAGAGGGAAAACGCCCAGTTGGTATATCGAGAATGCTGTGAGAGAATAACATCAACCGTGATTTGCGGGAATTAGATTTTACAGGCGATGATTGGAAAACATTATCCCTGAGTAGGGAAGTATGGAGAGCTTATATCCGCGCGGCTATAAACCCACGAGTTCGATAGTGCCAGTGAGTTAGTTAGCTGTATAATATTAACGAAGGTTTGTCTTTTCCACATACATCTTCGCCAAGTACCGTAGACAAATGTAGCCAGAGAAGAAAGAAATTAAGAGACATTGTAAGATTGCTAGACATTGCAGCTTGTGTTTGGGGTAATTGATTCTTTTTTTTTACGGAGTATAATGTTTTGTGTGTAATGCTTAAACTTGAGTAATTAATAGTGATTTGTTCTGACTCATTGGTTCATCGCACGGAACCGCTGTAGTTAATGATCTGTGACTTAACCGCAAATCTCTTCAGCTTGAGTTAAACCCAAATTAACTCAGCTTAAACCCGTGTTTTAAAACAATGACTTATCCAGTTTCATTTCGTCAATATGTATTACTACTATTCCAAGTTCAATTATTCGTTGTTAATATATATTCAATTTAGGAGAATTTTACTCCATATCATAAGTATTAACTTTTTTATGACTTCCCCCAATACATATGTTTTAATGCCCCAGGTTGTCCTTTTGGACATTTCTGGTGTTCTCTCCTGGCATTGGCGTAATTGTAACCCCACTTCTGAGGTTTGGGCGCCTAGAAGGCGGGGTTACGTTGCCCCGATGATATAAGTGATGACGATGATAGTGGTACGCCAAGAGAGTCCTTAATCCTAAGCTTAATCTAAGATGATTATGAATGATGATGATTGCGATGGCCATATGATGTTTGGAGACTGTTTGGGTCTTAAAGTTTCCTGACATTTGTCCCGATAAATACCTCACCCAGGAAACTGTCCTGACCGGGGATCGACCCCGGGACCGCTGTGTGACAAGGCAGCGGTTGTGGACTTCCCTCAATATCTTGTATTAGTGTTTTTAACACGTGACTATGGCCTATGCCTTCTTCAAAACTAAGTGTGAAAACATGATTGGTTGCTGTAGATGGCAGAATGTTATGTTTCTAGTTGAGGTCCCGAGTTCGATTCCCGGTCAGGCCATAGGATTTTTTTTCTTAAAGTGAATTATTCTTGGCCATGGTCTGAAATTTAGGTTAAGTTTAGGTAAAGGACTCTCCTGGCGCTTCATTATCAAATATAACCCATCATATCATTGGGGTAACGTTACTCCGACTTCGAGATGCCCCAACGTGACAAATGGATTACAATTTCGTCAGTGCCAGGGGAGAAAGTCGAAAGACAACCTGGTGACATTGGACAAAAAAAAATATACCGGACCACAGTATGGCTTAACGATCCGCGATCGTCATAGTAATAATAATAATAATAATAATAATAATAATAATAATAATAATAATAATAATAATATTACAATATAATGATATTGTTATTATTATTATTATTATTATATTGATTCTGACAATAATAATGATCATAATAGCGATAATCCATCCATCCATAGTAATTCTGCCCGAAGGCAGGTCTTTCACTGCAATCATAGCATTTTCATGCTATGCTTTGCAGCTTTACTGGGGAATTGTAGGTGTGGTAGCTTCCCGTTGCTTTCCACACCGGTGAAGGATGATGATGATGATGATATGATAATGATAAGGATGATATGATGACCATATGATTTCGGGGACCGTTTGGCCTTAAAGTTTTCCTGACATTTGACTTACAGGTGAGGAAAAACCCTGATAAAAACCTCACCCAGAAAAACTGCCCCGACCGGGGATCGAACCCGGGCCCGCAGCCTGAAAAGGCAGCACGCTACCTCGAGTCCACAGCGGTGGTCAATAGCGATAATATTGACAACATAATGAAATGCTAATAATTATAATTTAATTACACGTAAACGACTAATTAATACATAAACTTTAACAGATAAACAGTTTTCTCGGAAATTTTTAATATCAGTATCACAAAAATTCGGGAAACGTTAAGGCCCAAATGGTCCTCAAACATCATCTAGCCACCATTATCACCCATATCATATTCGCAATGAGCGATATGAATGAATGATAGAATGGTGTGTCTTATCTTAAAAGTTCATGTTGTCTCTCGGAGGTGGCCCTGGCATTGAAGTGATCACTCATCCATGAAGGCATTCCATTCCTTGCGTGGTTAAAAAATTATGTGTGTGATCCAAAGTTACAGATTATCTCTCTATATGTTGTCACCCTTCAAGGGTCGGGTGACATGTAGTACCTACAGAGGAAGAGGTTAAAATACCGCAAGATAGAAATAGAGAAAGATATAGATAGGTAAAGTTCTGTGTAGGCCTAACTAACTAACTACTAACTCACTGGCACTATCGAACCCGTAGATTCATGGCCGCACTGACTTAGGCCTAAGCTCTCCATACATCCCTATCCTGAGCTAATGTTTTCCAATCATTCCCTGTATAATCTACTTTCCTTAAATCATAGTTAATGTTATTCTCGCACCTCATTCTTGGTCTACCATCTGGGCGTTTTCCCTCTGATTTTCCTACAAGAAGCTTCCATGCACGTCTTTCACTCCCCATTCGTACCACATGCCCTGCCCATCGCAGTATACAAGACTTAACGGTTCTTATTATACCTGGCTTCCTGTAAAGATCCTAATTCAAATGAATGAAGTCAACTTCATCCATCTATAGTAATTCTGCTCGAAGACAGGACTTTCACTACAATCAAGGCATTTTCATGCTATGCTTTGCAGCTTTACTAGGGAATTATAGGTGTGGTAGCTTCCCGTTTTTTTTCACACTGGTGAGGGATGATGATAATGATAAGGATGATGATGAAGGCCGGATGATTTTCGGGGACCGTTGGGCCCTACGCGTCCTGACATTTGTCTTACAGGTGAGGAAAAAACCCGAAAAAACCTCACCCAGGAGCCTGTCCCGACCGGGAATCGAACCCGGGCCCGCTGCGTGACAAGGCAGCACGCTACCTCGAGACCACAGCGGTGGACGAAGTCCACATAAGTAAGGGAAAATTATTCATAATAATAAAGATAGGAATAAACTAAAAATAAGAGCAAAATGGTAAGAGATATAATTAGAAGTTAACCATGTAGTTCATTGTTTAATAGTCTTCTCCATTCACCTGTCTGTTCATCTCTCTTTGGTCCAAAAATTTTCCTAAGATCTTTAATCTCAAAAACTCGTAATCTGATTTTCTCCCTTGAAGTAAGAGTCCATGTTTCGCGTAGAATAACAGTTTTATATATTTTCAGTTTAACGTTTTTTTGAAAGGAGTTGGGACGTCAAGAGTCCCTGTACTACATAATAGCATGCATTTCCAGAATTGAGCCTATATTTAATTTCTTTGTGCATCTCATTCCTATTTGTAATTGTATAAGTATACAAATATTTGTTATCGAGATTGAATTTGATAAAGTAAACATCAGATATTACCTGGCTGAAATCCTTTTTTTCAGAACTCGTCTATCTGCTAATAATTATCATATGAGATGGATTTTTAAGATTTTTAACATTAACATTGTTTTCCACTTTTTTATACTTTTTATCCTTTTGAATGGATTCGCAATACTCTGCACAATCCGATGATTACTATCAAAACAAATCCTTAATGTTTTTAAGTAGCAGTATCATAGTAATTTAACCAAAAAAACCAAACGCCACAACGGCGTTCCGAAACTCGCGATCCAATTCCAGCATTTTTGTAGACTATTTACCTCATGCACCAAATGGGAATAAATGACCAATCGCGTTTCAATGAATTTAGATTTACAACCAATCACAGTAGTGTTTCACCTGGAATTTATCAAATAAGTTTATCATATTAAAGAAAGCTCCTCCTTTTTTAACATTCTGAATAGGCCAGAGCATTATTTTGAAGTGATTGACTCCATAAGAAATACGGCTACCAGATTGTATATATGGTGCATGAATGTGAACAGATACTGTTTGCGGGATATAATGGAAAAACATTCGTAGTAATTAATTATACCACAATAAAAAGAAACCACTGTTTGCACTTTCTTAAACGTATTATTTCCCAGGAATTTACGTTTCAGAAAAATATGATTTACACCATAGGACATCAGAAATTAATTAATAACCTATAATGTTGATTATAAACAGATTGATGTGTTTCATGTTTTCTCCACTAGGGTGTGCATTCTTAGAATATTGCGATCCTTTGTCAATAAATAATATGATCTGCATGTAGTGATGAACAAATGAAACGTAAAAAAACGTTTCTCATTTGTTTTCAAACATCGCTGTTTGCATTAAATACATAAATATTTAAAAATAACTTTATTTAAATAGTCCCACCGCTATGGTCCCGAGGTAGCGTGCTGCCTTGTCACACAGCGGGCCCGAGTTCGATCTCCGGTCGGGGCAGTTTTTCTGGGTGAGGTTTTTATCGGGTTTTTTCCTCACCTGTAAGACAAATGTTAGGAAAACTTTAAGACCCAAACGGTGCCCGAAAATCATATGGCCATCATCATCACCATCATCCGTATCCTTATCATCATTATCCTTCACCGGTGTGGAAAGCAACGGGAAGCTACCACACCTACACAATTCCCTAGTAAAGCTGCAAAGCATAGCATGAAAATGATATGATTGTAGTGAAAGACCTGCCCTCGGGCAGAATTACTTTGGATGGATATTTAAATAATGATTTGTGAGTAAACAGCTTAATTTTATTCGTTAAATAGACCTAACAAATGCCACTTTTGATTTCCAAATTCTCTAGATAAATTCACTCCTCACTTCGTTAGTCGTGAATTTATCGATAATTTGGAAATCACCCGTGGCATTACTTATGACTAATAGTTCCAATAACGTGTTTTTCTTTTTTCATTCAGAGTACGAGAAAGTGCTTGCGCAGACTATTTAACTCATGCCCCAAATGTGACTCAATGGCCAATCATGTTTCAATGATTTCTGTTTTACAACCAATCAGAGTCGTGTTTCACGAAATATTTATCAGTGTTATAATTGCCATATTAAAGAAGGCTCCTCCTTTTTAAATATTTTGAACAGGTCTGACCATTATTTTGCAGTGATTGAGCCTGTAAGAAATACGGCTACCACATTGTATATATAGTGCATGAATGTCAACACATGCCACATGCGGGAGTTAATATAAAAACATTTGCAGCAATTGATTATACCACCAAAAAAAGAAACCACTGTTTTCACTTTCTTAAATGTATTTTTTCCCAGGTAACAATCCAGAAAAATATAATTGTCATACTTACATGATACGACATCAGAAATGAATTAATATACAGTTTGATGTGTTTCATTTTTTCTCCACGAGAGAACATTCTTACAATATTCCGTTCCTTTGGCAATAAATAGTATGATCTGGTTGCAGTGATAAACAAAAGAAGCAGATGAAGCGTACCTATCGCTTCTCATTTGTTTTCAAACATCGCCGTTTACATTAAATATATAAATGTTTTAAAATAACTATAGTTAAATAATTCAGCTAATGACAAATGAGGAAAATTTTGAAGAAGTGGCTGAATTCAAATACCTAGGAACAATAATCACAAATAGGAATGAGATGCACAAAGAAATTAAACGTAGGCTCAATTCTGGAAATGCGTGCTATTATGCATTGCAGAGACTCTTGATGTCCCAACTCCTTTCAAAAAACGTTAAACTGAAAATATATATAACTATTATTCTACCAGTTATATTATATGGGTGCGAAACATGGACTCTTACTTTAAGGGAGGAAAGGAGATTACAAGTATTTGAGAATAATGTTCGTAGGAAAATCTTTGGACCAAAGAGAGATGAACAGATAGGTGAATGGAGAAGACTACATAACAGTGAACTACATGGTCTTTATAGGAAGCCAGATATAATAAGAACAGTTAAGTCTCGTAGACTGCGATGGGCAGGACATGTTGCACGTATGGGGAATGAAAGACTTGCATGGAGGCTTCTTGTAGGAAAGCCAGAGGGAAAACGCCCAGTTGGTAGACCAAGAATGAGGTGGGAGAATAACATTAACTATGATTTGAGGGAAGTAGATTATACAGGGGATGATTGGAAAACATTATCTCAGGATAGGGATGTATTTAGAGCTTATGTCCGCGCGGCCATGAACCTACGGGTTCGATAGTGCCAGTGAGTAAGTAAGTATAGTTAAATAATGATTTGTGAGTAAACAGCTTAATTTTATTCGTTAAATAGTCCTAACAAATGCCACTCTCGATTTCCAAATTCTCTAGATAAATTCACTCCTCACTTCGTGAGTCGTGAATTTATCGATAATTTGGAAATCACTCGTGGCATTACTTATGATAACTTCATAGTTAATTCATCCCGGTCCCTATCGCTGATAATTCCAAACATGTTGTGTTAGTTTTATACATGATTGCTCATAGATAATTATGACAATATTTTTATGTATTATGAATCTTGTTGTCGCAAATAGAAAGCCTAGATGTAAGTGGGGGATTGCTATCGGATGCATCTTATGTAATTGCGTATCAAATATAGGAATTGGTTTCAGTTGACTGAAGATAAGAACCAATGTAGGGATTTAGTGAATGTGGCATTAATCTTACGGTTTTCGGATGTTACAGAAATGTATAGGTTATGAAACTCATATATTAAAGTAGATTATTTTAAGTCTAATATGGAGGATATTCTGATGCACTCGAAAATCCGAAAAAATGCACGAATTTTTCGAAAAATGGCTTAACCTGTGTTTCACGAACACCAAGGGGGTTCGCAAAATATTTCAAGGGGTTCGCCAAAACTTTTCCATAATGGCGGGTTTCGAGGTTAGGTCTATTATTGTTTCCTTCATTTCTGCGTCGTTGTTATATGTAATGCTACGAGTGATTTCGAATTTATCTAGAGGATTTGGAAATCAAGAGTGGCATTTGTTAGGACTATTCAACGAATAAATTTAAGCTGTTTACTCACAAATCATTATTTAAATATAGTTATTTTAAATTGTTGTATATTTAATGTAAACGGCGATGCTTGAAAATAAATGAGAAATCTTTGGTTATGTTTCATTTGTTCATGCACTGCAACTAGATCATATTGCCAAATAGGATCGCAATGTTGCAAGAATGTACCCTAGTGGAGAAACAACTCAGTAAAATCATTATTAAAAAATACAATTATTGAACGCACAATTATCAAATTTGTAGTTCGAAGGAATATGTTCATTATTTGCTATATTCAACGTATTTGTTGGAAAATCAGTCACTGCAAAATAATGGTCTGACCTATTCATAATATTAAAAAGGAGGAGCTTTCTTTAATATGATAAATATAAATCGATAATTATCGAGGTGAAACACGACTGTGATTGGTTGTAAAACAATATTTATTGAAACGTGAAAGGTCATTGACTCTCATTTGGGGCATGGGTTAAATAGTCGTAATAATAATAATAATAATAATAATAATAATAATAATCAAAGTACATTCACGAATTTAAGGCCATTTGTTGACCTGTTTCGGCCTCAAGAGAAACACCATCCAAAAGTCTTTTGAGTGGACGTCCTGGTCTTCTTCTTCCTGCAGGTTGATAATTCGTGTTGAGACTTGAAAGTAGTTTTGAAGTTCCTTAGGACAGGTTACTGGCCCGACGCTAAGTAGTCCAGTGGTAGGGTTGCTACCTTTTAGTCTCTGGACAGACATTAGGATAATGCATTTACTCAGTACCCGATGGAACGGTTATACCGCCGTGACTCGGTCCTCAGAGCCTCGTTTGTGAAAACGGGTTGTTACCACGTGAAGGTGGGGATGAGAAATGGGTAGGAGAGGTTATACACACGTCACTACCCCTTACATCCCAATAATAATAATAATAATAATAATAATAATAATAATAATAATAATTCTTATTATTATTATTTATTAACTTCTTATTATTTTTATTATTAAATTAAATTAACCCTATAATATCACTTGTTACATAATATGTGTATTATCGGGAATTTATCACATTATTTCCACAATAAATTAATATTTACCGCGGATGCCTGATTTACAGTTATGTAACAACGTTAGGAATGCAATTGATTTCGCTACAACTAGGCCTTCACGTTGTGTAACTTTTAAGCCGTAACTAGAGTAATTTTAGGTTTTATCCATTAAGGGTTAAGTTAGTTTAAGGTTATAAAACCTTTTACTTGGAATTAAATTTTATGCATGTCTACTGTATGCATATCTAAAAGTCAGTGGTTCACCAAACTCAGATCGTTGTGGAAGGGGTTCGCGAGTCGAAAAAGGTTGGGAACCGCTGTTATAGACTTAGTTACTTAGTTGTAATTGTATTGTTTCAGTATAAAAAGTATCTTGATAGTTTTATCTCGAATCTGAATTATTTAAAGTTTGTACCTCTTGTATGATTGAAGCAAACTGTTGATGCAAATATCATGGTTGTCATGGTAACCCGAAGTGACATCGGTTATTTTCGTATTGTTAACATGCTATCATTATCACATTATTAGTTTTGTACGTTTTACTTTCTTGCTAATTACTCCGATGATGTTTTTACAATGGAACAAACTGTATATCTTTTACTAATTGGTCGGCATTGAAGCAAAGGCATTCCGAAATGAACTATAAAGACCTGAGTTGCCCTTAGGGTATTTCATTTAGACGGGTTGTGTAATTTATTTGGACTCCTTGCAATGAAAATAAATGTATTCACTTTTTAATAGACAAACAAGTACCTTAAATAGATTTACATTCAATTTATATTGTTACGAAGTTCAATAAGAAATTTTAAAACGGTATTAAATTTACTTTATTTTTCTCCGCGATTAGCTTCGATGCAATGGCATGTTGCTATTTGTTTAAAAATTTCTTCTGACAAATATTTTTAAAATATGTCATAACTGTATGTTGTAAATTTACGCCTGTAAAAAGAATAATTGAGTGCTCTTTTAATAAATCATTTAGAGTTGTTCAAATTTGAAGTTCCATTGAATGCAGTAATTACTTCTCAGAAGAAAATGTAAAAGCTAAATATAACAACCAGAAATTTATTTGGTGAATAGTACATACTAACAGGTACAAGGTAGAGACGTTATAGGCTTCTGTCAATAATAATAATAATAATAATAATAATAATAATAATAATAATAATAATAATAATAATAATAATAATAATAATAATAATAATAATAATAATAATAATAATAATGATAATGATAATATTATTATAATGATAATAATAATAATGATGATGATGATGATAATAATAATGATAACGATGATAATAATAATAATAATAATAATAGTTGATCATGATGATGACGATGATGATGATAATAATATGGACTTTTTTTTTAAAGGAGAAATTAATACGAGTATTTGAGAATAAAGTTTCTTAGGACAATTTTTGGACCAAAAAAAAGATGGACAGGCGAATGTTGAAGACTTTCATAACAGTGAGCTATAAGAAACTAGATATAATAACAGTTAAGTCTCATAGATTATGATGAGTAGGACATTTTGGCACAAATAACGGGATGAAAGAGGGGCGAGGAAGCTTCTTAAAGGAAAATCAGAGGGAAAACGTCCAGTTTCTGAACCCATAATGAGATGGGAGTATAACATTAACCATGATTTGAGGGAAGTATATTATACAGGGATGATTGGAACACAGCTCAGCATAGAGATGTATGGGGAGCGTACGTCCGTGCGGTTTTGAACCTAAGGGTTCGATAGTGCCAGTTATTATTATTATTATTATTGTTATTATTATTATTATTATTTTGTGGCAACACATCCGACACGGTCGTTGTGCTCCGAATACTTCAGTATTGTTTTCTTTATTACACAAGTAAATACTATATATATATTGGATCGAACAGAATTGTACCGATACAATTCCCTAAGTTGTTGGTGGATGTTGCCTGAGTGTGTTGATAAGGAAACTCATGGTCTCCGTTGAGTTATTACAGAAGAATGTGTTAAGTTAGAGATGTAGCCCCTTTGGAGCTACAAGATGGGTTTTGATAAATTATTAAAGTAATCAAATAATCTTTATTGTCCCGCGCCGTAGCCTAGCGGTTAAGGTAGGAAGCCTTGGCGCAGAGCTACGGGACTTGCGCTGGTTCGAGTCTCCATGGGGGAAGAAATTTTCTCATGGTATTTCGGCCAGTATGGGACCGGTGCCCACCCAGCATCGTGAGGCAATTGGGTAGCTACAATAAGTAGCGGCTCCAGGTTGAGGAACCAGCTATAACGGCTGGGGGACTCGACATGCTAACCACATGTCACCCCTACACTGGCTGTTGATCATCTACCTCTGTGATTGACACATGTGGATGTGAAGGGCCACCAGCCGGCTGGTAAAAGGGCAACCGCTGAAAAGTGGAAAGACCCTCAATCGGAAATAATCTTTATTGAAGTGGAAATGTAAAATCTGAAATCTACAAAACAAATTTACATGAGTAGGGCTAAAGAAACGAACACAATTCCTCACTGGGCACCGTAAATTTTGCCAGTGCCTCCAGAGATTCAACATTAGAGAAAATGTAAGTTGTAATTGTGGTATAAACAACCAAAGCGTTAAATATGCTATCTTTGTTCTGGTACAAAAAAATTCGAATTCATATGTCTTCTAAATAACACCGCCTATTTAACTGAACCACCCATCACAAAAATGTTTTTGGTAGAAAATAACTACACACTTTTTATTGTTTTTATAAATAAAGTTAATAAAAATTTTAACTTTAGATAAAATTATATAATGACTGAAAACTTGTAACAGACTCTATACCAAAATTAACATAAAATTATGGAATATTCAACTGTACCTTAGGTGAAATAGGGTTTATAAATTTCGGATATTAAGTAATAATCTAATATAAAAAAAGAATGTTTGTTTGTTTGTTTGTACTTTATATGCGGTCATACCGTTGATCCGATTGTGATGGGGCTTTTTGAAAAATGTTCAGGAGATTCCCCGGATGAACATAGGCTATAAGAGAGTTGTGATACTCAACTCCTACACCCTTAAAAATCGCCATTTGTAGTGGAATAACGTGAGAGAAGTCCCTTTTTTGACGCTTATATGGTTGCTGCTTAAACCATAACGAATACACAAAATTATTGTACACATAATTGAATATCTCAAAAAGCTCTACAAAAAAGTCCGCGACAGCATATGTTTATCTTTTACGGATAACTCACAATAACCATTGTTATCTTTCATTGATGCCAAGAAGATCGAGACAAGTACATAGATTCCTGTGCAAGCATAGCAGCACATAGCGGGTGTTATTTTACGGATAACTCTCGATAACGAATTTTGTCTTTTAGCTCATTTATACCAAGAAGATCGAGATAAGTAAATTCCCGGGCAACACCGAGTAATCAGCATGGGGAATCTTAAAATAATTACGATATACATTTATAATTATTTTTCATTTTACTTATTCAACTATTCATAAGAAATACATTAATTTTTGTGTTTCAGCTCATTAATGCCAAGAAGATCGGGATGAGTAGATTTCCGGACAACGCCAGGTAAACAGCACGGAGTATCTAAAAATAATTACGATATAAATTTTCCCCGATACTTGTTTAACTGAACATAAAACACATTAATTTTCGTATTTCAGCTGATTTATGTCAAGAAGATCGGGATAAGTAGATTCCCAGGCAACGCCGGACATTCAGCACGGGGTATCAATAAATATAAATTTGTAATTATTTTTCGATTTACTTATTCAACTAAACATAAAAGCACATTAATTTTCATTTATTTAGGCGTAGCGGCGCACGCCGGGTATTAGCTAGTCTAATATATATGTAGCGACTTGGTAGAACCAACCAAGTGCTGCTTAATCATTTTGTACGTAGAGAGAGAGAAAGAGTACGAATACGAATACGTTACTGCTACCTTCCGGGATCGCTGGGTTATGATACTGCTGTACTTAGTGAAGGGTTCCAAACATTCAACGAAGTTATTTACAACAAAACAGCCTGCCTCGGGCCCATAGAAGGCGGCTAACCATTCATCTCTCTTTTTCCACTTGAACATGCATATGAATATAACACTGATTATAATTTGCATGGACTGAACTAATTTCGTTATGGGATAGAGAACAATGGCTATTCTTTAAATAAGAACAAGGGGCGTAGCATAAAATATTGGTTTTTAATACAAAATAAGTGTGGATATTATAAAAAATAATAAAGTAATATAAATAACAGAACTATATCTTAGAACAATCAATCAAACCCCAATAATAAACAAAACATAATAAGATAACGACATACCATTCTAACAATCACACTCATACGTCTCTAAGCAGAATCGGAAATCCTTCTTCCATGCTGACTTAGATTAAATTAAATCCAACCATTCTTCGGTTTACAATCCACATGCTTATCTTCTGCATTACCATGCTAACTTCGCCCTTTGCATGGTACACCAGAGTAGGATTCCAACACTGAATCCACTCGTAAAGAACCCAAACGCCACTTGTTAGGCCGATCGACTGACTGTTCAAGTCCACTGAGATTGCCGAGCATATATCAGGTTCGCCAGGAAAAGGGATGTGCGCTACCAAGATGCGCAATGGAAAGGGTAAAGAAGGAAGGGGTAACCACACGGAACACAGGAAACATTGGCAGGCTTCACAAATGTTCGTAAGCGGGAAGGAGCACGAAGATGATAACAACCGGAAAAGGCACTTTCGGTTCATATAAAAATGAATGTTTGTTTGTTTGCTTGTTTGTTCGTATTTTATGCGCTACCATATCGTTCACTCGATTGTGATGGGGATTTTTGCAAAATGTTCAGGAGATTCCCGGGATGAACATAGGATATAAGAGAGCTGTGATATTCAACTCTTATATCCTTAAAAATCATCCTTTGTAGTGAAAAACGTGAAAAAAATAACTTTTTGGACGTTTAAATGACTTACGCTGCCTAATATACAAAATTAATGTAAAAAGAATTGAACATCTAAAAAAATACAAAAATGTCCGCGTAAACATACCGGTATGTTTATCTTTTACGGAAAACTCACAGTAACCATTTTTGTCTTTCATTGATGCCAAGAAGATTGGGATAAGTAGATTCCTGGACAAGCGTAGCAGCGAACGGCAGGTATTCTTTTACGGTAAGTCACAATAACGTTTTTTTTTCTCTCAGCTCATTTATGCCAAGAAGATCGTGATAAGTAGATTTCCGAGCAATGTCGGATAATCAGCAGGGGGTATCTAAAAGTAATTACGTTATATTTTTTTCTTTTTACTTAAACATAAAACACATTCATTTTCATCTTTCAGTTCATTTATGCCAAGAAGATCGGCAAGTAGATTCCCGGGCAACTCCGGGTAATCAGCACGGGGCATAAATTATAAAATAATTACGATATAATTTTTTCTTTTCACTTATTCAACTATACACAAAAAACACTTACTTTTCGCCTTTCAGCTCATTTATGCCAAGAAGATCGGGATAAGTAGATTCCCGGGCAACGCTGGGTAATCAGCACGGGGTATCTAAAAATAATTAGGATATAAGTGTTTCCCAGTACTTATTCAACTAAACATAAAACACATTAATGTTCACCTTTCAGCTCATTTATGCCAACAAGATCGGGAAAAGTAGATTCCCGGGCCATGCCGGTTAATCGGCACTGAATATCTGAAAATAATTAGGATATAAATTTTTCCCTTCACTTATTCAACTAAACATAAAAACACATTAATTTTCGTCTTTCAGCTTATTTATGCTAAGAAGAACGGGATAAGTAGACTCCCGGTCTACGATGAGTAATCAGCACGGGGTATCTAGAAATAATTAAGATATAAATTTATAATTTTTTTTCGTTCGGTTATTCAATTGAACATAAAAACATTAATTTTCGTCGTTCAGCACATTTATGCCAGTAAGATTGGAATAAGTAGATTCTCGGGCAACAACCTGTAATCAGCTTGAGGTATCTTAAAATAATTACAAAATACATTGTACCCATTCCTTATTCAACTAAACATGAAACACTTTAATTTTCGTCTTTCAGTCCATTTATGCCAAGATTTAGGAACATGAGGTTACTGTCAATCAGCACCGCTATGGACTTGTTCAGATTGAAGGTACTACCCGTACTTGTGTATGGACTCGACTTGATATGGGAATACCTCACATATAAGCAACTGGAAGATATGGAGAAAGTGAAGTCAAGATACTTCAAGAGACTCTTAGGAGTATCACCGAGTACGAGATCGAGGCTGGTTTACGAACTCACCAGAGAGACGTTTTTAATAGAAGATCTGCGGACAACACTACTCCTACCATCTAGCAAGGCCTACAATGTACTCTTGTAAGACCTGCAAGAGAAGAAGAAGGACATACTATCATCATTCTATGCGACCTGTGCGATGCAAGACAGACGATGGACAGAATCGAACTGTGAAATGCGTCATGTTACTACCAGACTGGCAGTCCATGGCTTCCATCACAAGATGTGCTGCAACAAGACATTTCATGGACCTAATGACATGTGCATATGTGTTTTGTTTTGTGTTCACAAAAATGTGAAAAGTACCATATTCTGAATTGTAAAAAAGACTTAAATCAATCAGTGCTTATAGCAAAGACAGTTAAGCACTTCACATGTAATATCTGCACGGTTTGTGCGCATTTCTCCTTTTTATTATTTATGCCAAGATGATCGGGATAAAGAATCCCGGGCAATGCCGGTAAATAGCACGGGGTATCGAAAAATAATTACGATATACATTTTACCTCATACTTATTCAACCAAACATAAAAACGCATTAATATTCACCTTTCAGCTCATTTATGCCAAGAATATCGGGATAAGTAGATTCCCGTTAACGCCGGGTAATCTGCTCGGGGTATCTAAATATAATTACGTTATAAAATTTTCCTTTTACTTGTTCAACTAAACATAAAAACACATTAATTTTCGTCTTCTACCTCATTTATGGCAAGAAGATAGGGATAAGTAGATTCCCGGGCATCGCCAGTTAATCAGCACGGGGTATCTAAAAATAGTTACGATATAAATTTATAATTATTTTTTCCTTTCACTTATTCAATTAAACATAAGAACGCATTAATTTTCTTTTTTTTTCGCAGCAGCACACGCCGGGTGATAGCTAGGGTTTTATACAATCTGGTTTTTGTTTTGCGTGTCGGATATTTTGAATTTAAATATTTTATTCACTGAAAAATAAATATCTTGGTATTTTGTATCTTTCATTTATGTCTTCCTGGATATTATTATCTTTATATAGTCCATTTAAACAGGAGCCCAACATTTTTTTCAGTTATTGTAGTAATGTCAATTTTACTATTTGAGACTTGCTGATAGTAAGTGCCAATTCTAACAAAACCATCGCAGTCTTATTCAATTAATTGCATATTACAACAACAAAGATAAATTAACCTAACCTTAAATTGGCGAAGCAATAATTCATCCTGCCAGTTATTTATATATTCCGGACCGCAAAGAAAACAAAATCATTTAAAACTATAAGTATTATTTACATTACTATGTAATTTGATGCAAATATAAGTAATTTCTACTCATTTGTTTTTCTATTGTTTTATATTATATTACTGTATACAATCGAATGTATGTCTGTTTGTCCTTTATAGACTTCTAAACCGTTCAACTGATCTTCGTGAAAATTTGTATGTACAGGATTTCAGATGCGGCAAGTGTTTAGGCGTTATTTATTATGTTCCAAAATCATTAGGCGTAGGAGTTCACCTGAAACGAAATTTTAAAACTCGTTCTAGCAATTGCAATTTTCGATGTTTCACAACAAAACTCGGAATATCGTATTAAAGTAAACCGAAGTATGTATTTTCCAAAAAAATCAGTGAAAGCTAACCATTAGAAGTGGTGGTTAACCTGAAATTTGAAATTAAAAATTTACTCTAGCAACCGCCATGTTTGGTTTGTATACCATATAATTAATTAACCCCCAATGTTTAATTTATTAAGGAGTAGCAGCGCACGTCGGGTATTAGCTAGTAATAATAATAATAATAATAATAATAATAATAATAATAATAATAACATTGGCCGCGGTGGACTAGTGGTTATACTCCTTGCCTCTGGTCCCAAGGGTCGCGGGTTCAAACCCGGCCGGGGTCGATGGATTTTTTAGTATGGAAAAATCCAAGGAGCAAGTCCTCCGGGAGCGAATTTAAGCCGTGGGTCTGAAGTCTGAAGATTTTAGGGCTCGTATAAGAAGATCTACAGTAGCCTAAATTGGTGCCTCAGAGCAAATTTAATCTGCCTTCCTTATCTAAATAATATCTTAGTTACCTACCAGATGTATCATTGAGGCGATGTGCTTTAAAGTCACTGAAATATGTAGGGAAATAAGCGTAACTAAATTATCTTGATTACAAATAAATAAACGTTATCTAAGTTAAAGCATAAATTTAATACGTCGACGTTTCAAACTCCTTTATGTGAGATCATTTTCAAAACATGGTTGTTTATAAATTTATTATACGTAGTTACCATCACCAAGACAATTTAATTGATATATATATATATATATATATATATATATACTAGCTGGCCCGGCGAACGTCGTATCGCCTTTAAATATTTTTACGTTAATTTTTCAGATGTTTTAATAGTTATCTGCTATTCGAGGCGGAAACAAATCCAACATATCAAAGATCATAAAAATCGGTCCAGCTGTTCTTGAGTTATAAATAGTGTAACTAATCCGACTTTGTTATATATATATATATATATATATATATATATATATATATATATATATATAAAGTCCCGGCCACGCGTTGCTGTGGCTAAGGTATTAGTTAAAATATGTTGTAGTAAACTAAGTGAGAAATCTAAATAAGAAAGTTTTCTTTTACACAATTTTTTTAGTTCTGGTACGTTAACTACACCCGGTATAAATATGGGTGGTGTTTTATGTGGAAGTGGTTTTGTTGATTGAGATGAATTTATGTTGTCTGCATTCTCAGTATCATCCATAAGGGTATCATAAGGATTATACACATTTATTGATGGGATATTTTGAGGAGGCTTGCTGATTTCATTATACTTTCGTTTTTTTCTACGAACTCGTAGGCAGTTTGGATTCTCATCATCATCAAGAAGTCTCTGTATAGTAATATCATCTTGTGATATATTATAGTCATCTTGTTTTTCATTTAATTGAGGCATGGAGATTGTTTCTGTAATATTAGGCATATTATTATAACTAACAGACTTACGTACAGTTCTGTTATTCCGTTCCTTAGGACCTTCATATGTTTTTAAATTTACATTCTTCTTAAATGTAATATTTATGTCACATAGGCCTATACCAATTTGCGGAAATTCCCTTGATATCTTATCATTCATGGTCTCTACAACTGATTCGCCAAAATGTTCAATGTCCCTTCTCGGTCCAGTTAAATGTAAATTAAGTTGCTGTCTTTCAGCCAGATTACTTAAAACTAATACTTATACACGAAATTAATATTATTATCAATATACCGAAAATAAAATAAACACAAACACACTTAAATTATGAAATAATCAATATTTGTAATTGAATTGAAATTCGCGGTTGCAACAAAAAGCACAGCCACCTGGTTCCAGGCATTTATTTTTCTTATCATTCCATATTAAGCTTGCATTGCTCAATGTTAAACATTTAATTATTACATCTATAAGCGTCACTGCTATAAGGTAAAAATATTCTCTTTAATTTGCTTACTTGATATAGTCAGCTGCTAGATGGCGGTGAAGACCGAGTTCTCGCGACATCTAGTAATAATGGAGAGTATAATACATATATAAGATAAATAAGTGTTTGAATTGGATTCGCCTGGTAGTGTAATGGATATCACGCTGAGGTACAGACTCAGAGATTCGGGTTCGAATCCCGTCCAGGCATTTATTTTTCTTATCATTCCATATTAAGCTTGCATTGCTCAATGTTAAACATTTAATTATTACATATATATATATATATATATATATATATATGTAAACTTAAATGTATACATTTGTGTATAAATAAATATATATATATATTTATATATATAAACTAAAATTGTCTTGGTGATGGTAACTAAGTATAATACATTTATAAACAACATGTCTTAAAAATTATCTCACATATGGGGATTGAAACGTCGACGTAATAAATGTATGCTTTGTCTGAGATAACGTTTATTTCTTTGTAATTATGAATAATAATTACTCTCAGTGAAAAATAATTTAAGAAAATGATTATATACAAATTATCATAAGTAATGCCACGAGTGATTTCCAAATTATCGATAAATTCACGACTCACGAAGTGAGGAGTGAATTTATCTAGAGGATTTGGAAATCAAGAGTGACATTTGTTAGGACTATTTAACGTATAAAATTAAGCTGTTTACTCACAAATCATTATCTAACTATAGTTATTTTAAAATATTTATATATTTAATGTAAACGGCAATGTTTGAAAACAAATGAGAAACTATTGGCACGCTTCATTTGCTTCTTTTGTTCGATCACTGCAACCAGATCATAATATTATGTATTGCCAAAATATCGCAATGTTGTAAGAATGCACCCTAGTGGAGAAATTTATAATCAACGTTATAGGTATTAATTCATTTCTGATGTCCTATCGTGTAAATATGTCAAATATATTTTTCTGCGTCATTTCCTGGAAAATAATTCGTTTATGAAAGTGCAAACAGTAGTTTCTTTTTTGTGGTATAATCAATTGTTACAAATGTTTTTATAGTATCTCTCGTATGCGTTATATGTTGACATTCATGCAGTATATATACACTCTGGTAGCCGTATTTGTTGGAGAGTCAGTCACTGCAAAATAATGCTATGACCTATTCAGAATGTTAAAAAGGAGGTGCTTTCTTTATTATGATAAACTTCAGTTGGTAAATTTTAGGCGAAACACGGCTGTGATTGGTTGTAAATAAAAATCATTGAAATGTGATTGGTCATTGACTCCCATTTGGGGCATGAGTTAAATTGTCTTGCTAAATAAATCCCACTAAGGGTGCACCCATGTCTCCAAGAGGAATGCATGTGGAACATACATGTAGGCCTACATGTGTTGAAGTATGTTATCCTACTAGCAGGAAAATAAATAAAGTAAGAATTAAATCTGATATAAGCATAACACCATAAAAAATCTTTTCCGAACGTTTGTCTATATTTATTTATTTTCCTTACTTTCTTGCTATTTATCTATCAAAATAATACTAATATTTTCCCTAAAATATATAAATAGTAGCTAAAATAAATTAAATTTAATGTGCTTTTATATTTTGTTGAATAAGTAGAAGGAAAAATTATTATAAATTTATATTTTTTATATACCCCGTGTTGATTACCCGGCGTTGCCCGGGAATCTACTTATCCCGATCTTTTTTATATAAATGAGCTGAAATACGAAAATTAATGTGTTTTATGTTTACTTGAATAAGGGAAAGGAAAAATAATTATAAATTTATATTTGTAGATAACCCGTGCTGTTTACCCGGCGTTGTCCGGGAATCTACTCATCCCGATTTTCTTGGCATAAATGAGCTGAAAGACAAAAATTAATGTACTTCTTATGATTAGTTGAATAAGTAAAATGAAAAATAATTATAAATGTGTATCGTAATTATTTTAAGATCCCCCGTGCTGATTACCCGGTGTTGCTCAGGAATCTACTTATCTCGATCTTCTTGGCATAAATGAGCTAAAAGACAAAATCTGTTATTGTGTTATCCGTAAAAGAATACCCGCCATGTGCTGCTATGCTTGCACAAGAATCTACGTACTTATTTCGATCTTCTTGACATCAATGAAAGACAAAAATGGTTATTGTGAGTTATCCGTAAGAGATAAACGTATGTTGTCGCAGACTTTTTTTTTTAGCTTTTTGAGATATTCAGTTCTGTGTACATTAGTTTTGTATATGTATTATGGTTTAGTCCACCGCTCTGATCTCGAGGTAGCGTGCTGCCTTGTCACGCAGCGGACCCGGGTTCGATCCCCGGTCGGGGCAGTTTTTCTGGGTAAGGTTTTATCGGGGTTTTTCCTCACCTGTAAGACAAATGTCAGAAAAACTTTAAGGCCCAAGCGGTCCCCGAAATCATGTGGCCATCATCATCATCATCCTTATCACTATGATCCTTCACCGTTGTGGAAAGCAACGGGAAGCTACCACACCTACAATTCCATAGTAAAGCTGCAAAGCATAGCATGAGAATGCTATGATTGCAGTGAAAGACCTGCCCTCGGGCAGAATTACTATGGATGGATTATGGTTTAAGCAGCATAAGCGTCCAAACAGCTACTTTTTTCACGTTTTCCACTACAAAGGACAATTTTTAAGGGTATAGGAGTTGAGTATCACAACTCTCTTATAGTCTGTGTTCATCCCGGGAATCTGCTGAACATTTTGCCCCATCATAATCGGATCAATGGTATGGCCGCGCATAATGTACGAACGAACGAATAAACAAACATTCATTTTTATATATTAGAATACTGTAATTCACTCTACTTGCTTCTCTCGCTCTCTCATTCATTTCATTTTATCTAATTTTCTCATTAGATCATACATTGAATACAGTTATGCAGAAAGACTCATGAATTACGAGTATGTTAATGACTGTAAAATTTATTTATAATATATATTTGATGTAACAAATATCTGCAACTGATCTCGAACTAATGTTTCCTCAGTAGAAAGTGCAAGTAGTGTGCAGATGTAGAAAGTTGAGTTCCCACAGCATTCCTAACTAACATTGCTGACGGCATTTTGATTGATGGACGAAGAGGCATTTATAATCGTAAGGAATTACAATAAATAATAGCGTATGTAAACCAGTTCAAGGTACGCCTAGTTTTCTCTTATTGATATCCAATCCCATGCTGCGGTAAACAAACCCGTTTCTATGGTTACATAAATATTCTAATTAATAAGAATGTCGTTATTCCTTCTTTTGTTTATTCTCATATTTCCTATCTAAGTGATCGGCACAAAACGGCATATTAGATAGCAGTTACGAATTATTTTATGGTCTAATCTAGTGAAGTAATTGAGGTACTACAAATGTTTAATTGTTTTGTCATCGTTTATCGTTTTCTAGTGGTTATGCTCTTTGCCTCTAGTTCCGAGGGTCGCGGGTTCAAACCCGACCGGAGTAGATGGATTTTTTTAGGACGGAAAAATCCAAGGAGCAAGTCCTCAGGGAGGGACTATAAGCTGTGAGTCCTGAGTTTGAAAACTTTCTGTCTCGTAGAAGATCCTTAAGCCTGGATAAAGAGGCCCCTAAGCAAAATTTATTGACCTCAATGCCCTAGTAATACCTTAATTGCCTGTTAGATGTCTCATTACGTCGGTGTGTTGACCGCATGCCATCCATGACATCTCTGAGCAAATAAGGTAACTAAAAATTAATTTGGTCTAGTAACACCTTAAATAAATAATAGTTTTAAAAAACTAAAACAACACGCTTTGTTAGAAAACCGAACTAAAAAATGAAAAATAATTTTAATTTCCAACACGCTTGGGATAAAATTGAAGTGGTCAATAAAAAAATCATCTCCAACACATCTAGAATAAAACTAGAGTTATCTACAAAAATATTAATTTTACCGTCAAAAGCGTGGGGTGCTTTTTATGATTTTTACGTTTCTTCTTAGAGACTTTACTTTTACCAATATCTGTTTATTATCAAATATATTAATTTATATAGAGCACCACACGCTTTTGATGGTAAAATTATTTTTTTGTAGATAAGTCTAGTTTTATTGTAAATGCGTTGGAGATGATTTTTTTTTTACCACTTTAATTTTATCTCAAGCGTGTTGGAAATTAAAATTATTTTTCATTTTTTATTCGGTTTTCTAATAAAGCGTGTTGTTTTAGTTTTTTAAACTATTATTTTTTTTTTCGTTTGGCTTTCTAAAAATGTAAAATCTTTAAATTCGATACTATTGTAGTATGAGCTAAAAGTAATACTCTTCTAAAAAAATCATCCGGGCCGGATTTGAACCAGCGACCTATGGATTAGTGAAATTATATACCACTACTACAGTCCACCACTCTAGCACTGAGCTACCACAACGATAGACTAAAAAGTCGATACGTCCACAACTTATTATACCGGTCTTTATTTTTTTGATATACTGATGATCCTGGCCAGGATATTAGAAAAGATTTATGAAATTATTGTATTGTCATGGGTCCTTTACAAGTATATAAAGTTTCAAGTCGATCCAATGTTTTTAAGAGGGTGAAAATCGTGTTGGAAGATTCCGTTACATAGATAGATACAGGTCAAGCTAATATAAAGCGTGTAAAAAGGAAAGTCTATGGCTCAACAATGGACTACGCCATTATAAATAGATATCCACCATTTTAGATATAGTACAATATAACATTTTGAAAGGAAACAGATGAGTGGTTAGAACTTGAATTCGGAAGGTATCTGGTATAAATTACTTTATCAAATTACTGAAATGTCTCCTTACTCGGAAATTCATAATTGAGGAATTCTCTGGAATAAAGTTGTAAGGAACAACATTTATATTTTAGGGAAATAAAAAAACTGTAACAGTATTAAAAATTTGTTTTGTTAATTAAAATGAGTACTATATTGTAATTTATAGAACTATAAAAATTTAAAATTAAAAAATTAAAAATAAAAGGGAAAACCCTTCTTTAAATTGGAAACAGGAAAAACACGAGTTCATAATAATATTTTCATGGAAGAACGTTGTATGGCACAGTCTAATTTAAGTTCTCCCATTAAACAAAATACAACAATTGAGAGTGGAATGAGATTGCAGGGCTCTAAAATAACTGCAGGCACATAGTCACATACGTTAAATGATATTAGTAACACAGTTACATAGGCCTATTCACACAATATCTTTAGTGGAGGGAAGATTTCGATAGTAAACTCGATGATCAAATAGTAGAAAGGCACTCATACTAAGAAGATTATTCTTTCCATTCACCTATATTGTTTGTTTTTTTCTTGTTTCTCCATTTAAATGTTTTTAAAGCAGAAGAGAAAACTTTCACACATTTGGCGCGATCCATTATAGTTGCTATACAACACTCTTCCAGGAATGACAAAGTTCTAACCAAAATTTATCCATCACAAAATTAACTATAACACGTTATTAATTCACACCATCTTTAGGATGTTCTATACAACATTATTCAACATAAATATCGGGGACTCTTTACAACATGTGACGCGAAATTTTTTTCTAATTTCCAATCGCACACCATGCGCATGCGCCAACAAACGCGAAGCTATTTATACTATGGAATCAGGGATGCAGCCAACATATACACGATATTTAACGAACTTAAAAGCTAACCTAACGCAATTTACGTACTCTAACCTGTGAAAGACCAACCTAAAAGCTAACCTAACGCAAGTTAAGAACTCTAACCTGTGAAGAATGTAACGCCCAAAAATGAATAGTAAGTTCTGAAATTCTGAAGTATATGTATACAGTTAATTAGTACATACTCTGTGTTGGCTGCACTGGATATTCGTTAAAATCAATATGGCTGCCACGTCTTCAGGCTACGTATGTAGTTAAATATAATTGAAAAATATATTGAAATAATCGTTAGATAAATGTAAAAATCATTGTAAATGGTGGGAAATCTTTTTAAAAATGAAACCCTAACATTAAAATTTGACAGGAGTTTAAGAAGGTTGTAAAGAACAGCCAAAATATAAATTTCAGCAAAGATGTTCCATACAAGTTATTCCGGGGGACTTGTCATTTATATTAAATTGGAATTTCATTACACCATTACATCGAACCATCGAACATCCCTTAAATTTATAATGTATTATATTAGGATACATTAATTGGTTTAATTGATTTAATACCAGCTTACCCGTCGCGCGTTACTGCGATATTAGAAGAAAGGAAATTCAAGGAAACTCGTTAGGATCCATCCATCCATAGTAATTCTGCCCGAAGGCAGGTCCTTCACTGCAATCATAGTATTTTCATGCTATGCTTGCAGCTTTACTAGGGAATTGTGTAGGTGTGGTAGCTTCCCGTTGCTTTCCACACCGGTGAAGATGATAGTGATGATGATGATGATGATAATGATAAGGATGATGATGATGGCCATATGATTTCGGGGACCGTTTGGGCCATAAAGTTTTCCTGACATTTGTCTTACAGGTGAGGAAAAACCCCGGTAAAAACCTCACCCAGAAAAACTGCCCCGACCGGGGATCGAACCCGGGCCCGCTGCTACCTCGAGACCACAGCGGTGGACCTCGTTAGGATAATATTCAAATTACATTAGGTCATTTTTATTCTTCTTATTTTTCTTCTTCTTCACTTCACGGGCTAGGTAAAATGCCTGTTCCGCCTCACAGTTATTCTGCCCATCTTTTCTGCCATTTTTATTGAAATTTATTCATTTTCATATGGAAGACTTTTCAAAGTGTCGTTTTAATTATATCTACATATTTGAGTGCTTGTGGATACACGATATTTTTTGTTTTTCCGTCTGGTGCGTACACGAACAAATCAGAAGATTTTCCGACGCGTGAACTGACCACATACAGTTGTTCATGTGAGAAGAACGGATTCTCCAAATCTAGCTCACACACTTGCAGCGATTGTCCTTGAGCTTTGTTGATGGTCATTGCAAAAGCGAGTCGCACTGGAAACTGTAAACGTTTGAATTGAAATGGCATATCTGTTGGGATCATTATATGAAGGGCTTATGGCAATAACATGATAAGCCTCAGGGTTCTTTCTCAGATATAAGGATTTTAAAGTTTCAAAAATTTATAAATACTAATTGGACAGTATTGTTGTTTATACATTACGTGTGTTTATGTTTTAACTCGACCGGCTAGTGGTCAGCGTTTCTGACTAATGTTCATGAGGTCCCGGGTTCGATTCCCGGTCAAATCATAGAATTTTTTCCTTAAAGGGAAGGTCTGGAATTTAGGTTAAGTTTAGGATTAAGGACTCTCCTGGAGCACCACTAACACCATCATCATCCCATATCATATCTCTGCCTTCTAGGTACCCCAACTTCAGTAGAGGGTTACAATTACGTCAATGCCAAGAGAGAACACCAGAAATGTCGAAATGATAACTGGGGCATTGAAAAAAGTTTTAACTCATCACTATCGCACTTAAAAATGGTTGTATGGACTTTTCAGTACATTTATATGGAGATATCCTATCTCATTTCTTAACAGAGTGTGGCTTATCATGTTACTGCCCTAAGCCCTTCATATATGTTATACAAACAGCCGTTGTGTTACCATAGCAACAAACCGGTCATAGATTTAACTATGGAGTTGAAAGTACTATTATAGGCGTAATATCGTGCGTCCCACATAAGACTGGGCTTGGCAGACAACAGTGCGCTGTTGTATTTATAACTCACTCACTGCATGGCCACGCATAGTCAGAGGAGTTTGCTAGTCGAGTGAAGACGTGTTTGCTTGTGTGGCTTGTTGCACCGTTGAAATGCCAAAAAAAAAACGCTTGAACAAAGAGTGTTTTTGTACGTCACATACGTCAAAACAGGGTCCTGTAGAGAGGTCTGTACTCGATTTCGCGACAAATATCCTATTATGCATATACGCGGGAGCGTGCATGTTGTCTGTCAGGCCCAGTCTTATGTGAGACGCACTGTATTTTTAGATTAAGGCAAAGCCCAAAAAAACACTGCAGGCATAATTGAAAAAAATACCGCTTTATTTGACTGTACAACCCATAATTTTTTGTTTTTTTTTCTGGTTGAGTGGTAGACAAGACCTTAAGGCCGTAACTCTGCCGGGTAAAATAAAACTATTATTATTATTATTATTATTATTATTATTATTATTATTATCATTATTATTATTATATTAACGGTTCCCCCGAAATCATATGGCCATCATCATCACCATCATCACCACCATCCTTATCTTTATCATCATCACCATCCTTCACCGGTGTTGGAAAGCACCTATAATTCCCTAGTAAAGGTGCAAGCATATCATACAAATGTTACGATTGCAGTGAAAACCTGCTTTCGGGCAGAATTACTATAGATGGATGGATTATTATATTAATTATTACTTATTGCAATTTTCGGTTTAATGAAACATAATTGCTATCATTGGAAACTATATCATTAGCATACTTTTCCGGAATTAAGTTCCAGATGTAATGTAAACAAACCAGATGTATGACTACATTTTCATTGGTTGAATAACTATTTTACCTTTAAGCGTCTAAGAAAATGCTGTTAGCTTTCTAACACTCGAGATAAATAATATATATATACATATAGATAATATATTATCTAGCACATTTCTACATACGTTATACAGGAGAGTTTTGAAATCACAATTTTAATAGATTAAATGAGTATTTTATTGTTTCATAACACTGGTCGACATGGTTTTCTTTACAAGAAATCTGATTAGTGAATCTAGTGCTGAATTCAGATATGTAGTCAGAATTTTTCCATCAGGCACAGTTTTTTTTGTGACAGCTACTTTTTTAAATTTATTTTAGTATTCTTTTTGATCTGTCATAGGAACCTTTATCTTATATGTAGCAATTTTATTCAAGCTGTATTTAAGGAAATTATATGTAATGTCATGCTGAACCACCAAAAGACAAGACTGTGCAGATTCATGCGTGTTTTAACATGCTCAGACCTGTTAATCTGCATTGCACTGTGTCAGTATTGAGCTGGCTGTGTGCAAAATATGCCCGAAAATCACTATCTACCACTTTCTAGGTAAGTTAGAATGAGTTAGAGTTAGATGCATTTTATTAAAAATTATAAAAATGTAAATGAATATCACAGAAAACTCTTGCCTGATAGGAAAAAACTGAAATGATATTTAAATTCAGGATGAAAAATACTTTTAAAATCTCATATTTTTATTCTTGTGAAAGAAAAAAAGTTCATTTTTGTCGACCAGCGTTATTAAGCATGCACGATACAGTATACTTTAGAATTTCAATTGTTTGGAATGGCTCCTTCTCCTATACAATTTTAAAGCATCAAAAAGGAAAACCTTTGAAAAGCGGAGAGAAACAAATTATTTTGAATGTTTTCAAACAGCTTAGTGCAAAAATCCTACATTAGCCATCGAGGATGTGGTAAAAATAACAGCAACATTTACAGGTGAGTCAGCATTGAGCATTTTGTTCGTATCCCTAATTAAATTGCAAATAAAGAAGATCTATTGACTCCATGGAAATGCGTAAACGTCTGATTAGGTATGCCCACGTATCATTTTTGTCATAAATAAATAAATAACAAATGAAAGTTTCTAATTATTGATACCATCTTTACCTTGAATCAATCTTATCTCCCGTAAATATGATGCTGCATAAGAACAATATTTCTATATAGGCCTATGACAGTTCCGTACACAGTTTAGTCATACGACGGATAAAAGTAGCACCACAATTCGCCCAAATATTACCTTATGCAGTTTGTTTACATTACAACTGGAACTTGGCTCGGATACAGGATTTGTATGTGTTAAAAGGTACGATCGCAACATAGTATAATGAGAAGTTAAGAATTTTATCTTGGTTTTATACACAATCAGTTGAATAGTAGTAATGAGAAGTTAGGCGTCTATATTTTGTTTTGGTTTCATACACAAACAGGTGGATGATTTATACTACAATTGGAATATGTTTAATTATGTTTGGTCGATGTGACTAATTTCTTATACTTAGCAATATTGTTGTTACTGGAAGTAAGTCAACGTTCCCACATCTAACCTGGTTGCTATGCAAACAAAGAAAACGCAATGCTGATATGGACTCAAAAAGCACACGTTCGGTAAATAAAATAAAACATTTCTTGAATGTTTTGTACACTAACTCGTACCTTTCTTTAGACTTTTCCGGAATTAATGCAGAACATCCCACTCTCCAGGCTTCTTCAATTTCTCTATCATCTACCATGACTCCTTCCATAATAAAATTATCAAACAGATTCTAATCACGGTACTACATATAAAAATGTCTCCACAGCCAACAATCCTTGCTTATAATAAAACAAATGAAAAGCTACATAGCAATGATCACCAAATGTTTCTTTCTCATAGAAGTCATTTACATCCAACCAATATTTTAATTCATTTATTACTATATTTAATAAAAATTAGTCACATCGACCAAAAAATAGTATGCAATACACATGAGGTACGCACGTAACAGATCTCGAAAATTGAAAAAACTCGGCGCAAGCGCCTCGTTTCTTTCAAACTTTTTCTCGATCAGTAACAAGTGCTTACCTCACTTGTATCGCAATATACTATTATATAATAAATTATGCATGTAATTTTTCAATTATATGCACATTCGTTTATATAATATATATATATATATATATATATATATATATATAGACTATAGAACATATTATCGTAGGAAGTGTTCTCAACAACTTTCTAAAGTTTCATGGCGGTCGGATGATGAATGGTGTAGTAATGCACAAAGGACAGACAGACAGACAGACAGACAGACAGTCAGACAGACAGACAGACATACATACATACATTCGTTTATATATATGTATATACAGATTTTAAATAAAACAGAAGAAAACGAACAAAAAGAAATGCGTTTTCATTCATCAGTTGGTCGTTGTTGTTAACAGCCTTCAAAATTTATATCTCCTCGAGTACGTTTATCTTAGCTGGATTAATTTCTCTGTGCAATATTGTTAGGGTGTTTTCAATATCTAACATACGGTGTCCTTCATGGATAATGTGTTTTGCATAGCTTGATTTTCCTTCTGCGTGAATAAAGTCTCGAAAATATTGTTTAAATCTGAACTTTATTTGGTACAATAACATTTAAATTAATTCAGTGAACTTTTTTCTTACAGATACAATACATGCTTCATCTATCTAGCGTCAATTGGCGACATTATTTTTCTAATCGTACCAGACTGTCAAACTTTACCATCTTTCAGAAACAAATTGAAAATAAAATTACTAACAGAAATAACTCACTAATATTACTTTTTAAGAATTAATAATGTGTTTTTTCATTATTTAATAAAAATAGACTTAAGATTTGTTAATATATTTACCTAATGCCGTGAATAAAAAGCATAGATTAATTCATTGTCGTTTATTACTTTCTTTGTATTTTTTTTTTCGTTTTATGTATAGTAGATTCGAGCTGTTATTCCTTTTTGTATTCATTGTATCATTAATTTAATTTTAATTGTATTTAATTTCATTGTATTATTAGACATTATTTTCATTATTATTCAATTTGACAGATAATTAATTGTTTAATATGACTATTATTGTAATTTTTTTTTGTATTCATATGTAACATATGTTTCTCCTGGTGAGTGGAAGAGAAGGCCACATGGCCTTAACTCCACCAGGCTAAATAAATCTGTTCTATTCTATCCCACCATTTTATTGTATCCCTCATTCTGCTCATTCAGATTACACCAATAATATTTTAGAATAGGTATAATCCATTATATATATATATATATATATATATATATATATATATATATATATATTGTATTAAATTATTTTTCATTTAAATCACAAAGATGAATAAAATTATCGTGTTAAAATAAATATAACTGTATAACAAAATCCACAATATTATAGAGGATTGCTGTATGATGCAATGGGAGAGGATACAACTACAAAAAATGAAGATAAACAAAATCAAATAACGGAACAATTAGGAATTGTTGAAAGAAGCAAGACAACATTTATGTAGAACTGTGAATATAGGGAAGAAAAAAATTATATTAGTGCAATTCTAATTTAATATTGAATGAAGTGTGGAATAGAAGGAAATAGAATAGAAATGAAAGTGAAAAGTATAGAGGCATATTCCTACAGATAACAGCATGTAAGTTGTTCTCAACAATCGAAAAAAATATAGTTATCTCCTATAATGGAGACCATTCTTGAAGACGACATTCAGGATTTAGGAAAGTAAGGTTCAGTATCGATGCCATTTTTACTATAAAACATATTTTATAGAAAATAACGAAACACGAACAGGAAACTTGTTTTTGTTCCTAGGCTACATTCAAACAAGTGATAAGGTAGATCGAAACAAATTATGGAAAATGATGGTGAAAATGATTGTATGCCCTAAGCTTTCTGACATTTGTCTTATAGGTGAGGAAAAACCCCGAAATAACCTCACCCAGGAGCCTGTCCCGACCGGGAATCAAACCCGAGCCCGCTGTGTGACAAAGCAGCACGCTATCTCGAGACCACAGTAGTGGACTTAATTTATATATATATATATATATATATATATGAATTATTTGGAAGATGGAACGTTGTACGGCAAAGGAGACGAATGAGTAACCAGTTAAATTAGCCTCGGTACAAGTCTACGGGCCTAAACCAGTCATTTAATTTACATCCATCCATCCATAGTAATTCTGCCCGAAGGCAGGTCCTTCACTGCAATCATAGCATTTTCATGCTATGCTTGCAGCTTTACTAGGGAGTTGTAGGTGTGGAAGCTTCCCGTTGCTTTCCACACCGGTGAAGGATGATGATGATGATAATGATGGCCGTATGATTTCGGGGAACGTTTGGGCCTTAAAGTTTTCCTGACATTTGTCTTACAGATGAGTAAAAACCCCGATAAAAACCTCACCCAGAAAAACTGCCCCGACCGGGGATCGAACCCGGGCCCGCTGCGTTACAAGGCAGCACGCTACCTCGAGACCACAGCCGAGGGCATTTAATTTACATAATTTCTCTTAAAAGAAACTAAATACAATGGATGTTAGGTTATTTTTTATTATACTTGTCTGTATTATTATAGAAACGTTTTCTTTCTTTTCAGGTACGGCTGAACTCAATGAACTGGGCAAAATACACAATTCTTCATCTTTCACAGGTTTGATACAAATATTCTATTTTTTTTATTGCCCAATCATTCCAGTTCCTATTATGTCATTTTCTAAAAATATGTTTACTTAGTCACAACATAGGGTTGCTCTTTTAGAGTCTTAAACCCCGTACGCATATTTACTAATCTAATCAAGCTATATCATGAAACGTGTTGTCTTAGGTTTACTCCAAGTAAATTTCAAATACCCTATTTCCTTAATTCACTATTCATCTACATTATGTTCCACTAATATAATATTTTGAACAACATAGCTCCTTTATATTTTAGTTCTTTCAGTGTTGATAACCCCCCCAGGAGCGGTTCCAATATGTGAGTACAGAGGAGAGCAAAAACTTTATAATTGGAGACATAAATAGTGTATTTGTTAATACATTTTATGGCTCTTCTTTAGAATAATTTACCCTTGATTTTCGAGTTTCTTGTTGTGAATTATAAGTCTTCTTAGGCCTATGTATTTACTAAGATTTTTTAAATATTTTGAATTTTTTCAAACAATTTTTATAACTTTATTTTAGAATTTTTAATTATTTATTCAAATACACATATTGTGATATTTTCTCCAGAGAGTTTATTATGTAGTTGGAACCAGTGGGTTATCGATGGTTGCGATTATTAAGGAGTGAAAAAAAGGGCGTTTCATGGGATCGATCCTAAGTTAGAATAATTGAATTAGGTTAAGTGTGAGTTAGTTAATTAGGTTTTAGGTTCGTTACATTTTAAATGTGTCTAAATACATAAAACAAAAAAAACGATAATAATCGAAACAACGATAATAATCGATATGTGGTTCGATGGTGGGTTATCTCTGGCTCTATAAACTCTGGCGCATGCGCACTGTTGTTCTGTAGGACTTTGAAAATATATCAGGTAAATTAAAGTGGAGAATCTCCAATTTTATTTTTAGTTGCAAATCTCAGAATGACATTTCGTTTACGCGAACTATAATTTTCTTCTCAAGTCGAGATCGAGCACCCCTGCTTTTATGACCATTCAATAGCCCGAGTAAAGCTTTGCCCCGACTTCATGCAGCAATATGATTCCGTACGGCTTTGATCTTGCAGAGGAAAAAAGTGTAATGCTTACTTTGCAATGTAAATAAATTATATCTGTAGAGCGATTACTAATAGCATATTAGAGAATCGAATTCGTTTAGCATTGCACAAAATTGGCTGTTCTTGAAAGTATATACAAGTGTGAGGAACTGGTAAACACAGGGGCGTGTGACGTTTTCCCCATTCCACATTCAGTTGCAATCAAAACTACATCTAGGCATGCAAAGTATAATAGTGAAGCTGCTCTTGAATATAAATTCAAATTTTCAAATTTTTCTTCGGGCGCATAATTCAACATTATTTCATTTTTCATGCCAATTTATCAATGACTGGCTTAATTGTACATAAAATACAGACGTACATAATGTAAATACTCGTAAGTAAGAAAATTGTAACATATATAAATTGAAAGAAATTTTGTTTGCCTACCTGATAACAAAGGTGGCAAATATCTACATTAATTGATTAATATTTTTATGTTTTTATCCATTATAATTAGTATTATATATATATATATATATATATATATATATATATATATATATGCATAGTAATTCTGCCCGATGGCAGGTCTTTCACTGCAATCATAGCATTTTCATGATATGCTTTTCACACCGGTGAATGATGATAATGACGATGATGATAACGATAAGGATGATGATAGCCGGATGATTTTCGGGAACCGTAGCGTCCTAAGCTTCCTGACATTTTTGTCTTACAGGTGAGGAAAACCCCGAGAAAAAACCCAGGAGTCTATCCCGATCGGGAATCGAACCCGGGCCCGCTGCGTGACAAGGCAGCACGCTACCGCGAGACCACAGCGGTGGACGATATATATATATATATATATATATAAGTAAAAATGAGTGGAAGATAAAGCCTTATGACCTTAAATCTTCAGAACTAAATAAAAAATATTTTATTATTATCATTATTATTATATGTATTATTATTATTATTATTATTATTATTATTATTATTATTATCATTATTATTATTAACAATGAAAGAGAAAATTTAATATTGGAGGAAGGAATCCAAATAAAGCAAGCGAAACAAACTAAATATTTGGGAATAATTATGGATAACATTGAAGGTATAGGCAAATAGAATATAAAACATAGAATTGAATTGAGTAGCAAAATAATATAATCGTTAAATTTCATATGGTGGGATAAGCACATTTGGAAAGACACAAAAATATATTGGTAAAACATTGGTGGAATCTGTTGCAATGTATGGAAGTGAGGTATGGACAATCAATAAGTACTACAAGAATAGACTAATAGCTCTAGATATGGATTATTTACGCAGAAGTGCCAGAAAGTCAAAATTAGAACATGTCACAAATAAGGAAATTAGAAACATAATGGAAGCAGAAGAAAGCATAATTGAAAGAATTGAGGAGAAGGAATTAAAGTGGTTAAGACATGTTTTAAGAATGGTAGGTGAGCGATAGCTAAAGCAACTATATCAATGGCATCCGACCAGAAAGAAGAAAAGAGGGAGACCAAAGTTAACATGGAAGGAAAGCATGAAGACATTAATGCAAGCGAGAGGGCTAAGCATTGAAAAATCGTAGGCTTTGGAGGTTTGGCACGGGAAGACGCCAGCAGCTGTACAAATCCGAAGATAGATAGATGTGTGTATGTGTGTGTGTGTGTGTGTGTGTGTGCGCGCGCGCGCGCGTGTGTGTGTGTGTGTAAAAGTATAAATTAATTTCATTCAGAGAACCTTATTTCAGTTTGAGGTACTTTCATCTTCTGCTTGCAAGGATTAAACTTTTTTGGTTCGTTCCGTCTCCAAGTATTATAGCTGCTGTGTCCATCTCTTTCGTCGGCGTCCCCGATCTCTTTTTCCTCATCTTGGTTGATAGTTCAGACTTTTCATAGGCAATCTGTTGGTATCCATGTTGCAGACATGTTCATACCATTTTCTCCTATATTCTTCTATTTTATCTATCAAACTGAATGTTTGTAGTTGTTTACGGATATCTTCACTTCGTTTTTTATCCATTAAAGTTTATCTTGCCACAAATCGTAAATATTTCATTTCTGCTGCTTCTATTCTCTTAATTGGGCTGTTTATTCACAGTCCATATTTCTGAGCCATACAATATTGCAGACCTGTACAGCTAATACTTTAAAACAATTTAAATGTGTTTATTTTCTTACTTTCTTTCCCAGTGTTATTTTAAGGGTGCCACATAAATATTGAAATATTTTTAATTCATTATTTATGTATTTTTCTTTATTACAACCTAAAGATACACCTAGATAATTTAAATATTTTAGTTACTTTGCATGCCGTAAATCTACGTCACGGGACCTACAGTTTTACTTCCCTTCTAAAGAAAGGCATACTGAGAAATTTTGTTATGATGGGAAATGAATGCGACCAATTTGAATATGGTAAGAGAGAGAGATTGGCATGGAGGAGGATTGTTGAGAAGGCCAAAACTTTCACCTTTGAAGTTTTCGCACCTTAGGATGATGATGTCGGCGGCGGTGGACTAGTGGTTATGCTCCGTGCCTCTGGTCCCGCGGGTCGCGGGTTGAAACCCGGCCGGGGTCGATGGATATTTTAGGACGGAAAAATCCAAGGAGCAAGTCCTCCGGGAGGGAGTTTAAGCCGTGGGTCCCGAGTCTGAAGATTTTCAGGCTCGTAAAAAATCCTTAAGCCTGAATGAAAAGGCCTCTAAGCAAAATTTACCGAATTTTCCCGTCCTAGTACTACCTTGGTTTCCTAGATGTCAGTATGATTCGGAACGCTGACCACGGGCCACTCCAATCTATACAAAAAAAGTGTAACTAAATGAGTATGGTTCAAATTCTTCCCTGTAGGGGGGAGAGCGCCTAAATCTCTGTAAAGGGAAAACATGGGCTTACAATACAATACAGGATGATGATGATGATGATGATGGGATTCCGAGTCTGGTTTGTAACCACGAACCCTAAACTCAAATGTGAGTATGGCAGCTGCTAATGCACAAGAATAATTTTTACGAGTCTTTGTTTTCGTTTATACTGCATTTTTCTTCTCCTCTGATACAGAGTTATACGATCATATAACCCAAGATTTTATTACACGTATTTTTTTAGGAAGACATATAACCTTGATACATTGAAACATAGTAATGAAGCCCACATTATATTTGCTGTTGAATGTATATGATTAGAATATAGCTGGAACTGTAAGCACTAAAATTACAGCTTTTTCTCATTGAATGTATCTCAGTGTGTAGGCAGAAGTTTTATTTGCATCCACAGGAGAGCGAGCTAACAATAATTAGAGGCTGCAGAGCCGCTTCTTGCTTCAGAAATTTGTTTACGTGCAGAAATGACGGCACTCAACTTAACCTCTGTGGATGTAATATATTGCATTAAACAGAGAATCTTCATTCCAACAAAAACCATTCTTGTCCCTATAACAGTTAAAGTCACAATTTAATAGCATGTCAAGGATAAAATGTTTCTCATAGCTCTTTTTCTATTAGGCTTAGGTAATTCAATTTTTAATCAATCATCTTAATGACATAATTAAGGTATATTACGATGCGAGGTTGGGAAGTGGTTTTTATAGAATCGAGGAAAATGTTTAAAACCTCGCCATCGCTCGGTTTTTAACTTCTGACATTCTATAAAACACTTCACAAACGTGCGTAGTACAGTACTTTTTGCGCGAAGGTGTTTTCAAAATAATAAATAATAGTTAAATAATAACATCTTTGTTGGATATACGTATTTGCGTTCATTATAAATAATTTATTAACATTAACAGTGTGGGCAATGTTTAATTAGTTGAAGCAACGGAGGCCGTGAGACCAATTAGTGATAAAATGGCGGCAAGTACGTATTTATGGTTTCATATTGTTTCAAATAAAGTTTAGTTCATTTAAAATGTAGTGATTTATTTCATAAATTGTATATTAACACTACTTTTGGATATTTTTGTTGTATATACATTGTATGTGGAGGGGGCACGCCGTAGTGTAGTGGTTAAGACACTGCGCTACAAGTCCGAAGGTCGAGGGTTCAAGTCCCGGTGCGGTCAGGATTTTTAAACTGACCAAAAACCTTCTGGCGGCACTATGGCCCTGGAGTTGACTCAGCCTCTAACGGAAATGAGTACCAGACGCTTGTTCTGGGGGTAAAGGTGGCCGTCACGCAGGGCTGACAACCCGGCTGACATCAAGTGCCGATTGTCTAGAAAAAGTGGGAGCCTTAACCTCCTACTACCACAAGGGCCTCCCGAGGCTTTTAGTGGGATCACTTTACATTACTTATACGTTGTATGTGGTGTACATAGCGGGCAGTGGTTTCACTTTCCACACGCGTGTTTTTAATATGTAATATTACAGTATAGTTATTTTATTACAGTATAGTTATTCAGGTTGGCAACCCCGAAATCTACGAAGTTGAACTTTCAATCATGGTCACCATTATGACAAAACGTACTATCGTGCAAAAAAAGTGTATAAATAAGGTCTGTTAAGAAGAAAAGTGTACATATTTTATCAACTAAAAAATAAATAATAAATGCATTAATACGTGTCGTTAAATAATAGAACCTGATATATTTTAGTCGGTCTCGTTGGTTTAGTGTTTATGTTCCTTGCTTCTATCCCGAGGGCCTGGATCGATGGATTTTTAGGATGGAAAAATCCAAGGGACAAGTCTTCAGGGAAAAACTTCAAGCCGTGGATCTCGAGTCTGAAGATTTTCGGGCTCGTAAAATAACCTCAAGCCTAAATTACTGCATCTGAGCAAAATTTAACCAGCCTTACCCATCAAAGTAATACATGTCTCATTGAGGCGATGTGCTGACCACATGCCTCTCACTAAAATCTGTAGGGAAATAAACGTAAGTATTTTTAACTTGTCAAGAAACGCCCGAGATGAACAGATAGGTGAAGAGAGAAGACTACATATCAATGAACTACATGGTCTTTATAGGAAGCCAGATATAATAAGAACAGTTAAGTCCCGTAGACTGCGATGGGCACGACATGTGGCACGAATGGAGAATGAAAAACGTGCATGGAAGCTTCATATAGGAAAACCAGAGGGAATACGCCCAGTTGGTAGAACAAGAATGAGATGGGAGAATAACATTAACTATGATTTGAGGGAAATAGATTATACAGGAAAAAATTAGCTCAGGATAGGGATGTATGGAGAGCTTGATTCCGCGCGGCCATGAACCTATGGGTTCGATGGTGCCAGTGAGTTAGTTAACTAGTTAGAAACGCCCGCTAGGGGAGCACCCATGTCTCTTCGAAGGGCGTTTGGGTTATATACGTACATGCTTACAAATAAATATTGTCGGTCATTTAAAAAATCTGAGTTTATAAAACGTGAATTTTATTTCGATTTTTTGCAATTTTAGAGTACAAATGTGATAGCCCGAATGAAACTTAGGATATGGAAGTGCAATATATCGGAAGCAAGCGATGGTAGAGTGAAATGCAAGCGTATAAAAACTCTAGATGATAATTTAGTGATTTCAAACTGATGCACCCTGCGGTTTTAGCGTCTTGTAAAGGTCTCGGCCAAACAAAAGCAGATTGAGATCTGAGAACTTGGCTGTCGCTTAGTACTGCCGCCTGTTTCAGTGTCGAACTGTAAAACATCAGTCATGAAAACTTGTTCAACAAAATATTTTCAAACATGTACATTATAGCAGTCTGCTAACAATTCCTCTTCATAGCACTTCCTCCTATTCTACTTCCTTCACAGTAGCCTCTGCCCGCTCCTGGTATCTCTTTCCTCAAGATATCAGGGGTTGCCGCACACTTGGTACCTTTAAGTCACGCTTATACAGTTACCTGTTGTCTAATAATTAATGTTTCTCTATTTATTTAATTTTATACTATGTCATTAACCTTTTCCTCGTTTTTTTATATATATTGTACATATTATATATTTAATTCGTTAAATTTAGAGTAAATCAAAATACATTATAAATATTAATTGCATTGTATTCATAACTTGTAATCGTATATATATATATATATATATATATATATATATATATTGTAATTTAGATTTAAGACTATTTTTTTGTTTGTATTTTTTAAACCTGGTTGAGTGGTAGACAAGGCCTTAAGGCCTTAACTCTGGCAGGTAAAATAAAGCTATTATTATTATTATTATTATTATTATTATTATTATTATTATTATTATTATTATTATTATTATTATTATTATTATTATTATAATCTTAAAAGAATGATAACTTATTATAATTGTTTTAACTTCTATTTGGTGTCTAGATTTTACATAAGACAGAAAATATGCTTTACTGCGATCTAAAATATTTAATTATTTCACATAAACACATCAGTAGCAAATGTATTATAACATTATTTTCCTATTTTTTTAAATATAATTTTCCCCTTTGCAGGCACTTTACGCACCCCATGCCTCCCTGATAATTACACTAAATTTTTAATAAGTTGATATGTTGTTGCTAAATGCTCTTTTGGAAAATCAGGATAACAATTTTAAACCGTATACTTCCTTAGCACAATATTGTTAAAATATTTTATAAACAACAAAATTACTCAATCTAGAAACATCTAAACAATAACCATAATTTCATACTTTTATTGTTTTCATAACTGCTATAACTAGAATCTGGTCGCCATCTTCCTATCCATCAAAAAAACAGCAGCAATTCACATAGATAGCAGAATAACTTTAGATTCATTAGAAGAAAATAAAAACCAACAAAACCAGATAGCATCAATTAGAGACCAAACTAAAAACCTGGAAATGCATAATTGGAAGCATAGTTTTAAGTGAATTGCAATCGCTAAGTGTAAACAAGTGGAAAAATGAATGGAAAAACGCCACAAAAGTTCAGTGACAAAATCATTTTTACCTAGTGTGAAGGAAAGATCAAAATAATTAAACTGACCTTTAACTGAAAAAATAACTACTTTCTTAACAGGGCACGGGAAAATAAACAGTTATTACTACTGTTTTAAAATAAAATACAGCCCCTTGTGCACATGCGGAAACTCAGAACAAACGATTGATCATCCATTATTTGAATGTACAAAACTAGAAACCGAAAGACAGTTATTTAAGAACATGATTAACAAATATGGTAAATGGACATTCAATAAAATAAGACTATTACAGAATACACACTTGAATTAATCCCATACATTAATTCAATAGATTTAGCCAGATAACACTGGTCACATTATTTTTGTCTCATGAGTACCAATAGTTGTACTTAACGCAGTTTTTTTTTTCGTGTTTTCAAATATGTATTCGGAATTTCTCAATCACCCACAGTTTTTTTATTTCAATTTCAATTAATGGATTTAAATATTTTATTTTAAATTTCTGCTTAAACGTTACAGGGATTACGTCAAAATCAAGTGGTGTACCCTGACTTGCAATCTGTAATGAGACCAATTCCACATTGCGAAAAATTGCCCATACCAAAGCCTCCAGAGCATGTGACATTAGATGAAGAGATCTCAGATTCTGATGGAAGTAAGGAAGAAGAAGAAGAAACAGATTTTGGTGATACAACTTTTGAACAAAGCTGTTCATCTGAGCCTCATTTATTGACTCAAGAAGATCTTAACGATCTCATACGAGATTTAAAGTTATCCAAAAATCAGTCTAAAATGCTTGGTTCCTGGCTAAAAGGATGGAATCTCTCGGAAACCTTGTCTGATGGAGAAAACCGATATCATATTTGAATTCAGGAGAAAACATACTATCAGAATCACATATTGTTCTTTCTGAGACAAAAATAAAGTTTATTTTTTGTTGCTCAGTGTTATAGAGCAAAACAAAGTCAATTCAATGAAATATTTAATGTTATATTAGGTAAGATAAGTGGAACAAATAGATCATAATATTACAATTGGCCATAGAACATGAATGAAAACAAAAGAAAATTGTGCAAATAATTGTATTTAACATTAACAATATTCATAATAAAGTTCCGTTGAGGTATTATTCAAAATTAAAATATAAAATTATGAAATATTTACCTAAAAGGTCCGTCTCCTCAGAATAATCTTTAAGTTGAGGAGATGGACCTTTTAGGTACAAATTTCATAATTTTATATTTTAATTTTAAATAATTGCATGTAAATAATTTTGCATTTTAAAGCATGTATTATCACTTTCTTTCTGATGGAATATGCTATAAATAAAATGTTATAAAAAATAAAATAACTACTATAAACTCTGAAAATCATAGCCGTTAGTCGCAAAAAAACAGTTACTATAGTTCTACAACAATTGCTGTGGATTTTTAGTTTTTTATAGGTCTATGTCATAAAGCAATCAAATTATAAATATTATATATTTAACCTTGAGGGGTGGCATGGGGGATTCTATGACCTCAAGTAAATTTATTTAGTTGCAGTTTAAAAACTGATTTCATGATTAATCTTTTTATTCCCTACCTTTCTGAAAGATCTGTTTATTTTCATTCAGGTCAGTGACTGGGATGAAAGTCGAAAGTACCAGGAAAAGTGGTTATTTTCAGTGTCATATTACAGTAAAAATAAGAAAAACCCGCACTACTCTTCCTGTTATCCTTTTGGCGAGTGGTAATTCTTCATGTTTCTCATTCCCTTTGGTCTATTTCATGTAGTTTGTAACACACACACAAAATAAACGCCTGAACCGAGATTTGAACCAAGGACCTCTAACTCGATGCGTTAGTGCGCTACCAGTTACGATATCCAGACATCCTAGCACAAACATTTATTTTTCTTTATATATATTCTCTATCATGAGAGGTTGCGGGAACTCGGTCTTGCTGCCCTCTCGTGGCTACTGTAACAAGTAAGCATTTTAAAGATAATATATACATTATATAAGCAACATTTATTTCGATGTTATAATTAAATTTTTGGCATTTAGCAATGATGATCATTTATGACATGAAATATATAAAATATATAAAGAAGAAAATATAAAGTACATTTATATATAAAGAAAATTTCTTAGTACGCCGCTTTCTTGACTGATGATCCATAATAAAAATATTCGCTGAATGGTCTGGGATGGAGAATTGGTACTAATACAGTTATATTTTTTTACTAATTTAACTGTTTAGTTGTTTTATAAGTAAATATAAGTTATGAAGAAACTAAATAACGAATTTTATCATAAGAAATGCCACGGGTGATTTCCAATTTATCTGGAGAATTTGGAAATCAAGAGTGACATTTGTGAGGACAATTTAACGAATAAAATTAAGCTGTTTACTCACAAACCATTATTTAACTACAGTGATTTTAAAATGTTATTATATTTAATATAAACGGCGATGTTTGAACACAAATGAGAAACGATTGTTATGCTTCATTTGGTCATCACTACAACCAGATCATATTATTTATTGCTAAAGGATCGCAATATTGTAAGAAAGCACCCTTGTGGAGAAATTTATAACCAACGTTATAGGCTATTAATTAATTTTTGATGTCCTATGATGTAAATATGTCAATTACATTTTTTGGGACGTAAATTCTTGGAAATTATATGTTTAAGAAAGTGCAAACAGTGTTTTTTGTGGTATAATGAATTGCTACAATTTTTTTATATTATATCCCGAAAGCACTATATGTACACATTTGTGCACTATATATACAATCTGGTAGCCACATGCAGCCACTGCAAACTAATTCTATGACCTATTTAGAATGTTAAAAAGGAGGAGCTTGATTTTAAAGTGATAAAATTAAATTTATAAAATCGAGATGAAAAACGACTGAGATTGGTTTTAAATAAAAAATCATTGAAATGTGATTGGCCATTGACTCCCATTTGGGGCATGAGTTAAATAGTCGGTAATAAAATCAATGGATTGATAAAAAATTTCTACGCGGCTCTACTGTGTTCTAAATTAGTTATGTTCATCTAATTTCCTGAGGGTTTAACGCATCTTACCGCCAAAAGAATGATATAAACTTAAAATTACATAAATTTTATAGTATGTGCGGAACAATAAGAACTCTAAAAAATAAAACATTAAAATCTCACAATTAAAATTCTATAAAACAATGGCAGTACCTATGTTAACATATGCTTGTAAAAATTGGACTCTTAATAGATCAGATAAACGAAAATAGAAATAGCTGAAATAAAATTCTTACGTTAAGTAGCAGGTTATATATTGTTGGTTAAGATATATAATGAAGAAATAAGACAGAATTAAACATCTACAGTGTCATACAAACAAAAATTAAAACTCAAGATCTAATAGGCTTCAACATATAGAAATAATGTCACCCAATAAACTCCCACAAATATTGCTTCACTATCAACCCAAAGGAAGAAGAAATGTTGGATTCCCCATAACCAGATGGAGAGATACGGTCTCTTGATGTGGAATCAAGTCTATGGCCTAATTCCATGACGTAAAAGAAGAAGAAGAAGGTAATTTCTCTGTTATTCATTTCTGTGTGTAGCCAAGGGTTTTACGCAGTAGATAAAAGTAAATTAGTGTTAAATATTAGATAGAAGCAAGGAATGTATTCTATAACAGATAATAATAATAATAATAATAATAATAATAACAATAATAATTAATAATATAATATTATTTAGAGAGGTACTAAAAGACAACCACTTTTTCAACAAATAGAAGAACACAGGAACACTTGGTTTGAACATCTGCAAAGAATGATAGAGGATAGGATACAAAAGATAACACTGATGTATAATCTTGGAGGACGGAAGTTCAGTAGGAAGACCAAGAAAGCGCTGGGCTGAACAGATGTGAGATCGGAACAGGGAAAGACCTAATACGTGAAGGATGATGATGATGATGATGGTGATTTTATTTATTAGCATGCGAAGTATTATTCGAGGTCAGATTACAAACACCGCGTACGTATGCAACTAATGCCACCAAATGGAGGAGACAAATGACCAGTCCATCTCTGCTCGCTGTTGCATGTGATACTCATGTAGTAAATAACAGTACATTATTTTCGTGGAACAAGATATTCAGTGAATGAAACGGAGATGATACTCAACACCTGTGCTGCAACTCAACATGTAGCGGAATTATATTCAAAATATGCGCCTCAGCTGTACAAAAACTTGCAAGACGTGAAGAATGGAAAATATCAGCAGATTAAACAACATTTCTCCACTTTTTTATTTGTAAAACCGATTTTTATTTTGAGTAGGGATGAAAGTAAACTGAACAGTTGCTTAAAAAATCAATCGTGTGCAATAACAAATAACTTTACATCAAACGAGTTAAATTGGCGAAACACTTATTTTTCGTGTGTTATTTAAATGTGTCGGACCGCAGTGAAAACAAAAAATGTATAACTGTAAGTTATTAGTGAATATTGTATAATTCAACACACATTTAAATAATTTCTACTCATTCATATTTCTACAGATTTATTATTATTATTTTATTTCAGGATTGTTTCTGTTATTTACACAGGTATCCTCAACCAAAATATACAATTTTTTTTCTTCCACACTTCCCGGAGTTGCATGTCTGCTTCTGTCATATTTCTCTTCTTCATGTTGTCTTAAATAATCTTTATCCTCGCTGGCTTTGGTCTACTACGTTTCCCTTTTCCAGGATATTAAAATTACTAAATAGTCCGTCGCTGTGGCGTAGTCGGTAGAGTCCCTACCTTCTACTCCGGCGACCCGGGTTCGATTCCCGGGGGGTAAGGGATTTTTAAAACAATTCTCAACCTTGGGAATGGGTGTGTTAGTGTCCAAGTTGTACCCATTGGGTTTAATTCCTCTAAAAAATTTACTAAATAAATTAAACCAATGTTTCTTATAAGATTACGTTAGCAATTTAAGGGTTTTATGATAGAGTTTCAGAAGGTCCCAGATTAAATTTTCTTGTCGACTGAATTGACTGTTTTTTTCTTGGATTTTCTCAGTCCTAAAGTCAAATGCTGAAAGAATTCCATCCATTAAGACGTTGTCGTTCCATATTATTAAAAATTTAAGCAATAAATAAAACATTAGACATACGAATATAAATAAAAGTGATGACACATGCTAAATTGTCTTTAGATGATGATGATGATAATAATAATAATAATATAATAATAATGTTAATAATAATATTAATGATAATAATAATGTCCCGCGCCGTAGCCGAGCGGTTAAGGTAGGAAGCCTTGGCGCAGAGCTACGGTACGTGCGCTGGTTCGAGTCTCCATGGGGGAATAAATTTTCTCATGGTATTTCGGCCAGTATGGGACCGGTGCCCACCCAGCATCGTAAGGCAATTGGGTAGCTACAATAAGTAGCGGCTCCAGGTTGAGGAACCAGCTATAACGGCTGGGGGACTCGACATGCTAACCACATGTCACCCCTACACTGGCTGTTGATCATCTACCTCTGTGATTGACACATGTGGATGTGAAGGGCCAGCAGCCGGCTGGTAAAAGGGCAACCGCTGAAAAGTGGAAAGACCCTCAATCAATCGGAATGATAATAATAATAATTGTATTTATATACAGATTTTTAATGTTTACACATATTTCTGTGCCTGAAGTTTTATTTTCCTTCTCCACTCCACGCCCTCCAGTCCTCTTGTTCTCATTCCAGTTCTTATTTTTTGCATCCGCCAGTTTCGAGATCTTCCTTTCCTTGTTCTTCCAGGTGGACACCATTCCAATGCTTTTTTTCTGGATAACCTATCTTCTTGCATTTGTCGTACATGTCCGTAACAATTTAATTGCTTGTATCTTATATAATCTACTATTGAATATCTAATATTCATTTCTACTCGTATGACAGTATTTCTTATTTTTTCTAATTTTGAACATCTTGCTGCTCTCCTCAAGAAATCCATTTCCATCAAAATAAGTTTTTGTTCTAAATGTTTGTTGAATTTCCAACCTTCAGCTCCATATGTGACAGTACTTCTCACTATTGAATTATGTATCTGTAACTTATTTTTTTCTGGTTATACGTCTGTTCCATAAGACTCCATAATAATGCTAAAAAGCCTAGTAATAATAATAATAATAATAATAATAGTTTTATAACGGCAGAGTTAAGACCTTATCTTCCACTCAACCAGTTAACTAACAAGGAAGCTGACAACGTACCTTTAAATTTCTCCCAGAGAAATGAGATGTACCAAGGCCGTGACCAAAAAAAATATCTACCTTTTTTAACTGTGAGGCACAGAAATCGAAAACAGAATCCAGGAATGGCAATTCGCTACACAAAGCAGATGGACTCCCTGCGCGAGTAAAGCAGAGGATATGTGGCGGATCGCAGCGCGCAGACAGATTGTAGGGGTTATCCATTGCACTAAGTCGCGAGTTGTATTACTTCCCTATAGTTTAAATGAGAGATTTGGCGTTTTACTTCAGTTTATTGCAGTTAAAAACTGCAGATAATTTTTTTTTTTTTGGGTACGGCCTTGGTAGTCAGTATCACAACTCTTCTTCTTCTTCTTCTTCTGCTTCATGAAATTAGGCCTTTTGACCTGTTTTCACATCAAGTGGGATTTAATGAATCCTCCCATCTAGTAACTGGGCGTCCAACATTTCTATGTCCTATTGGTTTGTACTTTAGTAACACAACTCTTCTATGGGAGATATTTCAATGTTAGCTTCGGCATACACTGGTTGAGAGTTTCCCTTGTAAGCCGTAAAAAATACGTTTTTATAGGGACCTACATTAATTATTTGCAACTAATACTATATTACTTATAAATGCATGTACAATTAGGCCTCATTCTAATTTATAAAAAAAACTCATGATTTGCCATTTCAAGAGCTGAAAATTATTTTTGGTAATTATGGACTTATTTTCTGTAAAGGTTTTACTTATTGAGAAAATAACTAACTAACTCACTGCCACTCTCGAACCCGGAGGTTCATGGCCGCGCGGAATAAGCTATCCATATATCCCTACCCTTGAGCTAATGTTTTCCAATCATCCCTGTGTAATCTACTTCCCTCAAATCATACTTAATGTTATTTTCCCACCTCATTCTTGGCCTACCAACTAGGCGTTTTCCCTCTCGTTTTTCTACAAGAAGCTTCCATGCACCTCTTTCATTTCCCATTCGTGCCACATGTCCTGCCCATCGCAGTCTACGAGACTTAACTATTCTCATTATATCTGGCTTCCTATAAAGACCATGTAGTTCACTGTTATGTAAGTCTTCTCCATTCACCTGTCTGTTCGTCTCTCTTTGGTCCAAAAATTTTCTTAAGAACTTTATTCTCAAATACTCGTAATCTCCTTTCCTCCCTTAAAGTAAGAGTCAATGTTTCGCATCCATATAATATAACTGGTAGAACAATAGTTTTATATATTTACAGTTCAAAGTTTTTTGAAAGGAGTTGGGACGTCAAGAGTCTCTGTAATGCATAACAACATGCATTTCCAGAATTGAGCCTATGTTTATTTTCTTAGTGCATCTCATTCCTATTTGTGGTGATTGTTCTATTGAGAAGATAGCTCCTCATTTTCGATATGATTAAAATGTAAAAATGTTAATGCTGCTTGTTATTTAACTAACTAACAAAGCTCACTCACTGGCACTATCGAACCCGTAGGTTCATAGCTGCGCGGACATAAGTCCTCCACACGTCCCTATCCGGAACTAATGTTTTCCAATCATCCCCTGTATAATCTATTTCCCTCAAATTACGATTAATGTTATTCTACCACTCATTCTTGGTCTATCAACTGGGCGTTTTCCCTCTGATTTTCCTACAAGAAGCTCGCATATCCCTCTTTCATTTCTGTCCATCGCAGTCTACGAGACTTAACTGTTCTTATTATATCTGGTTTCCTATAAAGATCATGTAGCTCACCGTTATACAATCTTCTCCATTCGCCTGTATGTTCATCTCTTTGGCCCAGAAAGTTTCCTGAGAAGTTCATTCTCAAATACTCGTAGTATTTTCTCCTTTCTTAAAATAAGAATCCATGTTTCGCATCCATATAATATAACTGTGAAAATAACAGTTTTATATATTTTAACTTTAACGTTTTTGAGAGAAGTTGGGACGACAAGAGTCCCTGTAATGCATAATATCATGCATTTCCAGAAATGATCCTATGTTTAATATCTTTGTGCATCTCATTCCTATAATTTGTAATCATTGTTCCTAGGTATTTGAATTCAGGCACTTCTTCAAAAAATGCCTTCATTTTCATTAACTGTCCATTTCCATTTTATAATGTATTCCTACGTGTGAACATATATCTCGTTTTATTGTTGTTTACTTTGTTATATAAGAAACGTAATTTGTAACTGTGTTTGAGTCAAGGTTTTAGTTGAAGAAGTCATTACACAAAGTAGAGTAGGGTCCGTGTTTTAAAACCGTATCAGTACTGTAATTTATATTTCTCTTTTTTTTTCTCCATGCATGAGTTTTATGGCAATCCCCTGAAGGTAAAATAACACATTGGATGTTCTGGAAGGTGCATTGTTTTGTAATTCTGAATATCCTACTTAAATTCAACTTAATTGCAAGGGAACATTACATTGTAATGTCATTTCCCTGCCTGTCCAATTTAATATTGTTTTGTAAGTGGTATTCAAGCGCAAGGGGATTATATTATTCCTAACGACATCGCAACGTCGTGCACGGCTTGTGCACAAAAAAACCACAGCCTTCTAAAGGTAATTTCACACTAATTACAAAAGTCAAGGAAATGTCGTCGTGCTTAATGATGCTATTGGATTCTAGATATTAAAAGCTGGACTTAATTTGATTTGAAAGATGTGATTAAATAATTTTGCCTCACAATAGTACATGACTTAGTTATTATTCATGCTGGGTTTGCTAGCGGTATAATTTCCATGAAGGAACAATGCTCTTTTTCTCTTCATAGTAGATTTGACATCAACTATAGCGTACCACAAGGTGAAAACAGTACATCGTTTTCAAATATTACGAAATTCTTACATGTGTTTAAGGATGAATATTACGTATGTTATCATTAATTCGAAGATATTACGAAATTTAAAATAAATCAAGGTAATTATGTAATTTTGAATGACACATTTGGGCAGACACAATAAATAATAATATATTAAATAAAGATGAATATTTAACTCATGCCCCAAATGGGAGTCAATGACCAATCACATTTCAATGTTTTTTTATTTACAACCAATCACAGTCGTGTTTCGCCTAGAATTTACCAACTAAAGTTTATCATAATAAATAAAGCATCTCCTTTTTAACATTCTAAATAGGTCATAGCGTTATTTTGCAGTGACTGACTGTCTAAGAAATACGGCTACCACAGTGTATATATTGTGAATGAATGTCAACACATAGCGTATGCGGAAGTTAATATAAAAACTTTGTAGCAATTGATTATACCACCAAAAAAATAAACCACTGTTTGCACTTTCTTATATGTATTTTTCCCAGGTAATAATATTTCAGAAAAATATAATTGCCATATTTACATCATTAATATACAGTTTGATGTGTTTAATTTTTTCTCCACTAGAGTGCATTCTTACAATATTGCGTTCCTTTGGCAATAAATAATGATTTGGTTTCAGTGATTAACAAAAGAAGCAAATGAAGCGTACCAATCGTTTCTAATTTGTTTTCAAACATGACCGTTTACATTAAATATATAAATATTTTAAAACAACTATATTTAAATAATGAATTGTGAGTAAGCAGCTTAATTTTCTTCGTTAAATAGTCCTAACAAATGCCACTCTTGATTTTCAAATTCTGTAGATAAATTCACTCCTCACTTCGTAAGGGAAATCACTCGTGGCATTACTTATGAATAATAAAAACAAGTAGAAAAGTAGTAGTAGTACATAATTTCAGCAAAGAGAAATTGACACAGCACATCTTAAGGTACGTACACACTTGCGCGCCGCGTGGCGCGCGCGCACCATGTTCGTCAGATTTGAACGGGGTTTTAAGGAGCGCGCGAACGGCGCGCGCGCGTCTCTCACCACGATCCACTCATTGTCGGTTTTTTCCACAAACACTTTGATGGTTCGCTGTTTAGATTTGGACGGGTACCTGAGAGGTTCGTCGTTTTCGGTGCCCACCTATTATTTTGAGTATGGAGTGGTCAGAGGAAAACATGTTAAAACTTAAAATATATATACAGTCAATATGCCCATTTCACCAATAAATATTTAAAATGGTCAACTAGTTTCTACAGCCAAGCTGTCATTCTCAAGACCAGATATTGACCAGTCAATATCTGGTCTTGAGAATGACAGCTTGGCTGTAGAAACTAGTTGACCATTTTAAATATTTATTGGTGAAATGGGCATATTGACTGTATATATATTTTAATATTGTATCACCAAGAAGATCAATTGTGTACTAAATGTTAAAACTTATTGATATTTATAGAAGCAAGCAATTATTGTGGGATCCTCAACATAAGGATCATTTTTAAAAATCATTGAAAGGAGATGCCTGTTTTTTTTTAATGTGTGTTTTTTTTTCATGTGTACTGTAATTGTATGAATAAATTAGAATTATTTAGAAAACATTATTTATTTAAGACGTTCATTTCATAATATTATGTGTGAAGTATCACAAAACAATACAATATATAAACACATTTATTACTAATTATTTATTTATTTCTTCAAAGACTCCAAAGAGCAAGATTGCTCATGTTAAGGGGCAATATACAAAAAATAATGGCCATAAAACAATTAACAATAAAAACAAGAAAACAAATTCAGGCATAAGTTTAAATAATACAAACTACTATAGATGCACAATATATATACACATATAAATACAATATTTAAACAGGAAAATATTAATAATAATAATAAAATTAACTAAGAAAGCAATGAGAAAAAATATTTTTTTAATACAATTAGAAAAATGTTTAACATTCGTGAAATGTTGATATTCAATAGGTAAGTTATTGTAATGGTTGATTAATGCATAACGAATCCCTTTTATACCTTTTTTTTTTGAGAAACTAGTATCTTTGTGCAATAAAGTACAACCTCTAGTATAATAATCACGTACATCTTTATTAAAAATTAAGGCCATGTTATGGTGAGATAGATTCTTAATAATTTTAAACATATATATTATACAAATCATATATTTTTTTAAATTCCATTAATGCTACAATATTTGAAAAAGTATAAATAAAGTTATAAAATGTAATAAGTAATTAAGCGTGACCAGACGTCCCGATTTTGGCGGGATAGTCCCGATTTTTAACAATTTGTCCCGCGTCCCGCGGCATTTTAAGAAAAGTCTCTATTTTTGGGAAAGAATGCAGGACAAGCGGGAGAACGGAAAGGGAATAGACATGGTTGGTTACACCTGCTCTGCAAAATGTCTACTGAAGGTTTGTGGGTTTCCTATGGATCGCAGGAGGTTCGTTGAAATTAATCATTTCGACGAACATAACACGCGCCGCGCGCGCGCCATTCGTGTTCGCGGCGCGCATATGTGTACGTACCTTTACAACTTACGTTTTACTGAGTTGACTATTCAGTGTCTTAGATATTAGATAGTCCTATATTGGTGTAGCCCGCCGCAGTGATCTCGAGATAGCGTGCTGCCTTGTCACGCAGCAGGCCCAGGTTCGATCCCCTGTTGGGACAGGCTCATGTGTGAGGTTTTTTTACCGGTTTTTTCTCACCTGTAAGACAAATGTCAGGAAGCTTAGGTCCCAATGGTCCCAGAAAATCATCCGGCCATCAATCATCATCATTATTATCAACATCCTTCACCGGTGTGGAAAGCAACGAGAAGCTATCACACCTATAATTATCTACTAAAGCTGCAAAGCATAGCATGAAAATGCTATGATTGCAGTGAAAGATTTGCCCTCGGGCAGAATTACTATGGATGGATATTGTTGTAGTAATATCATTAGTATTTTAATAATAATTGGTACAGTGTGTAAGCCAGCCAATTATAAATCACGTACATTCTAAAGAGGATTTAAAGTTAATATTGGTTTGATGGTTCTTTTAAAAACTGAGAACAGATTATTTGTTCTCTAAGAAGGATACCATTTTTTAACTATTTTCAGTTCTACTAAATTTGGATTTGTAGAATGCGGGCTTTCACGGCCGGAAATCATGGCATTAGAAGATTTCGGGTTGTGGTCCATAACTGGTGTTTTTCCCAGACGTTTCTCCTTCGGCTACGGAGGGCATCTTCAGTACAATGTTCTTATAGGTGATGTTCCCTGGTTGGACGCTCGGCAGTATATGTCCTCCGTAGCCGAAGGGGAAACATCTGGGAAAGCACCCGTTATGACCATGGCCTTACAGCCCGACATATTCTAATATCATAAATTTTGATTTATTTAAATATATGTTGTTAAGATAGTTATGAAGAGACGTGCAGCTTGTACATTTAAGTTTTTTTTTATATAGGAAGCAATAACGTCTAACAATGACGTCACAAATAGATCAAGCCCCTCAACGGGCGGTACTAAACGCATTTATTATTTTCCTGGTTTAATAGTGGTAGCTTGACATATAAGTCGTTATCTTTCCATGATTTGAAAGACCTAAAAGGCTTAGCAACCGGCTGCTGGCCTCACATCTACGTGAACAATCCTCCAACCTATATAGAAGTGATATCAGCATGCCGAATTTCCCAGCTGTTATAGCTGATTTTCTCAACATACTGTAGAGCCGCTACTTAGCGTAGCTATTTCTCACTGATGTAGATGGGGGACAGGTATAATTTACTGGCTGAAATCCCATGAGAAGATTTAAACTACAATTTATAAAATATACATAAATACAACAATAGTATTACTATTTTTAACATTAATTATGCTGTAGATTTAATTTTGTTCTTTGAAAAATAAATAAAAACAAAAGTATGCATACATTATATAATAGGCCCTATACGTAACAAAACATGAGAAACTGTTCAAATAAGGCAATCATTTATCTCCATGGGGGAAGAAGAATTTCGGCCAGTATAGGGCCAATGTCCACTCAGTATCATGAAGAATTTAGGTGGCTACAATAAGTATACTTCGTCGCTGATTAATGAAAAAAGTCTTTAATCCTTTAATTATAGAGTACGTAATTGGTTCGATTTATTTAGTATTATTATTGAAACAGAAGAAAACGAACGAGCAGTAACAACTTAAACGTGTGTCGAATATCACAATAAACATGTTTTCAGTGCGGTCCGCCACATTAAAATAACTGGCATAAGTAATTAGTGCTAAACTAAATATTCTTCTTCTTCTTCTTAAACTTAATTTGTAGGATTTTCATCATGTTTATTTCCAAAATCTCTCCTCGGAGGAAGACGTATTGGATGTGCATTCACTGTCTATCCATCTCTTGGCTGGTCTTCCTCTTGTTTTTCTCCCGTCCATTGGTCTATCTTCTTTACCTCTTTTTGCAGCCGGTTTTCTTCCATTCTTTCTATATGACCCTTCCAATATTTTCGTCTATCTATAATAAATTTGGTTATGACTTGAATATGGCATTTGTCCCTAATTTCTGTGTTGTTTATTTTATCAAATAATGTTTTCCCCTGAATAGTTCTTAAGATTTTCATTTCGCATGTGCTTATTATTTGTTTAGTTTTTGTTGTATCAGCCCTAGTTTCTGCCCATATACGATAACTGGTCGAACTATCGTTTTGTATATGCGGGTTTTGGTTTCTATTGACATATGTTTGTTGCGCCAAATTAAATCTTTCATATACCCTGATATTTGTGCTGCTTTATCAGCTTGTTTCTTTACTTCTTTTATTAAATTTTTAGTTTAACTAAATCGAACATACTAAATCCGAAAATAATAATAACATTAAAATATAATCGTGGCAATGTACTTGCTGCTGCCGATCAACCAGCCATCTATCATCACCACGGGTTATTCAATCGAACCCTCAAAATTTACCGGGACAAATGGACTGTATCTAGGAACCCGGGGATCCTCTTTAGGGGGGAACCGAAGGACTACCCGCCACTGGGTCCACCAGATTCAGGGTAGGCTACTTATTCTCAAGGTTAATTAGGGTTTTTCCAATAAAAAGATTATTAAAATATAATCTTCGTTGGAGCTTACTTATAACTTGGGGGAGGAACTGAATACACGTTTTTGTCTGTGTATATAAAGATCACCTTTTTTTGCACAGTAACTAGGAAAGAATTAAGTTTGCAGTTATTTTAACAGTGTAGCTCATGGATGAATGATCAGTGAGTAGAGGTCGTGCTATACTGAGTACTCTGCCAGCTGAAATAATTGGCCATACTTCCTCTAATCGGTACCTACTAACATACAATTTCCATGTTAATTTGCTATTAATAACCCAAGACATTTGGTTACTTACAGGTCAAAGGCAGCACAAAAAAACGCATTAGTCGTGGTTTTCTATACAAAATACAGGAACCTGTGTCTGAGGATACCTACAATTATTATTCTTCTTATTTTTTACTACCATGGGAAAATATTTTCTTACTGAGAGTTAACTATTTCATAAAGTAGCAATTGATATTAGTATTTTAGACGTATCTTTATTTGTTTGTGTTTCATTGGCCTGAACACCTCCTATTTCTCCTATGAGGTTATTGACATTAACATTTTTTTTTCACAGTGACCGCTTTTGAAGAAAAAGTTATATCCTTGAAATGTTCTGGCTATTACAAATATTTTATTATTTTTGTTTTCGTTACCTTATTAATCTACAAATGGAGGAATAGGATCGTCGTGTTTCGAAACTATGGGCTATGACATTAAGGGCCGGTTGTACCAACTCAGTATAAGTTCTGAATACATGCTATCTCAAGTATTCAGCCAAAATTGCGTTGTACCACGACAGTATTGCACCTTAGCCGGAGCATAAACTCGGTAGACTTTCTACGGTCATTCGAAGCCGATTATTGTGAAATACTCGAGTTAACTTTCCAAAATGGCAGCCAGAAACATGTCTAGAAATTTATTTCTGGATTCTGATAGTGACGACGAAGTATTATACGATATGTTTCTAAAGACCCGGAAACTCAGACAAATCAGGGGAAGACCGGATCATATTGAAAATTACAATGATGAAGAATTTTTCGTCCGCTTTCGCCTTGATCTCATCAGACATCGATTAGAACATAAAACGAAGAGGTAAGATTTTAACATTTTTCGTTTGTATTTTATTATTTCCACAATCATTGTTTAATATTTGTAGGTGATTATTTAAACATTTTTATTTAAAAAGGTATGAGCATGAATTAGCATTAATACTCGTACTTGAACCTGTAGCTTCATTAGATAATACTGTATAATACAATGCATTTTATAATAGGGGTAGGAGTTTAAAAAATAATCTTCTATGAAAGTGTGCTTTTCAAAGTATAATTGCTTTTATTTTACACACTATAATTTAACAAAACATTGAAGTGCAAATTTTGAGGTTATATTATAATGCCATTAAATTAAAATCTTAATTACAACGTTGGTTATGCCATTGACTTTAAATAAAAAATGTGTATTATGTCGTGTGCCATAACCTTTTTTCTAAACTATCATAAAATTGATAAATTGTTATTATTATTATTATTATTATTATTAATCAGGATATTATCAGTAACATAACCATAATTTTTTCAACATTCTACAGAAAAATCTCAAGGAGACCAGTTCATCTTGAAGAAGGTATGGAAGATTGTTTCGTCTGGTTTCGCTTTTGAAACGAAGCAATTACGTTTCAATGTGGATCTGATCATACATCGATTACAACAGAAAGGTAAAATATTTTATATTTAGTAAAAAAATTAATAAAAAATAGTCTTCTATCCAAGTGTAATTTCTTAGGCTATATGTTACATACCCACAAAAATGTAACAAAAGAACATTGAAGTGTTAATTTTGAGATTATATTACAGTGCCATAACCTTAAAACTTAAGTTACAGTAGTGATTATGGTATGAATGTTCAATATGCAAGGTTGATTATGTTGTACTACCATGGACCTCTAAACTTATACTTAATTTCCAATTTTTCAAGCTGTTATTACATTGACACATTATTATTAAAATGCACTGGCTATTGTATGCCAAGAGACCACGTATACTTATTTTGGCTCAAGTTTCCATTAAGTGCAGTGAGAATTTTTCCTAAGCCCGAGACAGACACAACGCGCATGCGCCAACAAGGTTTTATTTTCAAATTATTTCCCACCATTTACAACAAATTTTACATTTTTTCTAACGATTACTTGAACACATTTTTCTATGATATTTAACTATATACGTAACATGAAGACGTGGCAACCATATTGATTTTAAGGAATATTCTATGCAACAACAGTGCAGCCAACATAGGTTATGTACTTCAGAATTTGAGAACTTACTATTTATTTTTGGGTGTTGCATTCTTTCACAGGTTAGAGTGCTTAAATTATGTTAGGTTAGCTTTTAGGTTGGTCTTTCATAAGTTAGAGTACTTAAATTGCATTACGTTAGCTTTTAGGTTTGTTAAATAGCATGTATAATGTTGGCTGCATCGCGATATTCCATAGAGTAAACTGCTTCGCGTTTGTCGTGCATGCGTGTGGTGTCTGCCTGGGACTTACGTACTCCTTCTGTCTTTACTAACTTTTGTACTTTTTTAAACATTTTCGCTTCCGACTTCACTCTGCTAATTAACTTCAAATTTGAATTCAAAATTTAAACTGGTGCTACTGTATTTTACAGGAACCAGGGGTTCTACCTATTAAGGAGGATCAAAATGGATTGCTCACCGCCAACACTTAAGTGATGGCCACACAGCTTTCCATCTATCTAACATTTTGCAACAATACTTATAACATTTTTTTTACAATTATTAAATATTTATCTCCATACACAATTATTTCTTTGAAGTATGCAGAATCATTGTGCACATGTGTGAACGCTAGAAGAACTTATACTAGATGGTGAAGATATCTGTGAAAATTGGAATGACCAACATTCAAAAGTATATTCTCAGAAAAAGATGTTCACTCAGTTCATTTTGTAGGTTCTGATGGGACAGGTTAGTGTATATCAGATTAGTATATGCTTCATTAAATAATATGCAAATAATTTATTTTAAGTTAGGAAGGAGAAAGTTGGTGTATATCCATTTCTAACAAATGTTTGGGGATGTATTGAAGTTTGGTCGCAGCTACATTCTTCCATCTAGTGTCAATTCTTTAAATTTTCTGTAGAACTTCTTTGTGATTCCATCTAGTGACAACTCTATAAACTTATGCTCATGCACATGTTTCACTGTAGGACACAAAAATTAAGGGAAGGTAAACTAAAGTTTTTCCGGCTCAACTGCACTTCTACAAGCACTTGATTTTCAGTTATATTGTAAACTATAGCTCTTCCTCTATATTTACTAACATTACTTAATATTTTAAACTTTTTCAAACAATTTTTATAACATTATTAGACAATTTTGAAGTATATATTTAAATATACAAATCACAATATTATGATACTGTTATTCAATATTGTAATGCTGCTATTTTCTCCACAGAGTATATTACCTAGTCTCTAATTTTTCTATTGCTGTTTTGGGTTATCGCTGGTTGGATCAATATGAGGGAGTGATAAGTGAGTGTACACCCATTTTTAATAAACGTTTGGTAATTTTAATATTATTAATATATTTTTTAAACATAGATTTGGAGATTTATTGCAAATATTGGTCATTTAAATTTCATTGCGACGGATAGTAACCGAGGATGATAATCGATATGTAGTTTGATTGTGGGTTATCGCTGGCTCTATAAACTCTGGCGCATGCGCACTGTTGTTCTATAGGACTTTGAAAATATTTCACGCTAGTTTAAGTGCAGTTTTTCCATTTTTCCTACATAACAGTTGTGTGGATGCTCAAAGCTTATGAACTTACTCGATAGATGACGAGTATCTGTGCTATTGGAATAATCAATCTTCACAATAAGTTCCCAAGCATGCTTTTAAAGAAAGGAATAATTTATTATTTGATAATCTAATTTGGTGTACAATAACTTTTCCTTCTTAACCAAACAAAATAAAATAGTAGTTATATTGTGAAAGATTGTCATACAATAGCACAGTTAGTCTTGCCATATATTGACAAAACCTTTTGCATGCACATATGCACTACAGCTCTGTAGAACTTAGAAGAAATGAGTGAGAGATTTTATATACATAGATAAATATATAAGAAATATAAAAAAAATGTTTTAAGAATCGTTACAAAATGTTTAAAACAGTAGGAAATGTTAGTAGAAATGGAAAAAGTAAATAGTGTAACAGTGTCATATTAATGTTGTATGGTATAGCATAGTGGGTCATAAACTATAGTTCAGCCATCATAGATTTAAGCAACTTTCATTGTATATTTGATAAATGGTGACCTTTATTACAGCATAAGTCAGTTTTGGAGATTCTATGCCTCTAGTCCACCTGCATTAGTCACTGTTCAAACAGAATAGCCAACTTTGCCTTATGGTGCACTGCAAGTTTGCGTACACCAATTAGTTTATTAGATAATATGGCTTCCCATAAAGAAACCTCTAATTTAATTAAAAGCGAGTTAATAAGAAATGCCATAAATATAGCAACTTAACGTTTGTATGCAATTGCCCAAAATGTTGTATTTGTATAACATGTTCTGGTATGAACTGTGAAAACATTATATGAGAATTAGAGGTGAGTTGTAATCCAATACATCCATAATGAGAATAATGAAACTTGTTAATACAGTAATCATGAATAAAATAATGTGTACCAGTAACTGAAAGGGAATCAAATTACAATGCATAAAGTAATGTAACATATCAATTGTTGCTACACATTATGTTTTTCTTGGAACATTCTTTTTTTAATATAGCAGAAAATAAAAATTTTGCCCCTTAGCTTATGACGTCTGAGAAATTACAATGTTATTAAAGTAGTAGAATCCACTAAAAATATTATGCATTTGTTCTATAGTCTATATTTGATGGTGAATAAATATTAGTCACTTTGATTATCTGATAAAATCATAAACATTCTTTTTTTTTTCTAGAAGGCTTGCTGGGATATTACATCGCTTCATTCCCGAATGTCACCGAAGACTTGGACTGCATGCACATAAAGACCAGTTCTCCAGGATAGTACAATACTGAGGAACATACAAGGAATAAAAGTGTATGATGTGCAGTTAAACATTTTAGATATTATTGTTTAGTTGTTTCTTCACTCACCTCATACTTCTTAACTCCCAAGCAGACTCGAGTTTCTTCACTTCATTTGTGATATTCTCAATGTTGTATTACATTCACAACTGATGTCCAATGGCCTCCTATCCTGCAGACTGACCTCCGCGCCATCTGATGGCTGACCGACGAACTTCCAAATCAATCCCCTCTCCTTATCACCGGGTATTTCAAAATTCATAGTTGTGTTTTTATTCTTGCATATATAATTTTTTTCCCAAATTGTGAGTTCCTTCGGTTTTTCCAATTGTTTAAGTAATTTTGTTTTGGTTTCTATTCTGTGTTTTTCTGACCAGGCATCTACAGCTATTGCAGATTTTTCTGTTTCTCCATTTTTAACATTTCTGAGGTGTTCCTTTAATCTTGTATTTAGATTCCTTTTTGTTTTTCCTATGTATATCTTTTCACAATCTTTACAATTAATTTGATAAATTCCCGATTTTTTGCAGTCTTCAATCTTTTCATTTTTGTTGGTTTTTAGAAAAGATTGAAGATCTAACACATGACTAGACAATATTTAACAATTGTGCATTGAAGACTCAGTTTGAAAAGGAGTAAATGTTCTTTAGTATAAATGGAGTAGAGAGTCAATCATAAGCATCATCATTACCAGTACTATGGTCCATAAGAGCCAGGATCCCCTGATATATACAGGGTGATTACAAATGATTGGAGCGATTTCATGATTTTATGGTAGCTGTAGTATTCGACATATTTTCACGAACTTTTACAGATACATAGAGCAACTTCCCAGGTTTTTTTTGAGATGTTACAGGTGCTCCATATGCTCCCCCTTGGTGATTCTGCAGATATCAAGTCTGTAATCAAGTTCGTCCCATACTCGACGTAACATGTCCCTATTAATTTGTTCAAAGGCATTGATTATGCGAGCTCGCAGTTCTGGTAAGTCTACTGGTAAAGGAGGCACAAACACTGAATCTTTCACATACCCCCAAACAAAAAAATCGCACGGCGTCAAATCGGGGGAGCGTGGAGGCCATGACAACAATTTCTGATCATTCTCTCCACTGCGACCGATCCATCGGTTTGGCAATCTCATGTTTAAAAATTCACGAACATCGTGATGGAAGTGTGGTGGAGCACCATCCTGCTGGTAGATGAAGGTCTCACTGTCGGTCGTCAGCTGCGGCATGAGCCAATTTTCCAGCATGTCCAGGTACACGTGTCCTGTAACGTTCTGCTCGCAGAAGAAAAAAAGGGCCATAAACTTTGAACTGAGAAACCGCACAGAACACACTAACTTTTGGGGAGTCGCGAATGTGCTGCACAATAACGCGGGGATTTTCTGTGCCCCAGATTCGCACATTGTGTTTGTTCACTTTGCCATTCACAAAGAATGTTGCTTCGTCACTGAAGACAAGTTTCTCACAAAAACCATCCTCATCCATAAACTGCTGCATTTGTGTACAAAATTCAAACCGACTCACTTTGTCAATGGGCGTAAGGGCTTGTAGAAATTGCAAGTGGTAAGGTTTATGCTTCAATCTTTTCCGCAAGATCTTCCAAACGGTCGGTTGTGGAATGTTCAGCTCTCTGCTCGCTTTTCGTGTTGATTTCTGTGGGCTACGTGTGAAACTCATCCGCACACTCTCAACCTTTTCTTCACTCACTGAAGGACGACCCGTTGATTTCCTTTTACAGAGGCATCCTGTAGCTTTAAATTGCGCATACCATCGCCGAATGGAGTTGGCACTCGGTGCATCTTTCTCGAACTTCGTTCTGAAGTGTCGTTGCACAGTTATCACAGATTGAGTTGAATGAAATTCAAGCACAGCATATGCTTTCTCCTCGCCTGTCGCCATCTTTGATAACTGCTGCGCTCTCTCGGTTTAAAGCTGAAACACGGCTGCGAGAGAAAACAAAAAAAAAACCTTATGAGTTTTTATACATAACTTTAAAGTTCTGTGAAGATATGTCAAATAAGATCGCTACAATAAAATCATGAAATCGCTCCAATCATTTGTAATCACCGTGTATGTCCAATTTTGATTCCCCAACCCATATAAAGGTTTCTATTATTATTTTATAAACTGTACATAACCACTGATTTAATATATTATCTTGTATATCAGCAAATTAAGTTTTCACCAATGTAGACAGATTTTTTGAAGCTGTAATAGTATTTTAAAATGCAATAGGAAGTATCATTAAGAAGTTTGTTTAATAATTAAGACATTTTGTCTGTACATTCTTACCTCTTATGGTTGTTTTTGTCAAATATATGTTTCAAGGCTTCTGAGCCCCATCGTCAGCAATTACAGACTGTAATCAGAAGCCTTGAAACATATGTTCAACAAATACAACCCAAAGAGGTAAGAATGTACAGACAAAATGTCTTAATTACTGTAATATGTTTTCTGCTGCTAATTTTCATTAAGTCTTTACAAAGCCTTTACTTGGATGGGAAAGGCCATTCAATTTTGCTCCAATGTAGGCTGAGATTATGTTACGAGCCTGAAATCTTCAGACTCGGAATCCATGACTCTAAGTTTCTCCCAGAAAACTTTTGTTTTCTAGGATTCATCCATCCTAATAATATATCGACCCCAGCCAGATTTTAACCCTTGACTCTTGGGACGAGCAACTTAATCCCCAGATCACAAGCCGGATATTGAGATATATACTATTTTATAATCGTTTTGTTAGAATCATATAAGCAGAATTCAGTAGTTTATGTTTTTCTCTTCAAGTTTTTTTAAGCTTTCTGTCACAAAAAAAAATAAGATGACTGCAAATTAAATTTCCTTGTGAGAAAATAAGTAAATATGTTCCAGGTAACTGCCATTAATAATATTCACAAATGCAATCCTAATAGGCAGGTTGCAATTCTATATATTAAATGTTTGTCTCATGATATTGGTCAAATTATGTGTAGTTTTACTGTACAGATAGAAATATTGTAAATGCATTATAAATTCTCACATGCCTGTGCTGCACCCTCCCTTCTAGCCACTATTATGCATGACTTACTTGTTGTAGTCAGAAATCCAAAGATTCATTCATTCACCTATAATGAATATCCATCTATAGTAATTCTGCCCGAAGGCAGGTCCTTCACTGCAATCATAGCATTTTCATGCTATGCTTGCAGCTTTACTAGGGAATTGTGTAGGTGTGGTAGCTTCCCGTTGCTTTCCACACCAGTGAAGGATGATGGTGATGATGATGGTAATGACAAGGATGATGATGATGGCTATATGATTTGGGGACCGTTTGGACCTTAAAGTTTTCCTGACATTTGTCTTACAGGTGAGGAAAAAACCCCAATAAAAACCTCACCCAGAAAAACTGCCCCGACCGGGGATTGAACCCGGGCCCGCTGCGTGACAAGGCAGCACGCTACCTCGAGACCACAGCGGTGGACATAATGAATATAAATTATCTGAAATGTATTTATACATCTGCAAAGAAAGTGTTTATTTAAAGTTTTATTTGTAATATACACCACGGCTATGGTCTCGGGCTAGCATCACTGTTTTGTTTGCAGAGGGCCTGAGTTTGATCCCCAGTCATGACAGATTTCCTGGATGATGGTTTTTTGATGGTTTCTCTGAACCCGTACGACAAATGTTAGGAAACTTTAAGGCCTAAACAATCTGTGATCATCATATTTGCCAGGTTTAGTATGAATGTGAGTGAATTGTGCATCTTGTCTTAAATATTTGTGTTGTCTTGGGGCAGGTCCTGGATTGGAGGTCCTCAGTAACCATGTGTGATCCAAAGTCTCTCTCTCTCCCAACCTATAAGATATGAGGTTAAATTACAATAGAGAAGAGAAGATCTGTATAATATATGTGTGTGTTCCAAAGCCACCTGGTGCACCTTTCATGCTTTGGTTTCATTATATTATGTAGAAAAATAGTTTAATGTGGTCTATTTTTATTTTACGTAGGTGATGTTTACTTTATTGTGTATAATATAAGCATGTTGAGTATCCATTGTATAATTTTTTATAATAAAGTAATGTATGAGTAATATTTTTATTAAATGTACATAACTAGTACCAATAAATTACTCCTCAGAAGGTTGTCCCTAAAGAAAATCTGAAATCTACTGTCTTATGATTGGTTGTTTCACAAAGGACTACAGTTTCTATCAATAACAAATTTGTCAAAAATATGATAGAAAATTTGAGATGATATAATTATGTTAAAAACATATATAAACGTTCAAATTTGTTTTATCTGCATTATGTTAGTTCAAATTGTGAAAGAAATCAATCATAAAATACAAATGAAAAAAACGTATAGTGGTGGTCTTTAAGTCGACCATCAAAATTTACTTTAAAAGCAGTCTTCTAATAGGGGATATCTCCTCATCCTGAATACAATCTGGACCTTTACACCATAATTGGAAAATGTTAACATTCTTCTTCTTTATTAGGAATTTCTTTATAATACAGTAGTTTTTCTACAACCCATTGTAAATTTTACTCCTCCATAAATCCCTATTCTCTGCATCACACTCTGTTATCCTCTCGACACTATACTCCTATTATGCACTCCTTGAATTCACTTTCTTTTGATCTCCCTTTTCTTCTGTTGCCCTCCGCTTCAAGATTTAATATCATCATAGGATCCTGTCATCTGACATTCTCTTTGTGACCAAACCATTTCAGTCTTCTTCAATAACTTGTGGAATGTCTTTTTGAACATCCATTACTTCTGTGATTTTAGCATTTCTAATTTTGTCTCTTTTTGAATTTCTAGAAATCCTCCTCCAAAATTGCATCTGTCGCCTATAGTTTATGTGCTTGCTCTCTGCTTAATGCCCAATATAGTATAGGGATTTCCAGCCAACCTAGACTCTGCCTGTCACAAGCCAGGAGAAATGGGGAGTGATGGAGGAATAACACCTCTTAAAAAACCAGGGTTCATTCTGGCCTGGATGATAGTACTTTGTGACAGCTCCTTGCTAGGATACGGCAACTACTGCCTTGTAAGGATATGTTGGTTCGTCAAAGCCTAGAGGAAGGAAACCTTGAAACAAAAATCATCTGGTCCTCCAGGTTGAGGATTATAACAATGGCCAGCTCCCCATTTTATGGAAAAAAATTAACTATGCTAAAGAAATTGATGTGAAGAAAATATCAACATCTGAATATAATTTATTGCAAGCCACATTAATACTACTGAGTTCAGGTAAGATAATTTATTTGAGCAGAGGTTGCTGTTACTAATTTAACTATCATTTAAATATGTACAAATTGAAGACTAAACTCATATATCAATAGCTATCATAGAAAGATTCTGAATTTACAAACCAAATGTCTTGCATAGTTGCCTAAATAGGAAAAAAAAATGTTAATATTTTTATTCTCAATTGTTGTATTATTAGATTTCAATGGGATACAGGATTTAAATAACTACTATTCTACCCCTCTGGCACACAGTGACAAGAATATAGCCTTCATTAGGTTTATTACATAATATGAGCAAATACAGGCAGTAAGACATCTATAAACTTATCAAAAGCATCGGCGTTGGTTGGGAAGAGAGAGAGAGAGTCATCTTACAGAGGATCAGAATATATAGTCATAGGAATAATCCTTTCCAAGTAATTGTGATTGGTTTCAAAAAGTAGTTGTATGCAGAAATTTCACTATTTTATAATACAGTAAAGAGATCTCAACACAGAATGGACAAAAATTTAATAAAGCAACTTCATTTTGGAAAAAATGCAATAATACAAAAAAACATACTAACTTAAAATTAACAGAAATTCACACTGGGCTTTTTTATGCAGTTTATTTCTAGTGTGCCTACATGGAAAAAAAGAAATTGAGATTCTTATAATTGGTCAATTTCCAACAAAATAGACATAGATTACATAGAAAAAAAATAACAAAATAACGAAATAGGTTTATATATAACATAAGACAATTTACTTGCCTTCAGTCATCTGATGACTATCTTAAATTAAAAATTCAGTTAATCAAAAACAAATCTTGGTACTTATAATAGCTATTTATAGCTAGAGCGAGGAATTATATGAAGAAAATTATAAGAAAATATGAAATCATAAAGACAAAATATGAAAATTATGACACAAAAATATAATCAAGCTACTATTTTCTAAACTTTTTACATATATTTATATGCATAGACGCACTACGACTTATAAGTGTACATACAGCACAAACAGAACTTATTTATAGCACAAGAAATCAAAATGTTCACTGTATTTTGATTATAATTTTCATTATTTTTGACCCAATATAAAATATCATATTCATGATCTGAAACAATTTTAATGGATCATACCATAGCGTAGTTGTATAAGGAAACGTGGTACAAACAGGGAAGTCGTGAGTTCGAGTCTTGATATGGTCAAGATTTTTAGCTGGACCAGACCTTCTGATGGCATTGTAGACCTGGGATCGACTCAGATCCTAATGGAAGTGAGTACTATATGCATGTTCTGGGCACAAATGTAGCCATCAGGCAGATCTGACAACCGGCAGACATCTAGTGCCTTTTGTCTAGAAAGATGGAAAATTCAACATGCCACTACCCCAAAGGCCTCCCAAGACTGTAGTGGAATTATTTCATAAATCAAATCTGAGAGTTTATATATAATACAATTAATTAATGTATTGAATGATTTTTAATTATGAAATTTAAACATATGCAAGAAACAAAACATTGCAACCCAAACTAACAAGTTTCCATGAAATATAGCACTGACAAAGTTTAGAGTAGGTACCGGTATAGTTTGGGTTATTGCTATCTTTACATTGCATGAAGATATTAAATTCATGTAGATGCAAATGTAACAATAACATTAAATTGGACGATTTAGAATACAAGTAAACCATTCCAGTATGTCATATTTGGAGAGACAAGATGTTAAAAGTTATTAGTCCATAATTGAATCTAGGGATTGTTTCAGAACTCTCTTTGCAATTACAGTTACATTTAATATTGAACTATAAACATGGTGAAATGTAGTTAGAATTATTTTAACGTTAGTTTTTTTGTATATATGAAATAGGTCTTGCATAGTGTCTAGTCTTGGTCTACTTGTGCTATGAACAATCAAATTGTCAATTATTAATTTTGTTCATAACACATAGATAGGATTTTTTTTTAATATTTTGTGATAGTAAACTATACAGCCTATCTGTCAGAATTGTTTTGCAGAATGAAAAATTATGCTCAACATCACATGATGTTATGGGAGGATACTCGTATCATGCTATATTTGATACTTTGATGTAAGTGAGAAAAATGCTGGCCTAACCTACATCAACGTTACTAATTTCACAAAGCACTGCTTCAAGTTTCTTACATTTCAATTCTGTAATCTGTTCACAGAGTAAAGACTGTCCTCAGGTAGCAAGAACGAACTGACAGCTACCTGACTACAGAAAATTCCAATATTGTTATTCTACTTATTCATTTAGGCTCATGATCTTGTTCTGGGGGACAAAAAACTCCATCGAACTTGACACTCTGTGACTCATCATCCAATTATTTGCTTTTATAAAGATACTGATAAATTTTCACTTGTCTACCACATTACATTGTCAAAAATTACACAAATACATTCATTTCAAAAATATTTTAATGAATTCCTAGAACTTTTATTGAAAAAAAATATCGGAATTTGAAAGTTGAAAAATATGGAGGAGTATGAAATTTTCACTAAAATATGAACATTTTGTTAAAATATTATGAAATATGAAGTTTTTTGTTGGTCTTATTTGATTCTGCATATCATAAAATGTAAAGATACTTAACCTCAGCGCTCTCTGACAAATAGTTTAAAACATGAAATTTTATAAAATTCCTCTCTCTATTTATAACAAATATGAGAAAGTTTGAATTTCATATAATTAAACATCGCATTACTTTTTAAATTTTGGTGTGTGCGTGTATTATACCGTACATATATTTCACAAAACTATTACTACGTGTAGGCCTAATTACATTGAATTGTTATAATATTAAACAAACTTCAAAGAAATAAAAATAATATTAAAATGAATAGCACGAAAATGGAAACTAACCCAATTTATTTAAGACTTTTTAAATTTTGGTGTGTGCGTGAATTATACCGTACATATATTTCACAAAACTATTACTACGTGTAGGCCTAATTACATTGAATTGTTATAATATTAAACAAACTTCAAAGAAATAAAAATAATATTAAAATGAATATCACGAAAATGGAAACCAACCCAATTTATTTAAGACTTTTTAAATTTTGGTGTGTGCGTGAATTATACCGTACATATATTTCACAAAACTATTACTACGTGTAGGCCTAATTACATTGAATTGTTATAATATTAAACAAACTTCAAAGAAATAAAAATAATATTAAAATGAATAACACGAAAATGGAAACTAACCCAATTTATTTAAAACTACGTACATATACACTAATTTATAATATTGAAAATAAACTATAATATAGTATAAAATTAATTATATCAGAATTGAAAACATTGATGTAGTATGGATAAATAATGAAAGCAGACGAATTTTTGCTATGGGAAATAAGAAAACATAAGAAAGATGATGCGCGGATACCCAATTCAGCCAACATAATACGGAGGGAAATTGGAATTCATTACCAACATAACTGAAAAGTTAAGTTAAAACCGGTATACGCAACTGGCGGTTAAAAGCAGGTGGTACAACGCATATTGACGTTGTACTCCTGCTAGCCTTAAGCGTCAGATGACTAACTTGAAAGTTAACCTGAAGTTCGTACAACCGGCCCTAAGTCTCCGTCACAAATACGCCCTTCTACAATAGGTCTAGTTCAGTTGTATACATGATAGTGTTTGCTTCAACTGTCATGCCGCTAGTAAAGAGGGAAGTACTGGTCAAGCCTAGTCAAGCCAGGTAGATTTATATACAATGTGATTAAGTTTTGTGAAGTAAAAGTGTTAAATTCATTCCCGTATCGTGCCCCGTTTTTCATGTTTTGCGGACTGTAAAAGCTCTAAGTCTGGCCTTATGCTTTTCCCTCTCGCCTATACTAGCGACATCTTTCTATTCTATTCCGCTCTTTGTAGACTAATACATTTTATTGTATTTTTTTTGGAACTAATATAAGTAATTTACAAATGGCATACAATATTATTTCTACTCTCCAAGAAAGACTAGCTGACGAACTCGTGTTCATGCAACACTTTACAGTAATCGAAATTTATACTGATATGCTTTTTGCCAGCGAAATGCTTTTCAACTTCGAAAGTTATTTAATACGTCACAAACATGTAACTAACTAACTCACTGGCACTATCGAACCCGTAGGTTCATGGCCGCGCGGACGTAAGTTCTCCATACATCCCTATCCTGAGCTAATGTTTTCCAATAATTCCCTGTATAATCTACTTCCCTCAAATCATAATTAATGTTATTATCCCACCTCATTATTGGTCTACCAACTAGGAGTTTTCTCCCTAGTTTTCCTACAAAAAGCTTACATGCACGTCTTTCATTCCCCATTCGTGCCACATGTCCAGCCCATTGCAGTCTACGAGACTTAACTGTTCTTATTATATCTGACTTCCTATAAAGACCATGTAGTTCACTGTTATGTAGCCTTCTTCATTCACCTGTTTGTTCATCTCACTTTGGTCCAAAAATTTTCCTAAGAACTTTATTCACAAATATTCGTAATCTCCTTTTCTGCCATAATGTAAGAGTCCATGTTTCGCATCCATATAATATAGCTGGTAGAATAATAGTTTTATATATTTTCAGTTTAACGTCTTTTGATAGGAGTTGAGACGTCAAGATTCTCTGCATAACATAATAGCACGCATTTCCAGAATTGACCCGATGTTTAATTTCTTTGTGCATCTCATTCCTATTTGTGATTATTGTTCCTAGGTATTTGAATTCAGCCACAACCACAAATATATAAACGTGGAAATTAAATTTTTCCTCTGAAAAAGCAATTTCTTCGAATTTTCTTCACTTCAAACATTTCAATGATCTCAGTAGATATCGAATCTCGCTGGCAAAAATGTCATAGGCCTAAGTATAAATTAAGAAAATAAAATGTATGACATCTATACAAAAACAAGTGTAACTAAATTAGTATGGTTCAAATTCTTCCCTGTAGGGAGAGAGCGTCTAAATCTCTGTTAAGGGAAATATGGACTTACAAGATACAAGATACGTCACTAATAAATTTTTTACCTTTGGTGGTGTTCTGGTACATAATTGGGACGAATATATATATATATATATATATATATATATATATATATGGTATGATAAGAAAAATAAATGCCTGGACGGGATTCGAACCCGGATCTCTGAGTCTGTACCTCAGCGTGATATCCATTACACTACCAGGCGAATCCAGTTCAAACACTTATTTTTCTTATATATGTATTATACTCTCCATTATTACTAGATGTCGCGAGAACACTGTCTTCACTGCCATCTAGTAGCTGACTATATCAAGTAAGCAAATTAAAGAGAATATTTATTTTACTTTATAGCAGTGACGCTTTATCGATGTTATAATTAAATCTTTAACATTGAGCAATGCAAGCTTAATATGGTATGATAAGAAAAATAAATGCCTGGACGGGATTCGAACCCGGATCTCTGAGTCTGTACCTCAGCGTGATATCCATTACACTACCAGGTGAATCCAGTTCAAACACTTATTTTTCTTATATATGTATTATACTCTCCATTATTACTAGATGTCGCGAGAACACTGTCTTCACTGCCATCTAGTAGCTGACTATATCAAGTAAGCAAATTAAAGAGAATATTAGTAATAATGGAGAGTATAATACATATATAAGAAAAATAAGTGTTTGAACTGGATTCGCCTGGTAGTGTAATGGATATCACGCTCAGGTACAGACTCAGAGATCCGGGTTCGAATCCCGTCCAGGCATTTATTTTTCTTATCATACCATATTAAGCTTGCATTGCTCAATGTTAAAGATTTAATTATAACATCGATAAAGCGTCACTGCTATAAAGTAAAATAAATATTCTCTTTAATTTGCTTACTTGATATAGTCAGCTACTAGATGGCAGTGAAGACAGTGTTCTCGCGACATCTAGTAATAATGGAGAGTATAATACATATATAAGAAAAATAAGTTTTTGAACTGGATTCGCCTGGTAGTGTAATGGATATCACGCTGAGGTACAGACTCAGAGATCCGGGTTCGAATCCCGTCCAGGCATTTATTTTTCTTATCATACCATATTAAGCTTGCATTGCTCAATGTTAAAGATTTAATTATAACATCGATAAAGCGTCACTGCTATAAAGTAAAATAAATATTCTCTTTAATTTGCTTACTTGATATAGTCAGCTACTAGATGGCAGTGAAGACAGTGTTCTCGCGACATCTAGTAATAATGGAGAGTATAATACATATATAAGAAAAATAAGTGTTTGAACTGGATTCGCCTGATAGTGTAATGGATATCACGCTGAGGTACAGACTCAGAGATCCGGGTTCGAATCCCGTCCAGGCATTTATTTTTCTTATCATACCATATTAAGCTTGCATTGCTCAATGTTAAAGATTTAATTATAACATCGATAAAGCGTCACTGCTATAAAGTAAAATAAATATTCTCTTTAATTTGCTTACTTGATATAGTCAGCTACTAGATGGCAGTGAAGACAAGGGTTCTCGCGGACATCTAGTAATAATGGAAGGGTATTAATACAAAGTGATAAGAAAAATAAGGGTTTGAACTGGATTCGCCTGGTAGTGTAATGGATATCACGCTGAGGTACAGACTCAGAGATCCGGGTTCGAATCCCGTCCAGGCATTTATTTTTCTTATCATACCATATTAAGCTTGCATTGCTCAATGTTAAAGATTTAATTATAACATATATATATATATATATATATATATATATATATATATATATTTACTTAGGAAACAAAAACTTTATTCTGCACAATGCTCACATACTCTGGACTTTTTTTCATTATTAATGAGTGAATGGAATTTCTCGGCCTAAGTGTTTGTGTTGTCCCCAAAGTGACCCCTATACTGAGATGATCATTCATCCAGTTGTAAAAAAAAAGTTTGTGAATCAAAGTTAAAAAGTCCTCTCCAGACAGATAGTGTCTCTGTAATTGTTGGCTGTACTGTAACACGTAAAAATGCCTATAAACACACATAGAGAGAAAGGTTAAAGTAAGATAAATAAAAAAAGTAGAGAGGAAGAGTAATATGCGCTACTGCCTATGTATCACAAGAGAGAAAATCATATCCACATTTACATTAAATAACACTGGTCAACATGATTTTGTCTCATGAGTGCCAATAGTTGTACTTAATGCAGTTTTTTATCGTGTTTTCAAATATGTATTCGGAATTTCTCCAACGCCCACAGTTTTTTTATTTCAATTTCAATTAATGGATTTAAATAATTATTTTTTAAATAACCTAGATTTCTTCCCGAAAATCTTGGCGCAGTTAGCGATGAGCACGAGGAACACTTTCATCAGGAGAATTCAGCTGTGGAAAAGAGATATCAAGGCAAATTGAATCCTAATATGCTGGCCGATTATTGTTGGACCATCAAGAGAGATGCTCCACAGGCGAAAAATATCAGAAAATCGTCATTTCTTACTTTCTTGGTGAGTCTGAATGTCGAATATTGTGTAGTTATGAATGTAGAAAATATTAAATATTTGCGTTTCTCGGAAACGTTGCGTGATGGAGAAAAACAGATATCTTATTTGAATTCAGGAGAAAAAATCACATATTCTTCTTTTTGAGACAAAAAAGGTTTATTTTTTGTTGCTTAGTGTTATTAAATCATAATAATGGTTAATCATTTTGTTAATGCGAAGTAATCCATAATCTGTATATTTTGGAGAAGAATTTAAATTTGTGCGCGCACTTTAGCTGTAATGCGGGCGGTAAGGTGTTTGTGGAGCAGGTTGTATGGCTCCTGCTGAGACACAACCTATAATATGATGCAGCCAGATAACAGCACTCGGGGATATTTTATTAAACAATCGTGATGTTCGAGTCATCGCTGTTCATAAATCAGTGCAACTCTGAACACTTCTCGCGGTTCTTCCTGCCCCATGTACCCATCTTATTCCACTTAAGAGCTACTTTACTAATTCTAATCAAATAGGCATATCCCCAATGTAGAATATAGGTTTGATCACTGTTATTATCACCACACTATGATGGTTGTCCAGCGGCTCGCTTTGTTTCTCCGCAGCTCTTATATATAATCAAATACAAAGATGCCAACTACCGCCGCCACTATAATAATTCCGCATGTAAAGCTTCTTCTTCTTCTTCACTTCACGGGCTAGGCAAAATACCTGTTCCGCCTCACAGTTGTTCTGTCCATCTTTTCACTGGCCTTCCTACATTCCTTGAACCTCTTGGCTTGTAGTTAAATGCTGCTTTTGGTAATCTTGTTACGTTCATTGTTTCTACATGTCTAAACCATTTTTCTCTATATCCTTTGATTTTATCATTTAATGGATATAGATTTAACTCTGTTGTTACATCTTCATTCTTTAACCGATCCATTCTTGTGCAGCCTTTTGTTCTTCTAAGGAAGTTCATTTCTACACTTTGTATTCTACTTTGTAATTTTTTGGTCATTACCCAAGTTTCACTCCCATAAAGTAATGCAGGAACTGCCAATGTTTTATAAAACTTTACTCTTAGCATATCTTCTTGTTTTGTTCTTTAATGTTTTATGTAAAGCATTGTCGGATATATGAAGAGGTTATATCCGCACGGCCATGAACCTACTTGTTCGATAGTGCCAGTGAATTAGTTATATATCAATACTGACATTATCATAAATTTAATATAAGCAGAAATAAGATCCCCATTTTCTATTATAAATTTTCTGTCAACTCTTCATTCCCGTCAATGCTACTTAAAATCCTACACATTGATCTAACCCTAACGGAAAATTATAATTAATTAATTACGACTTCATGACTATTGTTAACTATTTTTGTTGTGGAATATTGGTCTTCAGCGTGAAATGTCAAAATAGTCGCTTATTACATCTTCTGAAAATCATCAAATACAGCATTAATTTACGGCTATTTTTTTCCCTCTGGCGATCTAAATAAAGACATATTTTCTCGTTTTTTTTTCACTTTTATGTAATGTAGGCTACAATTTTATTATTGCCTCGCTTAGGATCTTAATTGCTTACATTTCAACATTTTTCTGGGAATGACAATGGTTTGATGTAAAATTGTAAGGCTTTCACAGCCGGTGTTTTGATTCCTGTTCGGTTCATCTTTCGGGCTAAATGTCGTGATCCGGTTTTCTTGAAACTCGACGCTTTGTCTACTATTGAGGTAGACATCTTCAGGAGATTCTGCGTCCTCTCTGTGAACGCCTCAACAGTCGACTGCATGCTGACTGGACGTTGGAAACGGTGTCTCTATTTATAGATGAGTTCCGTTTCTAATGTCCAGCCTGTATGAAGCAACTGTTGAGGAGTTCACAGAGAGCACGCAGAATCTCCTGAAGATGTCTACCTCAATAGTAGACGAAATGTTGAGTTTCAAGAAAACCGAACCACTGCCATTTAGCCCGGAAGACGGATCGAACACGACGATGGTTTTACTTAGATTCTGGATTCTTGAAAAGTGGTTCATAGCATAATCGATTTACGTAAATGATGTAAGGTACTAATTAATCTATAGCTTTTGGAACTCAATTATTTAATGCCGCAATGTCTATTAGTCCCAATCATTGGCCAATGAATGTGATTCATATCTCCGATATTCATTTTCATAAGATCCATCTGAATATTATCCAACCGCCTTCTACTTTTCCCCAAGAGTTTACCAATAAATAATTACACCGAGCAACAAAAAAGAAACCTTTTTTTTGTCTCAGAAAGAAAAATATATGATTCTGATAGTACTTTTTCTCCTGATTTCAAATATGATATCGATTTTTCTCCATCACGCAAGGTTTCCGAGAGACAGGCATTTATTATAATTTCAAACACTAATCTTTTCTACGTTCGTAACTACACAATATTCGAACATTCGGACTCACATAGAAAGTAATAAATTACAATTTTCTGCTATATTTCGCCTGTGGAGCATCTCTCTTGACGGTCCAACATTAATCGGCCAGCATGTTAGGATTCCATTTGCCTTCATATCTCTTTTCCATAGCTGATACCATTTGAGTTAGCTCATTTGGTTTTATTTTAGAATGGACGAAAAAACGTGTATTGAATAAATAATTATTTAAATCCATTAATTGAAATTGAAATAAAAAACTGTGGGTGATGGAGAAATTCCGAATACATATTTGAAAACACGATAAAAAAAACTGCATTAGTACAACTATTGGTACTCAAGAGACAAAAATCATGTTGACCAGTGTTATCAATCATTTTTTCTATTAACCATTCGAGCTACATGAACTGCCCTTTGACTGAATAACTCTGAAAATTCTAGGATAAGGTTATAAATTTTGGAATTCCTCCATTGTTTGTTCCCAATCCTTATGGTAGTTAATATTCGTCTCAACATCCTTTTTCGAATGTGTTCAGCTTCTTGTCTCCCCTTAATGCGAGAAGACTAATTCCATACCGCAGACAAGATTATAATTTTATAAATTTTAATCTTCAGATTTTTAGGCGTTAGACGAGAAGACAGGAGATTTAAATTAATAAATTGGTAATACGTAAGTAGCATGAATTTGTTACTTTAAATCGTTGTTTAATATCGTCATGTGTTATTGTTAACATACAGTTTTATTTGTAAACCACATTTTGATTTGCTTTTATGGATTCCTCTAAATAAAATTTTCAGCGAATGATTTGAATGTGTTATAGGCACTTCTTCTTCTAGCAATAGTTCACGCATCTGCAACTAGTGAGTGAAGTAGAGTAATGTAATAAATAGATAGGTAGACTGGGGAACAAGTAGTGAAGTGAATAATAGCAACACCTGTGGCATCACAACATTTACATATCGATAAATCATATCAAGGTTCTCCTCTCTCTGCTCTATTTTTCTCTTGTGACTCATCTCATCTCTACTAATGTTCAATCACTTGATCCTCTCTACTCCGGATTCTTGTCCCATGACATCTTCTACTTTACTAAAACACATATAATTGTATTTCAAGTACCTGTCTTAAAATGTTATATAATATATAAAAATCAATGTTTGTTTGATTGTTTGTTCGTACATTATGCGCGGCCATACCGTTGATCCGATTGTGATTTTTTTTTCAAAATGTTCAGGAGATTCCCGGGATGAACATAGGCTATAAGAGAGTTGTAATACTCAACCCCTTCACCCCTAAAAATTATCCTTTGTAGTGAAAAATGTGAAATAAAGTCCCTATTTTTACTCTTAAATGTTACGCTGCCTAAACCATAACAAATACACCAAATTAATGTACACAGAATTGAATATCTCAAAAATCTCTACAAAAAAGTCTCCGACAGCATATGTTTATCTTCTACGGATAACTCACAAAAACCATTTTTGTATTTCATTGATGCCAAGAAGATCGGGATAAGCAGATTCCCGGGCAAGCATAACAGCGCACGGCTGGTGGTAAAAACACATTAACATCTATTTAGGAGTAGCAGCGCATGCCGAATATTAGCTAGTTATTAATAAATATTAATTATAATAAGCGTACATTTATCGGCTTTGGATCTAACAATGGTCACTTCGTCAGTCTCTGCAGACAAAGATATTAGACTATTATTATTATTATTATTATTATTATTATTATTATATTATTATTAGTATTATTATTATTATTATTATTATTAATATTCGTCTCTATGGTGTACCGGTTTACATGTCTGATCACTCTTTGAGAAGTATCCACCATAAACACCTTTCTTTGAGAATAGTAATGGAACGAGATTCATTCAGTCATATGAAAAAAATGAGTAATTAATTGGGTTAAGAAATAAGCCTACGAAAGCATGAAAACTGAAACTATGAGGATTACGCCACGCTAAGTGATTCACTGAACAGGAATCATCCTAGCATCTTCTGTTGAAGCTGTTATACCATGAGGTTTATAATGATAGTGACAATAATGACAGCAATGATAATAACAACTGTTATTAAGATAATCATAATTGTTATTAAGATAAAACTATTTACAATATTCATAAAATACTCTAAAAGAAAGAAAATATAGTTCCTGGCTTAAGAAAAAAATGTAAACTTAATAAAAATAAATAGAAGATTGGAAAAAATACAACATTAGAAATGCATTCGATTTATATTCCCAGAATTAAAATCAATTTTGGAATTTCGTATCTTCCAGGAATGTTACTATCCCCCGGAAATTAAAAAAAAAAATGTGTTTTATTATGAGGTCAAAATCTTAAAATCTTACCTGATATTTCAGTAAAAAATCTTGGTCAATCATATGGCACTGTAAGCCTTTCAGTAACGTGTTCCGTGATGAGCATCTAAAATTGTACTAAATGCTTTCGTTAATTTTATACAGATCATTGGGTGTGTTCTCGTTCAACAAATTTACATTCTTAACATCTTTTTAAATTTCCATTCTTTCGAGGTTCTTAATTTTGTAGTTGCTATTATTTTTTTTTAAATCAGCAGAATGTTATTGATTGCGTTGAATTGATGATCTGTTTTTATTATATACTTAGCCGAACATGATTTATCCATGTTATTTATAAAACTCCAAAAAATTTCATTGAATCTTATATTAAAATTTCTGGTGGTTCTGCTGATGTAAAATTTGTCACAACTATCTATCGCATTTAAGTTTATAGACTCCTCTGTTTTAATCATATAATGGCTTCTTCAATTTTGTATAAAATCATTTGTTTAATCTACTGTTTTATAACCAATTTTTTTATATTTTATCGTACTTGTTGATGGTTTAGCCAGTTTTACCGTTTCATTCCTGGTGTAAGTAAAGGTAATACAATTACTTTAATTTTCATTATGTTTTGTTTCCAATTTAGTTCTTCTTCTTCTTCTTCTTCCTTTCATGTGATAGACCTAGTGGTCTGTACGGTCTCAATCCAACGTTTGAAGGGTCTGCCCAAAGATCTCTTGCTGGTGGCTGGTAATTTAAGATCTGACTTGGTATTCTTGTTCTGCTCATTCTTCGTACGTGAGATTTCCAGTTGTTTCTGTATTTTTGTACATATTCCATGACTGATTTGTGTGTAATTCTTTGAGAATCTCAGAATTCCTTTTATGGTCGTCCTTGAATAGTCCGCAGTACGTCTCATAAATTTCATTTCTGCCGCAGTTAGTCTTTGTTCATCTACACTGCGAATTGTCCAGGCCTCATTGCCGTAATTTAGTTAAATTTGTTAAGTCGTGTTTTCTTCTTTGTTTGTTAACTATTTCATGGTTGTATCATTTTTAATTGCTATTAATGTTATACAATTCAATTTTTACTATATCTTAACTTGTTTAAAGGCAACTTAACATTCTATTTATAAGGGCGATAAAGATGCTAATTTCTTTGTTGAGTAGAATTACTTTCATTTTTGGTATTTATAGGATTGTTTATGGGATTAGTTGCGTTGCTTATGGGATTTTTATATATACTTGTGTGAGATCTATTGCTATATAGATTTCCATGATTGTTATACAAGGTAATTGATTTGAATTGTTAATCTCTGTTTCTTCCGAAAAATGTATTTTTATGCATTTTGTTTAATTCGGTGAAGTTTTTTCCCATGAAATTTCCATTATCATAGATTATTAATAGGTCATCAATATATCTTAGTAATAATTTGGTTTTGAATTTATTTATAACTTTCTCGAAATGATTTTCTACTAGATATTAAGATGTTAAAAATAAAATTGGTACCTGGTAAGTCAGTCGTCTTCAACTAAATTATTAAATTATTAAATTATATTATTATTATTGGTACTGTAAGTTGTACAACGGGTTTATATCTGCGGGTGTTTTCATTGAGTAGGTCTGTATGCTTTGCTTCTTTTAGAATCTATATATTCTAAAATAAAAAAAGAATACAGACCTACTCAATGAAAACTTACCCGCAGATATAAATCCCATGTACAACCTGTACAACATTAGTAGCAGTTAAAATGCAGAAGATGAAACATTGATTTTGAAAGGCCTCCATATTGGAACTATTTAATAATCTAGTTGAAGACGACTGACTTACCAGGTACCAATTTTATATTTAACATCTTATTACATAACCTCAACAGTGCTTTAATATGAATTTTAAAAGTGTTGATTCTAGATATTGTAAAAATATTTCTGATGTGATTCGTGGCGTCAGGCTGTCCATTGGTATATCGTCACCCCGAGTATAGAATTCTTTATTAAATTTGAATTCATTTTGCTTTAATATCGTATTAATCATTTCATAACTGTTCAGCATAATATCTACCTAATTTTATTAGCTGTTACTCTATTATTATGTTTATTGCTTCGTTAACTGGAACACTTGTTATTAGTTTTGATATCGAATGATAAACTACATATGACCTCAGTAAATTCATACTTATTAATAATATTCGTTTTTAGGTCTAATGTAGCATAGACTATATACTTGCAAACAATAAATATAAAACGTCATGATTCCATAAAATGAATAAATAAATCTTATCCTTTAAAGGCGATGTATTCTTAATGAAACCAGTCTTCTTTTCATTAAGCTTCCTGTTTCATTTCTTCGATACTCTTGGCATCGTATAATTTCTGTTGTATCTTTCTTGGTCTTTCTCTTAATTTATTTCTACTAAAGCTTGCCTTAAACAATTGTTTAAGGGAAATTATTGTGATAGAGTGTGTCCTCAGAAAAAAATATGTTCCTACCATTAATTTTAAAGACAAATTATATACCTTTTTCTCAATCCCTTGATGTGGAAACAGGCAGAAGAAGAAGATACATCTTATTCTGTATTATCTAGTATTTGGTTTATTTCCACTCTACCCCTTATACAATCTAAATAATAAACAAAATTTCATCTTCCAAAATTCAATATCCAAGCAATAACCATCAATAAAGCCACATCACCAATACGGTTAGATAAAGCAGTTAACATCCCAGCATTATAAGATTTTACATTCTGATAATAAATCACTAAAAATTTTCCTGTCTGTCCAACTTATCTTTGCTAATCGTCTCCATAACCATCTTTCCGTTGTATCCAGTCTATTCAAGTCAGTTTTTATCTACACTCAATTTTCCCAGGCAAATAAATTAAATAGAGAAAAAAGTTGTGTAAGAATAAAAGAAAAAGAACATTGTAAGTTGAAAAGCCAGAAATGACTAATATAATTATGAATGTAGAATTTTTCATATTGTTAATTATTTACTCACAATGTAAGGTATTAAAATAAATACGTAGCTGGTGCCGTCGTCCTCAACAAGGTTATTTTTTAAACTTTTAAGAACTGTAGGCCTTTCGGAAACAGGCTTTCATCATCAGCAGAGGATATGCGCTATTAAGTATTGTTGTTGTTTGGCTACGCTTTTGACATCAGCGGCCTTCCAGCATCGCTGGTAGCTACTTAATTATGTATTGTTTATCCACCCTGAAATATATCTAATTATGTATATAGGTCCACCGCTGTGGTCTCGAGGTAGCGTGCTGCCTTGTCAGGCAACGGGCCCGAGTTCGATCCCCGGTCCGGGCAGTTTTTCTGGGTGAGGTTTTTATGATCCCATCATCAGTTACACTCCAACATTAATATATATATATATATCCTGTATGTTTATGATTATGATCTAATACAATTTAAAACTAACAATGTCTAATATAAAACTAAATATATGGTCACACATAGAAATACATTATGCAATGGAAGTGGACAGCTAATGACAAATGAGGGAAATTTTGAGGAAATGGCTGAATTCAAATACCTAGGAACAATAATCACAAATAGGAATGAGATGCACAAAGAAACTAAACATAGGCTCAATTCTGAAAATGGTTGCTATTACGCATTACAGAGACTCTTGACTTCCCAACTCCTTTCAAAAAATGTAAAAACAAAATATATAAAACTATTATTCTACTAGTTATACATATTATATGGATGCGAAACACGGACTCTTACTTTAAGGGAGGGAAGGAGACTATGAGTACTTGAGAATAAAGTTCTTAGGAAAATTTTGGACCAAAGAGAGATGAACAGACAGGTGAATGGAGAAGACTACTTAACAATGAACTACATGGTCTTTATAGGAAGCCAGATATAATAAGAATAGCCAAGTCTCTTAGACTGCGATGGGCAGGACATGTGGGGAATGAAAGACATGCATGGAAGCTTCTTATAGGAAAACCAGAGGGAAAACGCCCAGTTGGTAGACCAATAATGAGGTGGGAGAATAACATTAACTATGATTTGAGGGAAATAGATTATACAAGGAATTATTGGAAACCCTTAGCTCAGGATATGGATATATGGAGAGCTTATGTCCGCGCGGCTATGAACCTACGGATTCGATAGTTCCAGTGAGTTAGTTAGTTCCTAATATAAAATGACGTGTTATTTATGGTTGAATTTCGACCACTTGGTGAATACCAGTTGATATTATACATTATCACAGCCGTGTAATTGTTGATCAATTTGACTAATTACTCTCCGTAAATAAAATAATTTTGGATGTTTTAATATCATATTCGTTTCATAGGATTTCTCCTTGTGGAAATAAAATACACATGTGGCTACCTGAATAAAATCCTATGCAGTGAAGGAAGTAGTCTGTGACAAAATTGAACTAGAGCAACTAAAAATGCACTTGTATATTGTAGGTCAAAATATCAATGCACTTTTGAAGGAAATTAAATTAGCACAGGAACTGTTAGCGGATGTGTCAGAAACTGTAAACATTACTGTAGAGCTGCAGGGATTCTGTTTCCGGATGTTTTTAAAATGTAACAAACTGATTCGATTTAACATTATGTCTATGTGAAACATGTGGAAGAATCTTTACCTTCTTCTTCTCTTCTTTAACTTAATTTGTAGGATTTTCATCCTGTTTATTTCCAAAATCACTCCTCGGAGGAAGACGTATTGGATGTGCATTCACTGTCTATCCATCTCTTGGCTGGTCTTCCTCTTGTTCTTCTCCCGTCCATTTGTCTATCTTCTTTAGCTCTTTTTGCAAGTCGGTTTTCTTCCATTCTTTCTATATGACCCTTCCAATATTTTCGCCTATCTATAATAAATTTGGTTATGTCTTGATTATGACATTTGTCCCTAATTTCTGTGTTGTGTATTTTATCAAATAATGTTTTCCCCTGAATAGTTCTTAAAATTTTCATTTCAGATGTGCTTATTATTTGTTTAGTTTTTTTTTGTATCAGCCCTAGAGATTTTACTGATGTCATATTTTGATTTCCAATATAGAGTAAAATCGATACCCCCGTTTTTATAGTTACAATATGCGAAATTATAGTTTTTTATGTTTATATATATATCATCATCATCATAGTACATTCACGAATTTAGGCCACTTGTTGACCTGTTTCGGTCTCAAGAGAAACACCATCCAAAAGTCTTTTGAGTGGACGTCCTGGTCTTCTTCTTCATGCAGGTTGATATCTTAACATTTGTTTGGGTATTCTGTGATCTTCCATTCGATGAACATGTTGCATCCATCTTGACTTATAATCAGAAATTTTGTTTTCTAAAGGTTCCATGTGTAATTCTTCTAAGATGTCTTCATTTTTTTTTGTGATCTAGTAGTTTGTATCCTGCAGTCCTCCGAAGGTATCTCATTTCACCAGATCTAAGTCTCTGTATATCCTTCTGTTTCAACGTCCATACTTCGCTACCATATAAAAGAGTTGGAAGAGCCTGTGTTTTATACACTTTTAATCTTGAATGCTTTTGGACTAACTTGGCTTGAAGATAGAATTTATTAACCCTAAAATTCTTAAAAATTTAGATATTTTTGCATTTACATCCTTTTCTTCTTCATATGAGATATATGTAAAATTATTCATCTGCTCCAAAATTTTATTGTCCAGTACAATTTTACTTCTGACAGGATCTACGCCTTGAAATGTGTTTATATATATATACACACACACACACACTCCATACGTCCCGCGTGGGGACTCGGCTGCTCCTAGCGGGAGTTTCGTAACCACGTTTATTTAGTTACTCTTATTTACATACAGATGTCAACGAGTGACATGTGGTTACTAATCGCCTCAATGAGACATCTAGTTGCTAATTAAGCTATTACTTGGATGGACGAAGGTTGGTTAAATTTTGAACATGTGGCCTTTTATTCACGCTTGTGGTTCTTTTACGAGCCTGAAAATCATCAGAGTCCAGTCACACGGCTTAAAGGCCATCCCGGAGGACTTGTTCCTTTGATTTTTGCGTCCTAAGAATCCATCGACTCCGGCCGAGTTTGACCCGCGACCGTTTGATGTTTAGTATTCAATCAATAAAAACTTTGGCGACTTAAATATAAACACCTTTGGTTCCTAAAGAAAAATTTACATGTTTTTCAGAGGAAAATGAATCAGACGTTTGAGACTCATATGCATGAGTCCCTGGTTCAAATATCCGGTCGTCCGAGCTAGGGAATTTTTCAGTATTTGGTTTTTTTTTTCAGTATTCAAGAAAACCAGTTTTTTTCTAACCCAATTACCGTTATAAATTTTATAATTAATATACCTCAGTAATAATAATAATAATAATAATAATAATAATAATAATAATAATAATAATAATAATAATAATAATCATAATAATCTATCTATCTATCTTCGAGTTTCTACAGCTGCTGCCGTCTTCCCGTGCCTAACCTCCAAAGCCTACGATCTTGGGCACCTTCAATGCTTTAGCCCTCTTGCTTGCATTACTATCTTCATGTTTTCCTTCCATGTTAACTTTGCTTTCCCTTTTTTCCTTCTTTTTGGTCGGTTGCCATTGATGCAGTTGCTTCGGCCGTCGCTCATCTTTCATTCTTAAAACATGTCCTAATCACTTTAATTGCTTCTCCTCAATTTCTTTCAATTTAACTTTCTTCTTCTTCCATTATGTTTCTAATTACTTATTTGTGACATGTTCTAATTTTGACTTTCTGGCACTTTGCGTAAATAATCAATTTCTAAAACAATTAGTCTATTATTGTAGTACCTATTGATTGTCCACACCTCACTTCCACACATTGCAACATATTCCACAAATGTTTTACCAATATCTTATAATAATAATAATCTTAAACATAAATAAACTTCTGCACAAAAACACGTGGCCATGGACAACAATACAAATAAAGCAGCCATCTGAGTACTTTCAATGTTACAGACAGTATATTATAATTATAACCTTATACATTGAGACGAATATAAATAAATAAAACTAACGTACTGGCACTATGGAACCCGTAGGTTCATGACCGCGCGGACATAATTTTCCATACATATCTATCCTCAGATAACGTTTCTAATCATCCCTGTATTATCTACTTCCCTCAAATCATGGTTAATGTCATTTTCCACCTCATTCTTGGCCTACCTACTGAGTGCTTATCCTTTGGTTTACCTGTAAGTTTCTATGTCCCTCTTTCATTCCCCATCTTTACCACTTGCCCTGCCTATCGCAGTCTATGAGACTTAACTTTCTTATTATAGACTTAACTGATTTTCCATAAATAGCATGTAGCTCATTGTTTGTAGTCTTCTCCATTCGCCTGACTGTTCATTTCTCTTTACTCCACAAATTTTCCTATGAACTTTATTCTCAAATACTCATAATTTTGTCTCCTCCTTTAAAATAAGAGTTCATGTTTCGTATCCATGTAATATAACTAGGAAAATAACAGTTCTGTATGTTTTCAGTTTATTTTTTTGAGAAGCCTATGTTTAATTTCTTGGTGCACCTCATTTCTGTTTGTAATTATAGGTATACGATTTTAACCACTTCTTCAAAATTTCTTCCATTTGTCATTTGCTGCTCATTTCCATTATATAATGAATTTTTATGTGTGACCTTATATTTAGTTTTATTGATGGCTACTTCAAGCTGCATTTCTTTACCTTAGAGTTACTCAATAGAGTGTGCATGCAGAATGGGGATTTTAGAAAAAAATAACATTGTACTTCATGCGTGACAAGTGCAGTAGTTGTTTATTCGTTTGTTTTCAGGATCTAGAAACTATTTAATGCACTAAATAACTGTATTATTATTGCGGATCTAGTGAACTCATGGATTTCTGTTAGGAAAGAGGAGAAGTTAATAAGCAGGAGATGCATTATAAATGTGTAATTCTGTACATCGTGTTGGTCCGCTCTCAGGATATCCTGACTGCCCCAGGCTTGTTCCCACAAAACTAGGAAATACTCACTATATACTTCTTTAAGGTCCTTTACCTTCCACTCTTAATAACATATGAATGAGTTGTTTGAGAACTTCTATAAATATGTTACAATTTTTAGCATATCCTGATGTCTAGAATTTTATATTTTATATCAATAAAAAACCGATGAACACATTAGTGGAGTCAATTATAGAATACGTTAGTCGACCTAACAAGCAGTTCATCATATATGACTCTGACAGACTAGAACGTCTAAGAGAAATATTGATAGACTGTTAAAAAGAGAAGAGGAAATTACCCTGAGCAAAGAATGAATTAGGGTCAATTTATGTCAGGCAATTGACAAAGTTTGCTAACAGCATAGATTTTACAGTTTACAATAGAGTGAAAAATATATAATAATTTAGTTATTATTAAATAATAGGTTGAACAAAAATAGAAACAGAGTACAATATTACTAGAAGTAGAAAGTTCTTAGGAAAATTTTTGGACCAAAGAGAGATGAACACGCGGGTGAATGGAGAGATTACATAACAGTGAGCTACATGGTCTTTATAGGAAGCCAGATATAATAAGAACAATTAAGTCTCGTAGACTGCGATGGACAGGACATGTGGCACGAATGGAGAATGTAAAGGTGCATGGAAGCTTCTTATAGGAAAGCCAGAGGGAAAACGCCCAGTTGGTAGACCAAGAAGAGGTGGGAGAATAACATTAACCAAGATTTGAGATAAGTAGATTATAAAGGAATTATTGGAGAACATTAGCTCAGGATAGGGATGTATGGAGAGCTTATATTCGCGCGGCCATGAACCTGCGGGTTCGTTAATGCCGGTGAGTTAGTTAGTTAGTTAAGTAAATAATAGGTTAAACAAAAATAGAAACAGAGTACAATATTACTAGAGGTAGCAAGATAAAACACTAAGCATGTAGTATTTTCTTATTTTTTTTAGAAATGAAACATGCTGTCTAGTAAGGACTATAAAAAATTGGTTGATCTACACCAGAACTCGATTTTGTTGTCATTTACCTAAAATATGTTTCGGAAGTTCCCGATACGATTCACACGACCAGTCGGAGAACTAAAGATAGGAGAAATATCTCCTGAAACAAATTCTAGTGTAAATTACTACAAATTGGAGTTTTAGTCTAGGTCCGACGAATGTATTTTAACAGTTTCTATCGTGATATATTTATTTGTAGTGTGCAGTTTTAGACACGAAATATGACCGGATATCGCTAAGTTCTTCTTACGTCAGTTTCCAGGAATGATATAGGTATACACACGCCAACACATTTAGAATATAGTGACTATTTTTCACATATCTGTTTCGACCTGTATTATCTCTGTCGTAATCATGTGTATCAGGCGATCGCATAATCAGAATCATGAAAAAAAACTATCAGAAGATTGGTAAAATTCCGTGTCTAGGGCTGTACATGGCTGTAATTTCATGTTTCGAGCTTGTACATCCTTGAAAAAGGCCTGTTTATATAATTTACAGCAAATATTCATATTTTAGACGTTAGCGCATACATTTCAAGAAGACGAAAAAAGTAATAGGGATTGATCCATATTTTTACTGTCTCAGATTATCTTAATTAAACATGATTCATTAGATGATAGCAATTTGTTGATTATGAAGCCTCCTGGATTTCTGGAAATCAGTATGTCAGGACCACCGTCAGAGTCAGTTCAATACAGAACAAGACAAATGACACACACCCTTACTCTAGGCAAATATTTAAAATCCTATGCCGGGTAGCAGGAATTTGAAGTAGGAACTCTACTGAGTACCACCACGTGTATGGACGATTACTCTGGTCAACGTGATTTTTGTCTCATGAGTACCAATAGTTGTACATAATGCAGTACTTTATCGTGTTTTCAAATATGTATTCGGAATTTCTCCATCACCCACAGTTTTTTTTATTCCTTTTCCAATTAATGGATTTAAATAAATATTTTTAATAAACGTTTTTCGTCCATTTGTCCATTGTAAAATAAAACCAAATGAGCTAACTCAAATGATTTCAGCTATGGAAAAGAGATATCAAGGCAAATGGATTCCTAATATGCTGGCCGATTATTGTTGGACCATCAAGAGGGATGCTCCAAGGCGAAATATAGTAGAAAATCGTCATTTATTACTTTCTAGGTGAGTCCGAATTTTCGAATATTGTGTAGTTACGAATGTAGAAAATGTTAAAGTGTTTGAAATGATAAATTCCTGTCTCTCGGAAACCTTTCGTGATGGAGAAAAACCGATATCATATTTCAACTCAGGAGAAAATACTATCAGAATCACATTTTTTTTTCTGAGACGAGAAAAAAGTTTCTTTTTTGTTACTCAGTGTTATAAATTGTGTATTCTAATATTTTATTTTACTCCATGCTTTTTGCATATCCATCCATCCATCCATCCATAGTAATTCTGCCCGAAGGTAGGTCCTTCACTGCAATCATAGCATTTTGATGCTATGCTTGCAGTTTTACTAGGGAATTGTAGGTGTGGTAGCTTCCCGTTGCTTTCCACACCGGTGAAGGATGATGATGATAATGATAAGGATGATGATGATGATGGCCGTATGATTTCGGGGACCGTTTGGGCCTTAAAGTTTTCCTGACATTTGTCTTACAGGTGAGGAAAAACCCCAATAAAAAACCTCACCCAGAAAACTGCCCCGACCGAGGATCGAACCCGGGCCCGCTGCGTGACAAGGCAGCACGCTACATCGAGACCTCGAGACCACAGCGGTGGACTTTTGCATATCAGCGTATAAATATGAGATAGTTCAAATATCAGTTAACGCTAAAATAAATGAACAACTTTTCAGTTTTTAATAGGCGTGTAAAAATCACTTATGACGTTTTATTAATGAGACAATGAATTTGAGAAATAAATATAATTTCTTGTTAGCCGTTCCATTATGTAAGATTTTGATTGGTCAAGTTGAGAACGAGGATGGTAAACATAAACTAACCTTCCAACACCCAAGTCGTCTTATGGGACTTGAAAGCCCAAACCAGCCTGTCTAAAGTGTTTTAGCTTAAGAGTGAAGCAGAATCCACTTCATCAAGACTCCCAAGGCGATTTGAGTATGAAGCTTTTATCCTCGTGATGAGCAACGGCTTTCTTTTACTTATTTCCAGTAGGAAGAGAAGCAACAACAACCTCCGTACAATAAAGGGCGCCCATTCACGATCAATCGTCTTACAAATGTGACAACAAATTCTTCACTCTGATATTCGACATTGATAAAAATATAATGCTACTCAAATTTCCAATGTTTTCAACTTCAAATTTTAATAATAGGAGTATCGGTACTATAACTAAAATAACTAGAAACAGGTAGCCTTTAATATACGTAAATCATAAATCATTAAATGGAGGTTTTTCGGAACCTTTTTAAAAATTGGTGGTGTGTGTAAAAGAAATCGTCTTGGAACCCATGAGTGCATTAATAAATGTATTAAAGTAAGTAATGCCACTTTGTGGGTCGTAAATTTATCGATAATTTGGAAATCATGAGTGGCATTTGTTAGGACTATTTAACCAATAAAATTAAACTGTTTACTCACAAATCATTATTTAAATATAGTTATTTTAAAGTATTTATATATTTAATGTAAACGGCGATGCTTGAAAACAAATGAGAAACGTTATGTTTCATTTGTTCATCATTGCAACCAGATCATATTTATTGCCAAATATAATCGCAATATGGTAAGAATGCATGCTAGTGGAGAAGAAATGAATCACATCATTACAGGTTATTAATTAATTTCTGATGTCCTATGATGTAAATATGTCACTTATATTTTTCTGCAACGTTAATTCGTCGGAAATAATACGTTCAAGAAAGTGCAAACCGTGATTTCTTTTTTTTTTTTTATGGTATAATCATTTGGTACGAATGTTTTTCTATTATATCTCGCAAACAGAATCTGGTTACATTCGTGCACTATATATACAAACTGGGAGCCACTTGATAAAATGACAGCGATAAAATTAAAGTGATAAAATCGAGGTGAAAAACGACTGTGATTGGTTGTAAATCAAAATTCATTGAAATGAATTGATTGGTCATTGACTGCCATTTGGGGCATGAGTTAAATAGTCATCCAAAGCGGACGTCATAGTCGCCCAACCAAGGGCTGCATTCGACTCTCTTCCCATGGTAGGCCTATAGATAGATGGAGGTGTGCAAAAAAAATAATGACAATATATCCTATAAGATACACTGATTTAAATTATTTAACTTTTTTATGAAACTACAGAAAAACAAATGAGTATTAATTAATTAAATGTTTGTCCAATTACTCAATATAAGTACCCTATTAAGTCCCGCGACATAGCCGAGTGGTTAAGGCAGGAGAAGCGTTGGCGCAGAGCTTACAGGACATGCGCTGGTTCGAGTCTCCATTGGGAAGAAATTTTCTCGACCAATTTCGGCAAGTATTAACTGGTGTCCATCCAGCATCGTGAGGAATTTGGGTAGATACAATAAGTAGCTAGTCAGGTTGAGGAAACCAGCTATAACGGCTGGTGGACCCGTCATGTTGACCACATGTCACCCCTACACCAGCAGGATGATCGTCTACATCTATGATTAATACAGGTAGATTTGAGGCCAGCAGCAGGCTGGTAGGCCAAGAGCTTTCTGGGTCTGTCGCGCCATGGAGTTAAAGTAGTCTATTTTATGTGTAGTAAGTCTTCGACTTTACTTCATTTTCGAAGTTATCCTTATTCAGGATTTTTATGCCTTCAAAAATTCCAACGATTCTCGTCTATTTTCTACCCAAAAACCTCGCTGCGAGTATGGTACCGGTAGTTACTAGTCCACTCTTCACACGGTATTTTATATTTCAAAAACGTTTAATGTGTCTCATTTAGTTGCAGTTAGATGTGTAAGTATAATTTCTTTGTCCAAATGTTACAGATATCAACCACTTTCGAAGTTGTCTACTTTTCTCTTTTCATTTCCATGTGTGATAATTAAAGCGCGGAATTTTATGAAATTTCATGTTTTAAACTATAAGTAGGAGAGCATTGCGACAAAGTATCTTCACGTTTTATGAAGTGTAGAATTGAATGGGACCAAAAAAATTTCATATTTCATAATATTTTGACAAAAAGTTCATATTTTAGCAAATATTTCATATTGCTTCATATTTTCAACATTAAAAAAATATATTTTTTTTTCCCAATAACACTTCTAGGAATTTGTTAAAAATATTTTTGAAGTGACTGTACCTCTGTAAGTTTTTGACATTGTAAATCGTAGACAAGTGGAAATTCTCCAGAATTCCTTTCTGGACAAAACAAATACCGTTAACCGGCAATAACAACAAGATGAGTCAACAGATGTATGGGGTTTATCCGTAACTTGGCCCGCTGGAACGAGAACATGATGAACTGATGACAGATTGATAAGTTTAAGGACAATAGTAGATTAGTGACCACCCACTCTTACCTAGGCAATTTCTTCACTTTGCTTGTGTACAGACATAACTTCTTGTTGCTACTAGTGAAAAACAAGATGCCAAAAACTGGAGTTCGTGATTGGATTTCAGCATTTAAATGCTACACCATGGATGGTAAAATAGTGTTTTGCTCTTACTGTAGTAAAGAGGTATGCTCATTTTATATTTGAAATATATTTAAAATAACTAAATAATATTCTTTCTTAGCCTACATTTTATAAATTGCAATCTCTTGTGTCAAAATTAAATTGTTCCTATAACTCGATTTTTATAGGTATCAGCAAATACCAAAAATAAAAAACCACAACTCAATTATAATTAAATTTAATGTTATTGTTACATGTACATATATTGAAGCTCAGTATATTTATGCAATGTAAATAGCTACCATACCAAACTGTGCATAGTCTCAATTTTGTCAGTCCTATATTTCATGGAAAGCTTTCTGTTTTGGTTATGTATTGTTTCTTGGATTTCATAATTAAATATAATTGAATAAATAATTAATTCTTTTTTATATACGTATATCAATACCAACAACTAATTTAAGGTTATTGCTACATATACAATTACTGGAAGATAAATTATATTTGAAATGTTAAATTAATAATAAAAACAATTACTGGAGTTTGATATCTTTATGCAATGAGAATAGTAATCATGCCAAATTGTACCTAATCTAAATTTTTAGTGCTATATTTCATGCAAGTCTGTTTGTTTTGGTTGCTATGTTTTGTTCCTTGGATTTTGAAATTCATAATTAAATATCAATGAATAAATTAATGGATTGTTGGATTGTGTTTTATATATATATATATATATATATATATATATATATATATATATGATATGAAAAGAAAAATGAATGCTTGAGTCGGGATTTGAACTCGAGTTCAAATCCCGACTGAAGCATTCATTTTTCTTTTCATATAATATTTGCCTTCATTGCCAAATGTTAAACATATATTTATAATATCTATATATATATTCCAGTAGACATGATCTATTTATTAACAATGTTTCAAATCGTAAGCATGATCTTTCTACGGGCATGGAATTAATGAAAAGCTAATTAAAATAAGAAATATAGTGAATATCTTGAATTTTTGAACCACAAATAAGGTCTACTTGTCTCATTTACATGCTGTTGGATCCTATATATTATACCGAATGTATGTATATGAAAATATATGTAATAACGTTAATAAATAATAGCTTCATAATATTTTCGTGTTACAATTTTCATATTTTTCATATTTTCTTATTTTGATTTCATTTTTTGGTAAAATTTTCTTCATATAAATCCTCGCTCTAGTGATAATGATAAATCCATAATTTTAATTGTCTCTGCTGTTACTAAACCGCAGTTTGAACTGCAAGACTTCCAGCTTTACGTGCTATGTGGACATTTAAAAAAAAAAATAGTTATAGAATTATGATTATGTTTCCTGATTACCGAATTCAAAACCAGAAATTTGTTTTGAAGACTGAGGAAAATAAACCTACAAAAAAAAAGTTAAAATGTACCGAATTTGAGTTTTAAGTATTGTATTTGAGTGAATTCGCTCAATTCTTTAGGATTCAAATAAAACATAGAATACACTTTATTGTCACCAAAATTGGTAAAGTGTTATAATAAAATAATTCCAAAGTAATTACATTATTTTCCTTATATTATTGACACACATTCCCAAATGTAATTAATGCTTATCATTGGTGCTAATTGATTTCGTTTAGAGTAAGTACATTTCCTCTTATGGGCTGATATAAGAATTCTCTACGAGACATCACAATTTGGGCGATGAGAACAATAAATAAACGTTAAGTTCACACGATAAACTGTCTTATACGAATAACTCATCAGGATGTAGGCCTACATTATATTGTCTCTGTCTTGCCTTTTAGACTTTCCTGTTTCTGGGATTTGTCAATGGTTACTTCCAGTAAGGATGAGAATCCTGGGCAGAAATAAAAACTGATAACGCCTGTGTGTTCCATTAATCTATGTTCTTACTCCCTGATTCTCATACAATCAACATTTTGTCAAAATTAAATAAGAACATTTTAAGTCGCGCAAGAAATATTCACTCTGCACTCTCTAAGTGTTTCTCTGACTTGATGATCTTGAGGTAATATATCCACCTCGGCCACTGACGATCGCGATTCGATTTTGGCAAAAATGAACGGATTTTTTCGGGCAACGAAACTTTATTTTCTTATAAAGAAAAGTTAACCGTTAGTGTCAATAAGCTACATTGCACTTTAAAGAACTCTCGGATTGAAAATAGGGTACATCCAATAATTAAATTACTAGATGTGCAATCTCATGCTTTGGAATCAAATCTCGCCTTGTAGTAAAAATCAGCGACGTTCAATCCATTACTTACTTACTTACTTACTTACTTACTCACTGGCACTATCGAACCCGTAGGTTCATGGCCGCGCGGACATAAGCTCTCCATACATCCCTATCCTGAGCTAATGCTTTCCAATCATTCCCTGTATAATCTACTTCCCTCAAATCATAGTTAATGTTATTCTCCCACCTCATTCTTGGTCTACCAACTGGACGTTTTCCCTCTGGCTTTCCTACAAGAAGCTTCCATGCAAGTCTTTCATTCCCCATACGTGCAACATGTCCTGCCCATCACAGTCTACGAGACTTAACTGTTCTTATTATATCTGGCTTCTTATAAAGAACATGTAGTTCGTTGTTATGTAGTCTTCTCCATTCACCTGTCTCTTCATCTCTCTTTGGTCCAAATGCGGACGTTCAATCCATTAAACAGTAAAATTAGATACTTAAATGCTTAGGGAAAACTATGGAGAAACATTCACAGGTTTTACTAGTCTCGGGATTTGTACCGAGTTCTCCTGCACTCGAGTATAAGTACTAAATTACTTTTCCATGTTCACCTAATGTTGTAAGAAATAACTGATCGTGAATGGGTTCCTTTAATCAAAAGATATCCCATCTATATTAGAAGGGAGGCCTTGTTCAAGTGGTTATGGTTTATATATAAAGACTGGATGAGCCAAATTGAGATAATAGGCTTAATGCTCGCGTCATGTGGAGATCTGATATGTTATTAGTCACTAATTTCCACGAAACTTGAAGCGCTGATAGCCTGGGGACGTTGATGGAACATTCCTTCCTCATCTTTTATCTCTGAGAGGAGAAGCAACTACCTTTTTTTTTAACGGAATACCGTGTCTGTAGAATTAGATTGATACATATGAGAAAGCGGCTTTTGTTTGTTTATTACCAGGGATTCGCAAATGAAATTACGTATTTGATATATTTATTAGGTCAATAGTAATTATTAAGAGATTATAGGGGCCTAATTGACACAAAGTTGTGTTCTTCGTTTTGTATTCACAGATTGTATAAAAAAAACTCGATAAATATCTATATTATTTTAAATGTATTAATCAAATTATATAGGTCTTTCTTTACACATGGAAACTCAGATCTGAAAAGAAAATATATATATAATATATATATATATGTATAATTATAACAATTAAAATAATTATGACAATCTGCTACAATTCTCTCAAATGTAACAAAATTAAATGTTCATTTACTCTCTGTGAAAAATTGAACTTATTTTATAAGGTATCCAGAGTTTTTTGGTAAAGCAAGATTCTTTCATTTAGTATGGAGACAAGAAGAAAGTTATAGAAACGTAGGCTCTAAAATTACCATGATATTCAATATCCTATCTCTATATGATGTCGAATTGATGTAAATTAGGACTAATTTCCTGTACAACGAGTACTAATATCGTCTACTTTCAATGAAATGAATATTTTCCTCCTGTTTATGAGAAAATGAATAAACCTTTAAAATATTTCTGCTATTTTTACTGGATCTGCTGATGGTATTGAAGGCGTATTCTCTCGTTAGAGAAGCAATTGAAGATGCGCTGCTTAGTAAAAAAATTACAAATTATTACAACAATATGTTTCTTTTATTTTTACTGCCATAAAGTACATACACACACACACACACACACAATACAGGGACTAATTTTGAATCTCGATGTTTATAGCTTAGATGTTCATATGTTTTATAAAATATGGCTTCTGGGATCCTTTCACTATAGAATCATGTAAAAATGGGTTACATTGCATAATTTAATTTCACGATATATTAATTTGGTTGCCATATCTTTAGAGGGATCAGCGGTCTGGCCGGTATTGAACTTGCGAATTTCTTATCCGTTAACAAAATCGAAACACGTGACAGTTACATTGTTACTTCTCATAGTTCGACGAGTTTGACAAATTTGATTACATGTTCAGATAGAATGAATCAACATTTAACCATCTCATTTCCAATTTCCAGTTTCGTCGGCATTCTTCCCGTTATTTCTAATGTAGTAAATGACAGAAAACATAACGAAATACCCTGAATATTATTAAAGTTGAGCTATTTTTAAGCGACGTTATGAAACTTTCAATTTAATGAATTTGTACACTGAGCTAAATACTTGTTGCTGGGAGATGTACTTTTAGACATTTTCCTTCTAGAAGCATGAGTCATCAATAAGGGCTAGATAGATCAATCTGTTTTGTTATAACAGAAAATAACTGTTCAGTACCTTCATGTAATGTGTGTTTATAAAGATTCTGTTAATTTGGGAATTATCATAAGTAATGCCAAGAGTGATTTCCAATTTATCTAGAGAATTTAGAAATGAAGAGTAACATTTGTTAAGACTATTTAACGAATAAAATGTATTAAGCTGTTTACTCACAAATCATTACTTTAATACAGTTATTTAATATGTATATAGTCCACCGTTGTGGTCTCGAGGTGGCGTGCTGCCTTGTCAGGCAGCGGGCCCGGGTTCGATCCCCAGTCGGGGCAGTTTTTCTGGGTGAGGTTTTTATCGGTTTTTTTTTCTCACCTGTAAGACAAATGTCAGGAAAACATTAAGGCCCAAATGGTCCCCAAAATCATATGGCCATCATCATCATCCTTATCATTATCATCATCATCATCATCATCATCCTTCACCGGTGTGGAAAGCAACGAGAAGCTACCACACCTACAATTCCCTAGTAAAGCTGCAAGCATAGCATGAAAATGCTATGATTGCAGTGAAGGACCTGCCTTCGGTCAGAATTACTATGGATGGATGGATATATATATATATATATATATATATATATAATGTAAACGGCGAGGTTTGAAAACAAATCAGAAATGTATGTTGTCATTTATTCATCACTCCTACCAGATCATATTATTTATTGCCAAAGGATCACAATATTGTAAGAATGCACCCTAATGGAGAAAAAATGAAACACATCAAACTGTTTATAACCAACATTATAGGTTATTAGTTAATTTCTGATGTCCTTTGATGTAAATATGTCAATTATATTTTTCTGGAACGTAAGGATTTTTACTTCTTAATATATACATTGTTACATTCAACGTATTTAGAGTCAGTCACTGCAAAATAATGGTCTGACCTATTCAGAATGTTAAAAAGAAGGAGCTTGATTTTAATGTGATAAATAAAATTGTTAAAATCGAGGTGAAAAACGACTGTGATTGGTTTTAATTCAAAATTCATTGAAATGTGATTGGTCATTGACTCCCATGTGGGGCATGAGTTAAATAGTCAAAATAACTGTATAACTTACTGTTATTTACATAGCATAGAACCTTTATAATATTTAAAACAACTCTATTTTATTTCAAGTGCGTATTTACATTAGTATTATTTAATATTAGTTCGAGTTTTAATTATAAATGCATTTTATTTTTAGAGGAATTAAACCCAATGGGTACAACTACACACACCCAATCCCTGGAGATTTTTAAAAATCCCTTACTCCGCCGAGAATCGAACCGGGGTCGCCGGAGTGGAAGGTAGGGATTCTACTGACTATACCACAGCGACGGACATGTATTACTTAACTGGTAGAGTTTAAATAAAACATTTATTATTATAATTATTTACATAATTTATTCTAATATCAAGTGTTTCTTTTCCTTGGTTATGTGGTCAGGTTTATTCTATCTTCTGATATTCTTCATTATTATGTACACTGTAAAATATAGCTCCATAAAGCAAAAATGTTAGTATCAATATGAGATATTATTGCAAGAGAAGTCTCAACCGCTCTTCAGCACAAATCATTTTTTTGAGCTATATCCAATTCCTTTGGGAGAAAATCCTTGTTTGCAAAGTTATCGATCAAATCGGAGCCTTATGTCCATCTTCAGAAACACAGATTAAGAGGCCAGTTATAATACATAAAACGTTCTCTGATTGGCTCGAGCTACCAACTTTTCGGTTGACAGTCAAATGCGTTAATATTTGCTAGATATATATTTTTATACCGCAGTTTGAACTAGTCTCCAGTATTACGTATTAAGTGGACATAACTAACTAAATCACTGGCAATACCGGATATTCATGGGCTCGTGGAAGTAATCATTCCAGACATCCATACCCTGAGCTTATGTTCTCAGTCATTTCCTGTAAATTCATCCATCTCAAATGTTGATTAATATTATTCTCCCATATCATTGTTGGCCAGTATAATAAAAGGCTGAAGCTTTTGCTATGTTTTTTTTTTTTGCGTTTCCATGTCCCTCTTTCATTCCCCCATTCGTGCTAGATTCCCTGCCCATCCCGAGATTTAACTATTCTTATTTCATATATTTTCCTATAAAGATCAAGTAGTTCACTGTCATCTATTTTTTATGCAACACACACGAATTAGAATTTATAAAACACTGGCCAGACCCATATAATGTTACGGCAGTGAGGCCTGGACAATTCGCAGGGTAGATGAAAGAAGACTAACTGCGGCAGAAATGAAATTTATGAGACGTACTGCTGGTTACTCAAGAACAGACCATAAAAGGAATTCTGAGATTCTCAGAGAATTACAAACAGAATCAGTCATGGAATATGTACAAAAATACAGAAACAACTGGAAATCTGACGTAAGAAGAATTGAGCAGAACAAGAATACCACGTCAAATCTTAAATTACCAGCCACCAGGCAAGAGATATTTGGGTAGACCCTTCAAACGTTGGATTGAGACCGTAACAGACCACTAGGTCTATCACATGAAAGGAAGAAGAAGAAGAAGAAGAAGATATTTTTTTATCTTCTTGTTCATCTCTATTTAGTCCAAAACTATTCCTATGAACTTTATTCATAAATACTCGAAATATTTTCTTCTCCCTTAAAGTTAGAGACCATGTTTCGTATCCATATAATAGAACTGGTTTTATGTTTTTTTTAGGGAAGTTAGGGCAAGAGTTCCTGTAATGTATAATAACGTCTATTTCCAGAATTGAGCCTAAATTTAATTTCTTGTGCACTTCATTCCTGTTCGTAATTATTGTTCCTAGGTATTTGAATTTAGTCAATTCTTCAAAATTTCACTCATTTGTCATTAACTCTCCATTTCCATTGTATAATGTATTTCTATGTGTGAACATATATTAAGTTTTATTGATATTTACTTTCAGTTCCAATTTCTTAGTGTTACTCAATAGAGTGTGTATGTTGGCCTTTAGTATCTCCTCGCTATCGCCTCATCAGCATAAACAACAGCTTATATATTAACCTCATTAAGTTGTAGGCCTTCTTCATCCTCTCAAGATTTTATAGTATTTTCTAGTACAAAATTGAATAGTAGAGTATATATCACATCTCCTTGCTTTAACCCATTGCGTATTTCAAAAGTATCCGAAAACTGTTTGTCTATACGCACCCTACTCCTTGTGCTATTTATACACATTCGAATAAGTCTTACTAACTTCTTAGGAATTCTGAACTCCAGCAGGATATTATATAACCTCTCCCTCCATAACTTTTAAAATGTAATTATGAAATTATGATAAGATTCGTAGTCATGAAAATCCAAATCTAACATTTGTCTTCAAAATTGAAGAAAAATACAAAAAAAAAAGTCAATATCTTCTCCACCGCTGTGGTCTCGAGGTAGCGTGCTGCCTTGTCATGCAGCGGGCCTGGGTTCGATCCCAGGTCGGAGCAGTTTTTCTGGGTGAGGTTTTTATCGGGATTTTCCTCACCTGTAAGACAAATGTCAGGAAAACTTTAAGGCCCAAACGGTCCCCGAAATCATATGGCCATCATCATCATGATCATCCTTATCATTATCATCATCATCATCATCATCATCCTTCACCGGTGTGGAAAGCAACGGGAAGCTACCACACCTACAATTCCCTAGTAAAGCTGCAAGCATAGCATGAAAATGCTATGATTGCAGTGAAGGACCTGCCTTCGGGCAGAATTACTATGGATGGATCTTCTGAATCAGAATTGTAACTTCTACCGTCTGAGTTAATCCACTTTATTCATTATGATTCGAAGAAATATGGATTATACGTACTTTATTTTCGCCAAAGTTAGTAAACTGTTGTAAGAATATAATTTCAAAGAAAATACAATATTTTCAAGGAAAATACATAAATAACAAATTGATTGAGAGACAGGCGATTGAAAGATATACAGTGAGTACTTCTCGGAAATAAAGTATGTTGATGTTGTAATATGCAGGTGGGGTGCTTGTCTCGTGACCAGCACGTGCGGGGCTGAACAACCCTTCAGCTGTGTAAAGGGTTGTGTTGATTCTCTTCAGGTATAAAAAAACACACGTGATATACTAGGCCACGTGGTATTAACACATGCCATGACAGCTGACGGCTCTACTCTACTCTTCCATTTAATTGCTTTACTTGGATAACCCCACTTTACTGTTTTAGACGTAGCTTGAATTTATAGTGATAAGTTATCATCACTGTTAATCTGTGTAAATGAAAACTAATTTACTCAGGCCCACACCTTGACACTTCAGCTCTTAAAGAACATTATTCGCCGCCTCACTAACTATTTCCCATTCCCTTCTTTCTGATATGTCCATTCTCTTTCATTTGAAACGTATTCTTTCCGAGATCTTCCTCTACATTATCGAACCATCCACCTTGTCAGAGGCTTTCCTTTTTCCCTTCAGCCTCTTAGCTTCCTTGCTTAAGTTTTCTTTTAATTTTATTTTTATTCTGGTATTCTAAAAACATGTCTCGACTACCTTAACCGCAGATATTTCATGACAGCAAACAAATTCAATTCCTAATATAAATATGCCATCTCTTTGTCACTTTGCTATAATTCTTCATATTTCCTCGCTTTTATTAAACCAAACATTCTGAAATACGTTTGTCTTCCCTATGCTTATTTGTGTTAATTAATAATATAATATATATATATATATATATCATCATGAACAAATTCGTTTTAGGCCATGCGGCCTGTACGGTAAACCTAGCGAAGATGGTCTTGATCTTTCCACCGATGTTTTGGTCTTCCTCGGTCGCTATGTCCAGTTGGGGTATATTGGAATGCCAATTTTGGAAATTTATTTCTTGCCATTCTCCTCAGATGATTTTTCCATTCTTATTGGTATCTTTGTATATCTTCATTTAAACTTGTTACTCCAAGTTTTCCTCTGATAATAGTGTTCCTTTGGTGATCCAGTCTATTAACTCCTAACAATGATCGTAAGAAGCGCATTTGGCTTACTTGAAGTTTATGAGAGTTTCTTTTATTTAAAATCCAAATTTCACTTCCGTATTTTAGAGCAGCTTTTGATGTGATGTTATGTAATCTTAGTTTTGTCTCTGTCCTCATCTGTTTACCAAAATGTCTTCGTATTACTCCATATATATATATATATATATAATATATATATAGGCCTACATTTCAATGTCTCCAGTCTTTCTGACTTTTGTATAAGAATTATATTACATAGTGATCTGCCCTAGGGCAGGTCTTTCACTGCAATCCAAGCATTTCCATGCTATGATTTGCAGCTGTACTAGGGAATTATTCTGTAGGTGTAGTAGCTACCCGTTGCTTTCCACACTGGTGAAATAATGATGACAACGATATTGATGATGATGTCCGGTGATTTTCTTACATGTGAGGGAAAAACCCGAAAAAAACTCACCCAGGAGTCTGGCCCGATCGGGAATCGAACCCGGGCTCGCTGCGTGACAAGGCAGCACGATACCTCGAGACCACAGGGCGGACTGTGTAAGAATAAAGATTAAAATTTATAAAATGATATTCTAGACTGTAGTATTCTATTGGCACGAAACATGGTATATTTCATTAAAGAAAGAAAAAAATCTAGAAAACAATCGAAAGTATAAGATCAATATTTGATCCCACTGGGCAAAGAATAGAAGAATCGATATGTTCTCCCTGGCTACTTAGTGATTATTATGGATGTGTACTATGAACACTAAAAACTACGTGAATTACATTTGTGCTTGAAAGAAATAGGAGGTATACATAAACGCGTAAACATTTCCTTTCAGCGCCTCATACCACGGTGCTCTCTCTCTTCCCGCAAGCTTCTGAAGAATTATAATTCCAAATATATTGGCTCATCCGTTTATAATTGGGCGTCCATCAATCCATAGTACTTTCTGCCATCAGATCATTTTCATGTTATGCTTGCAGCTTTACTAGGGAATTGTAGGTGTGGTAGCTTCCCGTTGCTTTCCACACCGGTGAAGGATGATGATGATGATGCTGATAATGATAAGGATGATGATGATGGCCATATGATTTCGGGGACCGTTTGGGCCTTAAAATTTTCCGGACATTTGTCTTAAAGGTGAGGAAAACCCGGATAAAAACCTCACCCAGAAAAACTGCCCCGACCAGGGATCGAACTCGGGCCAGCTAAGTGACAAGGCAACACGCTACCTCGAGACCACAGCGGTGGACTTGTAATGGGTATTTAATTAAAATTATATACATATATAAAAATGTTGTCCACCGCTGTGGTCTTGAGGTAGCGTGTTGCCTTGTCACGCAGCGGGCCCGAGTTCGATCCCCGGTCGGGGCAGTTTTTCTGGGTGAGGTTTTTATCGGGGTTTTTCCTCATCTGTAAGACACATGTCAGGAAAACTTTAAGGCCCAAACGGTCCCCGAAATCATATGGCCATCATCATAATCATCATCCTTATCATTATCATCATCATCCTTAACCGGTGTGGAAATAATGGGAAGCTACCACACCTACAATTCTCTAGTAAAGCTGCAAGCATAGCATGAAAATGCCATAATTGCAGTGAAGGACCTGCCTTCGGGCAGAATTACTATGGATGGATGGATAAAAATGTTGTCATTATGAAATACTTAAATTAGTCGAAATTAATCTTGAATTTTTTTTTTAAATTGAACAATTAGGCTATGAAACTGCATTGAGTATTCAACTTAGTAAGTTGTCATGTTGTCAAATTAATATTTCGTAAATCATTGAATTAATTTTTTTTTCATTTTTTTCTTCTTATATTCTTCCTCGTTTATTATCCTTTTCCTTCTTCTTTCCAAAAATTATGGATTAATGAAGCCTACTTTCACGCTACGGAATCTTTCCATCTGGTTTTGTGTTTTCCCAGAATTCTTCTTCCTGAATGGTTGTGACAATATGTTTAACATGTAGGACCATTGCGTTTTTTTAATAATCCTTCTAAATGAATTCTCACAATAAAATATATGCATTTCAAATTTTGCTTTAATACCTTTATCCATGAAATTCGAGTTTTATCAAAGTTATCCATGATGCTTACGCAATAAACTTCTTTGTAGAGAGATTCTATTCGTTTTCTATCCTCTTTTTGGAATATCTATATTTCTCTGCTTTGTTATCTAACTGCTGAGTATCCATCAATCCTTATTATAAAATAATAATAATAATTTATAGCACTTCAATAAAGTTGAGATTAAGTTTGAATTCGCTATAATATTATTAAGGATAGATTATTTGCGCCAAATTTCAAATGTAGTCATGTAAGAATCCACAAATTGTATTAAGAGGCGTATTATTTCAGATTCTTTTACAAGCCGTAACTCTAGACATGAGACCTATAGCATTTGGTCCCTTCCGAAGGAACCCATATTCAGGATTTTTACGTCCTATCTCCCATGCCTTATCTGCCCATGAATCTCGGAATCAGAGGCGAACAGAAAATCTACTAGTTGCCAAGAGAGTATTTTTATATACACGTTAGGCCTATTATTTACATATAGCATCTGATTTAAAGCAGATTTTTTAACATAGACCCTATTTGGTCATTGGTGTAGCACATTTGGTCATGGAAATCCTTGTAGAATTTGTCCTGAGGTCTCTTATTTCAAATATGAGGTACTTCTTGTGCAATATAGTCCTTTGCTATAGTGAAACAAGTGGAACATAACATTACTTCCTTTCCGAATGAAACCGTACTCAGGATTGTCACTACCTTCAACTGTCACCATAGAGTCAGTTGAATTCATGAATATTAGATATAATAATAATAATAATAATAATAATAATTATTATTATTATTATTATTATTATTATTATTATTATTATTATTATTATTATTATAACAGTAATGATAATAATTATTATTTTTATTATTATTATTTAAATTGATATGTTTAAAATCGTAAGGTCTATTCTTCCATTCACCCACCAAACAACCATATTAATACACGACTAACTTAAAATTACACTTAAAATAAATATAAAAATTTAAATATTACAATAGTTATAATAGTTGTAAATAATTTGTGATTTATCAAATAACTCATGATGTTATTATAAAAATTAGAGTACGTTACAGCGTTGAGATGTTATGTCAATTCTACTTGCAGCTCCTGATTTCAACTAGTGGGTCCGAAGAATTAAAATAACGGGGAAGTGTGACTGTGAATAATAAAATATAATACTAACAATAGTAATAATAATAATAATAATAATAATAATAATAATAATATTAATAATAATTTATATACAGATTTTTAATGTTTATACATATTTCTGTGCCTAAAGTTTTATATTTTTATTATAATAATAATAATAATAATAATAATAATAATATTAATAATAATTTATATACAGATTTTTAATGTTTATACATATTTCTGTGCCTAAAGTTTTATATTTTTATAATAATAATAATAATAATAATAATAATAATAATAATAATAATAATAATAGTAATAGTAATGAGATGTCCTATGGTACGGTATGTTTAATATTTCATTGAGCTGAGATCTAGTATTAACGTTGTGATTAGGTAATAAATGGTAAAAGCGATCTAGCTGATAAAATATGATACCTAAGTTATGGTAACCATTGGATCACTAATATCAATGTAAATTAGAACTATTTAAAAATATAAATGCATGTTTTTTTTAATAAAGCGATAGTATTGTGAGTGAAGGAGGGAGTTTCCCCTACCATATGTAGTTATAACTTTTTCCACAAGGCATATTCAGAAAATTGCCTCTTACCATTAATTTGAAACCTGTAAAATGCCCATCGGTCGAGATTTCCTCATTCTCCTAAAAAGGGGAGGTGAGTGGTATTATTAAATTGGATGACCAACCTAAGGGTGTGATATCACATGAGGGTGATTGGGTAGGGTCGTACTCCCTTGCACAATAAACCAAATCTGGGTAACCGTGAATGCATTTTACATTCTGTTTTTTTATCTGCACTGTTGCAGTCCAGTTTTTTTTCTTCATAACATTGAGTACTTCATATATATATATATATATATATATATATATATATATATATATATATATATTAACTTTGTTTAAACCGTATTTTCCAATAAAAACACAAACCTCTAAGTAATTTTTCAAATTGAAGTTATTGCTCTAATTTCTCTTATTATTTTTTATTAGGAATATTCAACGATACAGTGTTTCTCCTGCAACCCAAAGTGATTTGTCGCCAGAGGTTACTTTCTAAAGCAACTTCCTCCCTCAAATCTCTAGCTTCCATAATTCTCCTCACCCGATCTATCCAATGTTCTCTAAGGTCTGCCTCTTCCACTTCTTCCATTAGCTTTCCAAACAAGGATCTTCTTTGGTATTTTATCTGGTTCCATTCTTATGAGTTGTCCATACCATTACATTAATATTAATAATAATAACTGTAATAAAATGGATCATAACTAAAGATAAAATCTCTCCTTCAAATTACGCGAAGTTGACTAAGCTTCAATCATACAGTAGGGTTCACTGTGAACTGTGAACAGCGGTCAGATGTAAGCAAGAGCAGGATTCAAACTTGCAGACAAAGTAAACTTCGATGGAATATAAAAGTTACGCACTGATATTTTGGATCATTTCAAGTGAAATATGAGTTCAAATAGTTCTTCATTGGATATTAAACAACACAGTTCAGCAATGTTGCTGTAATCAGACGGTGCAGAAAACTATTATAACCCCTTCCCTGTGACGTCATGTACAATGGTAGCATAAACCATAAGCTGATATCGTGTTATGAAGGAATTGTTCCATCTCTAATCATAAGTAATTTAACAATGTCAAGTATTTAATAAATATGGACATTGCTGAGAAAAGTCCGAATAAAACGTTAAACTAGATTGTTATTATAGAGGGTCAATTGTGACAAAATTTAATTCGCAGAATAAGTGGAATTCTTCCAATTCTACGTCATCCATCCATAGTAATTCTGCTCGAGGGCAGGTCTTTCACTGCAATCATAACATTTTGATGCTATGCTTTGCAGCTCTAGTAGGGAATTATAGGTGTGGTAGCTTCCCATTGCTTTCCACACCGGTGAAGGATGATGATGGTAATAATACGGATGATGATGGCCGAATGATTTTCGGGGACAGTTTGGCCCTAAGCTTTCAGACATTTGTCTTACAGGCGAGGAAGAACCCCGAAAAAACCCTCACCCAGGAGCCTGACCCGACCGGGAATCGAACCCGGGCCCACTGCGTGACACGGAAGCACCCTACCTCGAGACCACAGCGGTGGATTTCTACGTCATAATGTTAATATATTTGTGCATTGTTTATATGAAAATTATTTCTCTGGCAGCATTGAAAGTTGTAGGAACTAATTATTTGTGTTGCGATTAGCCTCACTGCGGAAATCTAAACTCTTTGACGAAATAGACCTAGTAGCCCCTTGGCCTACTATAGCCGGCTGTCGGCCTCATTTGTTACGGTTTTTACTTATTAGTCCACCGCTGTGGTCTCGAGGTAGCGTGCTGCCTTCTCACGCAGCGGGCCCGGGTTCGATCCCCGGTCGGGGCAGTTTTTCTGGGTGAGGTTTTTATCGGGGTTTTTCCTCACCTGTAAGACAAATGTCAGGAATACTTTAAGGTCCATCCCCGAAATCATATGGCCATCATCATCATCATCATCATCATCATCCTTATCATTATCATCATCATCATCATCATTATCCTTCACTGGTGTGGAAAGCAACTGGAAGCTACCTCACCTACAATTCCTTAGTAAAGCTGCAAGCATAGCATGAAAATGCTATGATTGCAGTGAAGGACCTGCCTTCGGGCAGAATTACTATGGATGGATTACTTATTAGAGAGGTAGACTATAATCCTGTCAGTATAACGGTGACATGTGGCCAGAACGTTGGGTCTCCCAGCCATTACAACTGGTATTCTCAAACTGGAACCGCTACTTATTGTTCCTCAATACTTCTAAAATACACTTTAAAGCACGTTGAGTTATGTAATAAAATATTAAAATTTAAAATTGGAATACAGAAGATGAAACATTGTTTTGAAAGGCCTTCATAATTTAACTACTTGACGAAGTTTTATAACAGAACTATATTTTAACTGAAGACGACTGTTTTATCTCGAATGTCATTAGCTGGTGTACTTGAAGGCAGTCTCTGTGAAACCACCTCCTTCAGCGGAAAATCTTTCTTCACCCTTGTTCAAGGATTTAAAATACTCTTTAAGCTTTTGAAAGTCTTACACGGAGGATGCATAATAGTGCAGTCCTTCCCGTGTATTAACTATTTAATTGCAGCACAGAGTAGTGTTCGAAGTTCCTTGTTCATACGGAACAAGTCCCCGTGGCCAATTACTGTAAGAGGAAAAAGTTTTATAGTATCCTGCTGGACTTTAGATTTCCTAAAATTTGGTTAGATTGTTACGGATGTGTCTAAATGGCACAAATGGTAGAGTGCGTGTAGGATAATAGTTTTCAGATACTTGAAATTCATTGTGAGTTAAAGCTTGTTGTCAAATCCTTAGAGGTTAAAGAAGGCGTTCAACTCAATGATATTAGTCAGCTGTTAGTAGGTCTATATCCTTGATGGTGTACAATATTATTAGGAGATGCCTAGGAGATACCAAAGGCCAACACGCACATTCCATTGACTAACACTAAAAAATTCGGACTGGAAATATAGCTACATGAATGAAGCTAAATATATGATCACACATAGAAATTCATTATATAATGGAAGTCAATAGTTAATGACAAATGAAAACAATTTTTGAAGGAATGATTGAAATAAAATGCCTAGGAACAATAATTGCAATCAGGAATGAGACGCAGATAGAAATTAAACATAGCCTCAGTAGTGGAACTAATTATTTGTGTTGCGATTAGCCTCACTGCGGAAATCTAAACTCTTTGACGAAATATTATGCATTATAGGGACTCTTTTCATCCCAACTTCTTAAAAAAAGTTAAACTATGTATGTTCTCCCAGTTCTATGATATGGAAGCTAAAAGTGAACTCTTACTTCAAGGGTGGAGAAAAGATTACGAGTATTTGAGAATAAAGTTCATATGAAAAACGTTGGACCAAAGAGAGACTAACAGACGTATGAATGGAGGAGACTACTTATCAGTGTGCTACATGATCTTTACGGAAACCAGACCTAATAAGAGCAATTAAGTTACGTTGTCTGGGAGGTAGGTCATCTGACACGAATATGGAATGAAATAGGTGCTTAGAAACATCTTGTAGGGAAACCGGAGAGAAAACATTCAAGAGGTAGTCCAAGAATGAGGTGGGAGAATAACATAATCATAATGCGAAGAAGGCAAATTATAAGGAGGGGATTATTGGAAAACATTTGTTCAGGGTAAGGATGTATGGAGAACTTATTTCCACGCGGCCATGGACCTACATATTCAGTAATTCCAGTGAGTTAGTTTATTATTATTATTATTATTATTATTATTATTATTATTATTATTATTAATCTACATATTTTAGATGTAGACATATTATAAATTTAGCTTTTATATTTGATTAACAGTTTAATTATTGTATTTCCGGAAGCAGAAATTAATCCAATGTCTAATCTCACGAGTACGGAATCACATGCGGAAACTGGCGTAAGAAAACAAAAGAACACAGTGTAAGTTAACGCGAGATCACTCGGACAATTAGTGCAGTTTAACAAGAGTTTTCTCTTTCAGTTTTGTAGAGACTCCTGACCTCGTTTGGGCACCACGCCCATTATAAGAGGTCATACTCTGCTATGAGGTCATGACCCTTTGCGATTTTTTTCTTTCTTTTTTGAAATTCGAACAAGGTATCGTAGTCCAGATGTGCGCTTGCTCAATGTTATGCGCCTTCCTATATGCGCATTTGTTAGACCGGAGGATAGAATATCAATAGTGGTGCCTTGTCTTTCTCCTTTTTTATTGTTCTTTATGTGTGCGTGCCTTATGGGATGAACGGGGTAAAGGGGATGGTTGAGGAGGGTTGTGTTAAAGGAGAAAAATCGAACATCGGGTGGAGCTCGTTTGAATGCGAATAAAAAGGCGTGGTTTTGATAGGGATGCATACGATATCAGCCAATGGCTGTCAAGGTCAACTCAAGGTAAATTATTTTGCAGGCATTAGGACATGACAGATTCTCTTTTGTTTAAGTATGTAGGGTTTCTAAAAATTTTCAAAATTCCTATGACTTGCATTTTGAATATATTCCATGTATAAACATCCAATAATTCACAATATTAAGGAAGACAATATATAATCTATACGGGTACCTTACGTCACGATAGAACTATAAAACATCTAGTGAGTTAACATTATTTGATACTGTATGCTTCCTATTTTCAGTTTACTATCACTCTGGAATCAGATCAAAAATTCTTGATGTTAAAGTATATCCCATGAAGATCTAAGTTCAAAATGTGCTAACACAGAAATGCATCTGCAAAACAGTTCTGCTCTTCGCTTTAAAATCAGCTATTCAAGCAAATAGCTGAACTGAAAAAAAACTGTGACTGAAAGAATGCTAAGATATTTTTTCTCAACTTCACAGCTTTGGCAAGTACTGGATACATTCTCATTGTGGACTTGCTGGAAATTAAATAACTGATATATTTGCCAAAAGAAAAGTTTTCTTAAATTAAAGTTACCAAGATATAAACCATAGTCTACTATTCAATCAATCTTATAAAAATGAAAGTAAAAAATCATTCAGCAGTTAAAAAAATGGGAATGCTTAATCAAAACTCCTAACCAGCTATTGAAAATCAGCAGTAGTACAGTTGATCTTAACAGGCTTTTGCCTTTTAGAATATCTCTATAAAATCAACATTTTCCTTTGATCTACATGGATTCTATTCAAACACCCAGATGATTAAATGGAAGAATGTCACCTCAACAATTATAAAAACTCTTTTCAACCTTGAAGAGTTTAGACCGGCTACATTAATATGATGTCACTTTATGTATTCATCTAGAGCAAGCTAGCATAGCGCGCAAGGAAAACAATAGTGCACACACTGGGGTGTTCCCATGCAAGGGGACTCCAACAGTTAGCTCTTTGGCATGTCCGTGCTGCCCGTATGAAAGAAGTCATCCTAAACCCTCAAAAGATTGGAGAGCAACTTTGCTAATTATTTCAGTTATAGATGCAGCCATAAGGCAATAACAACACAATGTCTAAACTGCCGTTATCCTTCCAGGCCTATTCTACGCCAGCTTGCATAGAGTGATTATGTCATAGGGTATCCTATAAATGACCTTAAAGGATTGGAGAGCAACACTAATAATGATTTAATGTTAGGTGCAGCACATTAAACAATAGCAATGGCATCAACATATTATTTGACTTGAGTTATGAATTTGCGTACAAATTGTTTCTATCTGCTCGAATCCTGTCTAAGAATCTTTAGAAATATGTAAACCGATAACAAACTGGATGTGAAACAGTCACATGTATTGGCAAAAGGAAACAATCTGAAATTCTTCGAACATATAAACCTAAGGCAAATATTGGGACTCATATTGGATGAAAAATATGAATTGAGGAATCTTCATAACTAAGAACTCAATTTATCACATTATTCGCCCAATGTCGTCAGGGTTTTAAATATAGGAAATTTAGTTGGAAATATCATCTGAACAGAAAGGATAGAAATAGAAAGGGTTTCTACTTTTTATTAAGTGTCTATTAGAAAAGTCAAGGCGCAGATGAGAAGACAAACTTCATCTTGAGCAAACGTGAATCGAAGATTCAGTGAACTGAGAAGAGAAACCACTGTAAAATCTTACTGATGCAGGATTGTTCCTTTGGATATTATAGCAATGAAGTTAGTTGTTGGCAATTTATTTTGCTTTGATATGTTCACTTTTGGTATAGGTCTAAATCTAATTGATTTTGAAACTTGACGTAATCTGAATTACAATATTTAAAATTAGGCTATTTCAAAACAAAAATTTAACTATAACAATAAAGATAGTATATTTTCTTTATTTGAGTACAATTCCAAATTTGTTATAACTATTTTTATCTTTTAAATCTTGAATAGAATAGACTAATAGCTCTAGAAATGGATTATTTACACAGAAATGCCAGAAAGTCAAAATTAGAACATGTCACAAATAAGGAAATTAGAAACATAATAGAAGCAGAAAAATCATAATTGAAAGAATTGAGGAGAAGGAATTAAAATGGTAAAGATATATTTTAAGAATGGAAGATGAGCCATGGTCGAAACCGAACAGAAAGAAGAAAAAAGGGAGACCAAAGTTAACATGGAAGGAAAGCATGAGGATAGTAATGCAAGCAAGAGGGCTAAGCATTGAATGTCCAAGATTATAGGCTTTGGAGGTTTGGCACGGGAAGACTGCAGCAGCTGTAAAAACCCGAAGATAGATAGAGAGAGGGAGAAATCTTAAATTAATTATATTGTCTACGTTTTTTTCTAAATTAACAAATATAATAATCTGTAGCTTAAGAGCCTGTTCTTGAGAATTCGGAGTCATCCTTATCATCGCCTATTCTTCTCCATCACCCAATTGACTAAAATAACCTACTACTCCATGAATTGAACCATCTAAGTATTGATTTCCTTCCTGATTTTTCCTCTAACAACTTGTTTATTTCCAATTTATTAATATGACCCAGCCATTATTTTCAATCATCAACAGACTTGTCAATCTACTGCACGATGGAGATCTATTAAACTCTTAGCCGTAACTACTAACTGCTTATCTTTAGAATTTTTTCACGTTTCCCCACAGCGCATTCATATTTAATGCATTATGAAATAGTGATACATGATGAAATTGATCGTGGCAGTAAACATTGAGCACAGAGTTTTCCTTGATAACTGGAAACCATCGAAAACCCCAGATAAATCCTTAGGCATAAATTTGAACTTGGACCTACCAGTAAACTTGCTCTATCGAAATGAGTCTAATTTTGGGGATGTGCAGAATTATATTATTCTAGAATAAGACGTGACTGAGAATTTTCTAAAATATTCAAGATCAGCTTTGATGAATTATGTACACCCTCTAGTACAGGATACTCACCGAAGATGTTGACAAACCTTTGTGTCCATTTATCACAATAGGAAGGACAGTAACACTGTGCAGTGTGAACAGCCACATGCAGGAGCGCTGCTGGAGAGGGACTAAAAGTCTTGATTGCGAGCATAAAACCTCCTCCCGTGACACCTGATTGAGGTACTTAGCTCTCCTTGCACTGCAAACCTTCTCTCAGGGGTAAACACTTCTAGCTTCTGACATACAACTAAGTCAACATATGAAATTAGGCATTATTATGTTTGAATTAAATTACATCTTCCTTTCTTTCTTTTTCCCTAATTTAACTTCTCTTTTCTATTTTTTTTGTAAGTTAGGCTATTTTTAAATGCTCAACGCCTAGTCCTCACAAGGTCACGACCATCAAGAGAAGGTTTTTAAAACCTCTGGATCACATATACCTTTTTCGCCTCTTCCGTCCAGTGATCAGTTCAATGCTTGCACCACCTCTGAGAAAACACCATTATTTAAAACAAGACATATTTATTTATATCATCATCAACATTATCATCATCACATTATCAAATATTAAGCATTCTGGTTGAGTTGCTCTTTCCATCTCTTGTTCGGCCTTCCAATATTTCTCATCCCCATTACATCTTAGGTGTTTTAGAGGCAATCTCTCACTGGACATCCGTTATATGTGGCTGTACCAGTTATCTCGGTTATGGTTCAGTGCTGGCTGTAATGTTCAGTTCTTCTCGGATATCAACATTATTCATTTAAATGTCCATACTAAACAAGGCGAATATGATAGGGAGATTATGATGCCCAGATGCCTTAAAGTTTCCTGACATTTATATTACGCGTGAGGAAAACCATGATACGTCATCATCCAGGAAACTATCTCCAGTGGGGATCGAACCCGGACCTACTGCGTTCGAGACAATGGCGTTACCCCGAGACTACAGCAGAATACCTACGGAATATGACAGCCACTCATTTTTTTAAAATTTTGTATTGTAGTTAAGGCAAGATGCCTTGGAGCAGAGTTAAGTGATATGCGTTGGTTCGAGTCTCAATGGGGAATGAAACTTTCTCATGGAATTTCGGCCAATATGGGACTGGAAGCTCACCCAGTATCGTGACGAATTTGGGTAGCTACGCTAGGTAGCGGCACGAGATTGAGAAAACTAGCTATAATGGTTGGGGATCCGATATGCTAACCAAATGTCACCCCTACATTGGCTGGACGATAGTCTACGTCTGTGATTAACACGTGTGGATGTGAGGCCAGCAGTAGGTTTGTAGTCCTTCTAGGCCTGTTGCGCCATTGAGTTTTTTTATTTGACTTATTGGCGCTTTAAAAACTAAAATCATATCACGTGTACTTAAAAACTATAGTGTAGTACGATGAATGTGATGAAATATATCTTTTCAACCCAGAATTTGCGTTAACGACTGAGGACAGTCATTAAAAACCTCATAAAGATACGCACCGTGATTTGAAAGTGGAAATTCCCGAATACCAATTTCAAACGCTACCGCTTGACTTAAATAGCTCGGTATAGTTAAATTGTTGACCCTGAATCTAAATATGCAGAATAAATAACTAAGGAGATGTATCTATATAATCGTATATTGTAATGTTTTAGTTAGTGTTTTTGCTATACCTTTTCCGAGCTAAGTTCCAGGTAAACAAACTTGTATAAGGTTATTACTTCGCCGGACCCGTCTATTGGGGGAACCGTGGTATTGGTACTTCTACCAGCCATATAACTGAATTATGTACGGAACTGTCTTCTATCAATGCTTCTAAACTTCATTGTAAAACACCGTTGAGATTATAATACACGGCGTGCGCTACTACGCCTAAATAAATGAAAATTAATGTGCTTTTATGTTTAGTTTAGTAAGTAAGCGGAAAAATAATTATAAATTTATATATTTAGATACCCCGTGCTGATTACCCGGCGTTACCCGGGAATCTACTTATCCCGATCTTCTTGACATAAATGAGCTGAAATACGAAAATTAATGCGTTTTATGTTTACTTAAATGAGTAAGAGGAAAAATGTATATCGTAATTATTTTTAGATACCCCGTGCTGATTACCCGGCGTTGTCCGGGAATCTACTCACTCATCCCGATCTTCTTGCCATAAATGAACTGAAAGACAAACATTAATTCACTTCTTATGATTAGTTGAATAAGTAAAATGAAAAATAATTATAAATGTATATAGTAATTATTTCAATATTGCCTGTGCTGATTACTCGGTCTTGCCCGGGTATCTACTTAACTCGATCTACTTATCGTAAATCAACTAAAAGACAAAATCCATTATTGTGAGTTATCCGTAAAAGAATACCTGCCATGTGCTGCTGTGCTTGCACAGGAATCTACATACCTGTCTCGATCTTCTTGGTATCAATGAAAGACAAAAATGGTTATTGTGAGTCATCCGTAAGAGACAAAACATATACTGTCGTGGACATTTTTGTAGAGTTTTTTTTATATATTCAATTCTATGTACATTAATTTTGTGTATATGTTATGGTTTAGGCGGCGTAAGCCATTTAAGCGTCGAAAGAGCTACTTTTTTCACGTTTTTCAATACAAAGGGCGATTTTTAAGGATGTAGGAGTTGAGTATCACAACTCTCTTATAGCTTATGTTCATCCCGGGAATCTCCTAAATATTTTGCAAAAAGCCCCATCACAAACGGATCAACGGCATGGCCACGCATAAACTACGAATAAACAAACATTCATTAATTTTTATATATTAGATATAGTAAAAATATTAAAATAGGTACCTGATTTATCAATCGTCCTCATATATCCTGTAAATTCTGCTGTTATTTTCCCATCCACGATGTCTAATGTAGAATATGTTCCATTAAACTGTTTGAAAACATTCAAAATAATTTTTATCTCTCCGCTTTTAAAACTTGTTGTATAGGAGAAGCAGCCATTTGGAACAATTGAAATACTAATTTATTTTCCATTGCGCCTGCGTAAGAATTAAACAATTAATTATTTATTTAATATATTAAAATTGTAAAAATTAGTTTTAAGATTTTCTCATAAATATAGACAGGGGCTAGAAATAAAAAATATTATTTTTATGCCCTTTGTTTCGAGTGATTAGTGAGCGAAATAAAATTTCTTACACCCTTGAAGGTAAGTCCATTATTCGACCAATGAAAACGCAGTCATACACCTGGTTAGTTTACATTGCAAGTGGACTTAACTCGGAAGAGGTATAGCTTGGAAATTCACCTTCAGCTACATTTTAGTCTCTACAACGTCTTTCTTTGCTTTGTTTTAAATTACACTGAGCAACAAAAAAGAAAACTTTTTTTTTGTCTCAGAAAGAAAAATATGTGATTCTGATAGTATTTTTTTCTCCTGAATTCAAATATGATATCGGTTTACTCCATCACGCAAAGTTTTCGAGAGACAGGAATTTTTAATTTCAACACTTTAATATTTTATACATTCGTAACTACCAATATTCGAACATTCGGACTCACCTATAAAGTAAGAAATGACGATTTTCTGCTATATTTCGCCTGTGCAGCATCCCTCTTGATGGCCAAACAATAATCGGCCAGCATATTAGGATTCCATTTGCCTTGATATATCTTTTCCATAGCTGAAACCATTTGAGTTACCTCATTTGGTTTTATTTTACAATGGCCAAATGGACGAAAAAAAGTTTATTAGAAAATTATTTAAATCCATCTATTGAAATTTAAATAAAAAAACTGTGGGTGATGTAGATATTCCGAATACATATTTGAAAACACGATAAAAAACTGCATTAAGTACAACTATTGCTAATCATGAGACAAAAATCGTGTTGACCAATGTTATTAAACTGTGTTCCAGAAATAAATTCCATTTTCCCTTAGTGACTTGTAGTACAGACCTAACATTGCAGGTGATTACAACGCTCGCCTCACGAAGAAAAGTTCAATGGTTCATTTCTGGTCGAGTTAGTGGATACTTTTTCAGAACGTACCGGTATATACTTATTTCTGTTTCCTTCAGAAGCCAAGTAAAACTATGGATCCCGTGTCGTAAATTTTATGGTATGTAAATAAGCATTAATCCTGAAATAATAGTTCTTAATTATAGGTGTTTTCATGTCTAGAAAATATTATTGGTTTTATTGGAAAGCTGTTGCTACTTAATGCCGCAGACTGAGTGACAGAGTTATAAATGTAATTATCATAAGTAATGTCACGAGTGATTTCCAAATTATCGATAAATTCATGAGTCACGAAGTAACTTGTGAATTTATCTTGAGGATTTGGGAATCAAATGTGGCATTTGGTACGACTATTTAACGAATAAAATTAAGCTGTTTACTCAAAAATCATTATTTAAATATAGTTACCGCTATTTTAAAATATTTATATATTTAATGTAAAGGGTGATGTTTGAAAATAAATAAAAAATGAGAGGTTATGTTCATTCACTGCAACTTGATCAAATGATTTATTGTCAAATAGGATCGCAATATTGTACGAATGATCCCTAGTGGAGAAATAACGAAACACATCAAACTGTATATTATAATCAACATTATAGGTTATTTATTTATTTTTTTAGTAAACAATTCAGTAAAATCAAGGAATCTGTTTATTGTTTGCTATATTCATTGTAAGTGTTGGATAAAAATTATTTTCTGGCCTGTTCAGAATGTTAAAAGGAGGAACTTTCTTCATTGCAAAAGCAGGATCTGATAAAGAGAAATCGATAAAGAGTGAGGTGAAACACGTCTGTCATTGATTGTAAAACAAAATTTTGCCACCAGAGACTTTTTTTTTTTAAATTCCGATCCCATCGTGAATCCATTCAACGGCCTTAACCAAATATGCTAAAGCGTGCCCCATAAATACATTTTAGGATTACTTTTTATTAACAATCGTAAAAAGATGACTTAAATTACAATAATTTGTTTTCAAGTATAAAACAACATAAAGTATAAAAATGTAATAAATAAATCCATTGGCAGGAGCCATCGTTCTCAAACTAGGTTATTTTTGTTAAATAGTAGACCTTTCAGAAACCGGTTGCCATCTTCGGCGGAAGAGTGTGCACAACTGACTGTCTTTTTTTATAATTTCATTGAAATTATAGTTTAATTAAATAAGTACCTTGGCAGGTGCCGTTGCCATCAAGTAAAAGCTGTAGGCCATTCAGTAACCGGCTTCCATCGTCAGTAGAAGGATATGCTCTGCTACCTGTCGTTTTGTGTAATTTCATTGAAATTATAATTTAATTAAATGAATGCTTAGGTAGATGCCGTCGTCCTCAACTAGGTTAAAATTTCTTAAAATGTAGGCCTTTCAGAAACAGGTTTCCATCTTCAGCGGAAGGATGTGCGCTACTGACTGTTGTCTTGTAGAATTTCAATGAATGCTGAAGATGGAGGCAGGTTTCTGAATGATCTCTAGAAAAAAACTAGTTGAGGACGACGCACCGAACAAGGTTTTCTTTATTTTAATACAGTAAAACTTGTTTAATCCGGAACGTGAATAATGCGAAAATCTGTCCAATGTGAACAAATTTATTGGTCCCAGCGAAATAGTAATATTACGTGTATTTATTTTGTACAAAGCGGAATCTGTCCAACGCGGAAACGGAAGGAAGTATCTACACAATTCACGAAAAATGTTTATAAAGCAGAAAGACAGAGACAAATAAATTAGTTTCCACTTAATTGAATTCCCATTAGGCGAAATAACAATAAGGAATGGTTCTCCCGCCGGGTGAAGTAGATTTTCTACCTGTATCTGAAATTTTCTTTCGGTCTCACTGCACACCCGTTATGCGAAATACAGGTTCGTTTAACAAATATTTGGCATGTGACATATTTTGTCTTACAAATAACCAGTGCACTGTAAAAATCTTAAATCAGTTTAAGGTCTGAGACCGATTGTGTACGTTTTTTTCACAGTTAGCGTTCTGAATTTCCGGAATAAAGATGGCTAAATCGTATGTATCATTGCTATTAAACGAAATAGTAAAAGTGATTGAAGATAAAGAAAAACAAACTCTCAGTACGCGAAGTAATGACTAAATTTAAATGTGGAAAACCAAAGTTTATGAGATTTTAAAACACACAGAAAAAATAATTAAAAAAGACATATACTGTACTCTATAATCTAAGATTGGTTAATAATATTTTTGTTTTTTATGATGCGGAATTTTGTCTAATGTGAAAAAAGTGGTTCCATGCTATTCCGCTTTGAAGAAGTTTTACTGTATTTTACTTTATGATTATTTATTTATTTTTATTTATTTATTTATTTATTTAGCCTGGTGGCGTTAAGGCCATGTGGCCTTCTCTTCCACTCACCAGAACAAGCATATGTTACATATGAATACAAAAAAAATACAATAATAGTCATATAAAACAGGACAAACATATGTTACACATGAATACAAAAAAATTACAATAGTAGTCATATTAGACAGGACAAACATGTTACATATGAATACAAAAAAAGTTACAATAATAGTTATTGAACAATTCATTATCTGTCATATTGAATAATAATGAAATTAATGTCTAATAATAGAATGAAACTAAATACAATTAAAATTAAATTAATGATACAATGAATAAAAAAGGAATAACAGCTCGAATCTACTATGCATAAAAAGAAGAGAAAAAAAACACTACAATGAATTAATCTACGCTTTTTATACAAGGCATTAGGTAAATATATTAACAAATCCTAAGTCTATTTTTATTAAATAATGCAAAAACGCATTATTAATTCTTAAAAAGTAGTATTAGTGAGTTGTTTCTGTTAGTGATTTTATTTTCAATTTATTTCTGAAAGATGGTAAAGTTTGGCAGTCTCTGACATAGGGTGGAAGTGAATTCCATGTTCTAGCAAGAGAAACTGTAAAAGATTTCGAATAATAGGTAGTATGATGAGGAGGGATATAAAGGACACTGTGCTCAAGGGATCGGGTATCTAAGTTATGTGTATCAGAGAGTTTAGTGAAGCGGTGTGATAAATAATAAGGTAAAGATGTGTGTAATATGTTATAGAGTAGGCATAGGGAATGGATGGTTCTACGATCTTGAAGACGAAGCCATGACAATTGTTCCAGGGATGGTGTAACGTGATCAAATCTACGTATACCACAAATAAAACGTATGCAAGAATTGTGAACACGTTGAAGTCTTTCGGTAAGAACAGTATTTAGGTCAGTAAAAAGAGTATCACAATAATCAAAATGGGGCATTGCGAGTGTTTCTACTAGCATTTTTCTTAGAGAAAACGGTAAACAATTTCTTATACGATTTAATGAGTGTATTATTGAGAAGATAGTTTTGCAAATGTTATTTATTTGTTAATTCCAAATTAAATGTTTATCCATAAACACTCCTAGATTTTTTACTGTCTCACTATAAGGGATCTGAACCCCATTAAGTGACACATGTAATACTGCATTTGTGTTAATTGAGGAAATAGTCTCTGATGGCCCATAATGATTGCTTGTGTCTTATTATGAATTTTGTTAATATTAAAACAACAGTTTTAATAAAAAAATAATTGAACTCTGTATGAGTATAATTTCCATAGTAAATGGATTCATCTTTATTGCAAGTTATGGTTTGTACACTGACTTGTTTGAGACGCAGGAAGAAATGTAAATTCCGTTACAGATGTCGGCAACAAGCTGAATTCTGTGATGGCAATCAATACTGGAGACATGGTTAAAGTAAATATTCCGTCCCGCTGGAATTCAATAAGCAGCAGAGTTGCTCTTCTTCCAGCATTCTATCTCTCTCTCTCTCTCTCTCTCTCTCTCTCTCTCCTCTCTCTCTCTCTCTCTCTCTCTCTCTCTCTCTCCCTCTCTCTTGTGTTCTCATCTTAAATGGCATATTTTGCTTTCGGTATTGTTCATTTCTTTCAACTGCTCCAAAAGTTTCAAATAATTTCACTTGCTGAAGCTTGTATTTTTATCATATTTGAAATTCCTTTCCTCAATTGAAATGCTGAGTGCAGAAATGGCTTTAGTCATAATTTTAATAATCGAAGTTTTATATAATTTTACTGTACATTATAAAATAAAAATTACAAAACTGCTCTTTAACTTCAGATGAAATAGGCTAAAATAAATTACAGGAGCCTAATAGGCCTTATCTCTTCACATTTATAATAAATTTAGCTAACAAACTAACCCACTAGCACTATCGAACCCATAGGATCATGGCCGCGCGGACATAAGCTGTCCACACATCCATATCCTGAGCTAATGTCTTCCAATCATTCCCTGTATAATCTACTTCCCTCAAATCATAGTTAATGTTATTCTTCCACCTCATTAGTGGTCTACCAACTGGGCGTTTTGCCACAAGAAAATTCCATGCACGTTTTTCATTCTCCATTCGTGCCACATGTCCTGCCCATCGCAGCCTACGAGACTTAACTGTTCCATTAATGAGAATTCTATTGCAAGAATTTCCTATTGTTTCGAATTTCAAAACAACTCAAGTTTTATTATACCAAATATCTTGATTTGCTTTTTCTTGTTTTGAATAGAAAATACAATAGAATATATTACAAATACTGTACTAAAAAATTAATTAGGTTAAAACATCAACGTTTTAATAATTGGTTGTGAAATCTAAATTAGAGGTTTTTTTATCCTGATTACTTTTTTCCACTCGATCAAATAATAATTTGATTAGTCAAATAGAGAGTTGTTCATGAAATAATTGTATAAAAAACTAAATGAAAAATTCAGATAAAAATTATACTAAAATTCCGTTGAGGTAAATAGTCACAAAGTAAAATATTAAAATAGTTACTTGTCAGGTGCCGTCGTCTTCAACTGGGTTAATTTTTTAAACTTTTAAGAACTGTAGGCCTTTCGGAAACCGGTTTTCATCATCAGCAGAAGATCATGTGCTACTAATTGTTGTTGTTTTTCGACGCTTTTGACATCAGCGGCTTTCCAGCGACGGTAGTTGTGGACTTCAGCATCTGCCAGGTATATATTTTAATATTTTATTTTTTACTTGAACAGCTAATCAATTCATGAAAATAGTAAAATGGTGTTTACACTTTGCAAGGTTATATGTATTAGATACAAATATATTAACTGGATTTCATTCCAATTGCGACGGTGTTTAATTTTGTAAGAAAACGTCTATATTGAGGTCTAAGATATATGATTTTATTAAAAAATCGGTACAGGCTTCTGGGTGTAATTTTTTCGGTTTTTTTTTTCTCATCTGTAAGACAAATTTCAGAAAACTTAGGGCACAACGGTCCCCGAAAATCATTCAGCCATCACCATCATCCTTATCATCATCACCATCACTCACTGGTGTGGAAAACAACGGGAAGCTTCCACATATATAATTCTTCTTCTTCTTCCTTACAAGTATTAGGCCAAGGCCTGTTACGATCCTGTAGAACATTTTCCCTCCAGCATTTCATAGGACGGCCCAGTGATCTTCGTCCTCTTGGTAGATAATTATAAACAGCTTTGGGGATCCGATTTGAACTCATTCTTTCAAGATGGTGTTTCCAATTTAGTTAGTACTGTTTAATATATTCCAAAATTGGCGTAGTCTTCAATTCTTTTAAGATATCGGTGTTCCTTTTCCGATCCCATCTGGTGTAACCCGCTGTTCTGCGCATGAATCTCATTTCACAAGCCGTTATTCTCCTTTCATGTTGTCTTTTTTAGTATCCATGCTTCACTACCATAGATCAATACTGGTCTAGCCAAAGTGTTATATAAACGTAATGTGGTGTTTTTTGTTCAAGGGATGGTTTCATAACTTGATTAATAATTCCCAAACTTTTATTATAACTAGTATTTTTTCAGGGATATCCTTTTCATCCCAGATAGAGAGATAATATCCAAGATATTTAAGTAAGAATTTAGTCTGTATTTTGGGCCCAGCTACAGACTCTGCTTGATGACTTGTTAGTTTGAAAATTGAAGATAGGTTCTGTAAGAAGAGAGAGCATCCACACACCCTATACTGACGGTGCAATTCTGTTAATTAAATACATCCTAATTTACTCAATTGGGATTGTAGATTGTGAAGAAGTTGTGAATAACAAATATAAGGGTGAAAGTGACATCCCTGAGTTTGTGCGGGTGAAATTTTCACGACGTTAGCGTGGGGCTGAATCTCGTTAAACTGCGCTTGACTTTTTGTTTGTCTCGGTCCACTGAGAGCTTTAATGAAACAAGTAGCATTTAATCTCAAGTGAAATATTTTATTCTCTCACAAGACAAGAGGGAAAACCACAAACGAGATAACGTCGCTTCCTTAGACAAATTTGTATATCTCTCCAAAACACAGCCTTTTTCACAACCATGCGACCAATTTTATATATTTACCACTGTTGAAAAAATCATTTTAGGATTTAATACCTAACCAAAAATTTATTTAAAGAAAATAAATGCAACAATCATAATATACATTTACGAGTATATCCCAAAGAATATGAATATAAACCATCTTGTATTAGATAAGATTATATGAAAATAAAATTTTAAAGTGTAATTCACTTCTAGGTGCAAAACTTCATAGACTCAATACCACATATCAGTTTATATAAATTCAAATAAAAACCTATATCAGTATGTGAATAATTACCTCAGAAAATTTTGTATTTGATTAAAAAAATTCAGAAAATTCCTGGAAATTGAATGAGAAGTTGACGTAAAAATAACCTGAAATAAGCTACACTATCATTGGAACTTTCCTATTTACATTGCTGAAACAAATTAGTCAACTTATGAATAACAAGCCAACAAAAAATGGAGATTGCCAGAAAACTGTATAATCAAAGCTAACCTATCTGATATAACGTAACTAAATCACAGGCGCTATCGAACCCGTAGGTTCATGGCTCTATCCAGAGCTAATATCTTCTAATCATTCCCTGTGTAATCCACTTCCTCAAATCATGGTTAATGTTATTCTCCCACCTCCTTCTTGGCCTTCCTACTAGACCTTTCCCTCTGGTTTTCCTACAATGAGTTTCCATGCCCCTCTTAATTTCCCATTCTTGCTACACATTCTGTCCATAACACCCTAGGAGTATTAACTGTTTTTCTTACATCTGGCTTCCTATTTTTTTTTCGTTTATACTGGTTTTTCCTTCTTGTTTTGCTTTTTTTTACCTGTTTGTTAACGTTCTTTAATTATCACATAGACATAAGAACAGGACACACACACCCAGACCCAAGGTGGAGATTTAAAATCCCCTACCCCGCCGGGAATCGAACCCGGGTCGCCGGAGTGGAAGGTAGGGACTCTACCGACTACGCCATGGCGATTGACATCTATAAAAATCAGGCAGCTCACTATTATGACATAGTCTTCTCTATTCGCCTGTCTGTTCATCTCTCATTGATTCAAACATTTTCCTAAGAAACTTTATTCTTAAATACTCGTTATCTTTTCTCCTTCCTTAAAGTAAGAGACTACGTATCGCATTACATTTAATATAACTGGGAGAATATCACTATTATACACTTTCAGTTTAAAGTTTTCTTAGAGAAGTTGAGACTATAAGATCCGCTTTCATGTACAATAACACGCATTTCAAGAATTGAGCCTAAGTTTAATTTCTTTGTCCAATTCATTCCTGTTTGTAAAAATTGTTCATAGATATTTTTATTTCAGTCACTTCATCACAATTTCACTCAGTTGTCATTAACTAACTGTCCATTATATTATATTATGTATGTCTATTTGTGACCCAATGATATGATGGGTAATGATGATGGTAATGATACGCCAGGAGAGGCCTTAATCATAAACTTAATCCAATGAGGTGAATAAGATAATTATGGCCAGTTGATGTTTGCGGAACGTTTGGACCTTAACGTTTCCTGACATTTGATTACCCAGGAAATTTGTCCCGACCTGGGATTGAACCCGGGTCTGCTTTGTGAAAAGGCAGCACGTTACCTCTAGACCACAGTGGACTTACGTATTATTGTTATCCTAATAGTTAATGTTAATAAGTTAAGGGAATTGTTATGGGCACTTATGTAGCTAAAATATATGACAATATAAATGTTTTAAATTGTATTGGGAAATCCTTGAGAAAAAGGCTATTACATAGACGTAAATGGGAGAATAATATTCGGATGGATCTTAGGATATAGATATCGGAGATATGAACAGAATTCAGTTGGCTGAGGTTAAGGACCAGTGCAGAGCCTTATTGAATGCAACAGTAAAGCTACGGGTTCCAGAAGCCATACAGTTGATTGTTGTATTTTAAAATTTCGTTCTAAAAATATGCTAATCTTCTGACAAAACTCCAAAGTATATCAACAGTAATCTAACAAGTTTGTGTTTTTTTATGAAAAAATCACGAGCGACAAAGTCGCGAGTGATTTTGTCTAATGAAAGACTCAAACTCGCGTTGGATTTGGACTGACGATTTAGCGAATAATACAACATCAGAAGCTAAAAATAATTATAAAGTTTATTTTTTTCAAATGTGAGGTTATGTATTCCGATATTAATTCCGGCGATTTCTAAGCCGGCTGCATAGTTATAAATAGCATATCTTTACTGTTAAATCTCTTTGGGTTTGGAAAAAATCAATAACAGATAATTGTATGAGAATAACTATTAACAATAATTCAGATTTATTATACAACGTTAATATTTTTTTAAAGCAACAGGACTAACATTTTTTTGGTAATTTTTGAACTTGTTTTCTTTTGGCATTTCTTGCTGTACCATATCGATCGTACATTGTTAAATCGATTTCCTTGTCAAAGAAGTTATAGCTCATTACGAACAGGAAGAGGCAATTTTATCAACAGGAAGAGGCAAAATTATCGGTCTATGAGATAAATAGTCATTAAATTACTTTTTTTTTGTAATTTTTGAAGTTGTTTTCTTTTGGCATTTCTTGCTGTACCATATCGATCATATATTGTTGAATCTAAATCCTTGTCATCCTTGTGAAATAAGTTAATTTGCGGAGATACCTCTCATTACGAACAGGAAGAGGCGAAATTATCTGTCTATGAGATAAATAGTCAGTATGGCCTATAATAAAGGTTTCACGGGTTAAGTTTTAAGACTCGTTACGGTCCTATAGATTCCAATTCAAAATTTGGATCCATCTCCTCTTCGCTCCACCAACATTTGTTCTAATGATATGACCATAAAGTATTAAAAACAATATTCAGATTACATAAATAAGTTATATTACAATTGATTTCCGCACATTGCGGTACGAATGATAATGAAAAACCGACTTCTTGCTTTAGGAATATAATCAAATTGTTCCAAAATTATATCAAGCTCTCTCTTATAATTCTGTAAAAAATGAGCAATTAAATAATCTTAAAAGCTAACTAACTAACTAACTCACTGGCACTATCGAACCCGTAGGTTCATGACCGCGCGGACATAAGCTCCTCATACATCCCTACCCCGAGCCAATGTTTTCCAATCATTCTGTGTATAATCTACCTCCCTCAAATCATAGTTAATATTATTCTCCCACCTCCTTCTTGATCTACCAACTGGCAGTTCTCCTCTGGTTTTCCTATAAGAACCATCCATGCACGTCTCTCATTCCCTCATTCCCCATTCGTGCCACATGTTCTGCCCATTGAAGTCTACGAGACTTAATTGTTCGTATTATATCTGGCTTCCTATAAAGACCAAGTAGTTCATTGTTATGTAGTCTTCTCCATTCACCTGTCTGTTCATCTCTCTTTGGTCCAAAAATGTTCCTAAGAACTTTATTCTTAAATTCTGACAATCTTCTTTCCTCCCTTAAAGTAAGAGTCCATATTTCACATTCATATAATACAGGGTGTCCCATTCAAACCTCCCACATTTTAATTAATCATAACTAATAAACTATGCGGAATTTTGAGAAGAGGTTGGTATTATAAGAAAGAAAAACTCAAAGAATTTTCATTGCCACACACTAAAACACCTCTATATGTGCACCATTAGTAGCACGAACAATGTCAAGTCTGTATTCGATTTCGTGCCTACATGTCCATTGGTACTGTTGCAATTGTGTCAAAGATACGGGTTCGTAAATCATGAAGATATTGTACTGGAGTCGCAATCACGCGGTCTTTTACATGCCAGAAAACAGTTTGTGCTAGTTGTTGAGGAGTCGCCATTTTGTTTGTTATTATTGTCCAACATGCGACAGATGAATTAACTGCAACAATGAAAACAAAACTTCTTTGAGTTTCTCTTTCTTTTAATACCAACCTCATTTCATAATTCCGCATACTTTGAGAGTTATGATTAATTAAAATGTGGGAGGTTTGAATGGGATACGGTGTAGAACTGGTAGAATATTAGTTTTATATTTTTTCGGTTTAAATCTTAAAAAGCTATTGTTTAAAATCATAATGGTGAACAAGCAATAGGAAAACGTTGAGTTAAATAATTTGACATAGATTTGACCAGATTTAGTACCAGAACTTCTGAGAGTATTTGCAGTAACAACTTTCAGATAGTTTTTAGGTCACGATTGTCCTTACAAGTTTCATAGTGCAATTGTATCCACTGATTGTCCTTCTTCTAATCTTATAGACATGGATAGAGATCTCCTTCTTGTCAATTCATTAAAATTTCAAAACTTAGGGTGAATAAAGTGTTGGCATCACCGTAAATTGGCCAATATAACCTCCAAAAATGTACCATATTCTTAAGGGCACGCGGTACTAATTTTCTTGTAATTTGGTTTAAAAATATGCAACATACAAAAATAATTTTTTCAGCTCATTTTTAAGTTATGACCATGAAAATTATGCCACTAATTAAACAAGTCTTCGTAAATATAATGGCACTCTGGTTAATTTTTTAGACATATTTCTTTATAAGTAATTTGAAACATAAAAAAATTAAAATTAAAAATCCAACTTCTTAAAAGTATTGTCTTGGTACAATTTTTCCAAAAACTGCTTAGCCAATTGTTTCCAAAATTTTGTTATTGTCTATAGTTCATTTGACAATAATAAGGTTTGTTTGTGTTCAGATATGGATTGTTATTTATTTTTAAAAAATTCAAAGGCCATTTTTTTGTTAAAAATTTTACATACTTTTTTTTTAAATTTCAATCACTATCAATAGCACAAAGATAAATTTACCTAATTATTATAGAGCTCTTTAAACAGCACATTTTTGCCATAAATTATTCTCCTATATTTCATAGGTTCAGATAAAAGTGTACCAAAGTATGAAAATGCAAAAAAGAAAAAAATGTGCACATTAGCAGAACACAGAGACGCCATTTTAAAAAATACATTTTTATGGGCTTGAATGTCCAAAATCGACGAAATAATATTACACATTGATAAAATACACCTTCCTGGAATTTTTGAAGCAGAAAGAAAAAAAAAAACAATCTATTGGGTGCCCTTAAAACTCGATAATTTTCTGATTAATTTTTTTGTTTTATGTCCTGGATAAAGGAACAATCTAATTTTCTAGCCCTAAAATCTGAACTTGCAGAACCACTAGTGATTTTTAATGACATTAAAACTCTGTATGTGATCCTTAGTTTAAAATAATCTATTGACAAGTCGTATCTCTTCAGGAACGGGAGGCTTGGGGGATATAAATGAATCTGCAAAGGTAAAGGATAAACTAAGAAAAAGAAAAATGAAATAAAACCTGAACCTAATAAATAAATTGATTTTATGATATGGACTACTAGCTAATACTCGGCGTGCGCTGCTACGTCTAAATAAATTAAACGTGTTTTTATGTTTATTTGAATAAGCAAAAATAAAATTAATTATAAATGTATATAGTAATTGTTTTAGATACCCCATGCTGAATACCCGGCGTTGCATGGAAATCTAAAAAAAAAAAAAACCGAAGCGCGACAGACCTATAAGGCCCTTGACCTACCAGTCAGCTGCTGACCTCACATCCACATGTGTTAATCACAAAGGTAGAAATCATCTAGCCAGTGTAGGGGTTACATGTGGTCAGCATGTCGGATCCACCGGCCGTTATAGCTGGTCTTCTCAACCTGGAGTCACTACTTATTGTAGCTACCCAAATTCCTCACGATGCTGGGTGGGCACCGGTCCCATACTGGCCGAAATTCCTTGAGAAAATTTCTTCCCCCATGGGAACTCGAACTAGCGAAAGTCCTGTAGCTCTGCGCCAAGGCTTCTTGCCTTAACCACTCGGCTACGGCGCGGGAATCTACTTATCCCAATATTCCTGGCAAATATGGGCTGAAAGACAAAACTCGTTATGGTGAATTATCCATAAAAGAATACCCACTAAGTGCTGCTACGCTTGCCCGGAAATCTACTTACCCCGATCTTCTTGACATCAATGAACTGAAAGGCAAAAATGGTTATTATGAGTTATACATAAAAAAGATAGACATATCGATGGTCCAAAACCATATTGTTCGAAGTCCATTTTGTAAAAATTTTTGTCGTGTTTCTTACGTTTCGTGTCCCGTGTCCATGTGCATTGTGAAATGGACAGGCATTCAACATTTCGGTTAAAAATGTACAAAATATTGTATTCCTGTTTTATTCTCACAATGCACATGGACATGGGACATATAATATTAATTTAATAACAAGAATAATTATTCTATGAGATCTACTTACAATAATATGGTTGTAGGCCATCGATATGCTGTCACGGTTTTTTGTATACATATATTTTTAAGATATTCAATTCTACGTACATTAATTTGGTTTGTTTGTTATGGTTTGGGCAGCGTAAGCCATTTAAGTATCAAAAAAGCTATTTTTTTCGTGCACCGATGCTCCCCCTTTTTTTAGCTCCGGCCCTATAGTCCGATTGAGGGTCTTTCCACTTTTCAGCGGTTGCCCTTTTACCAGCCGGCTGCTGGCCCTTCACATCCACATGTGTCAATCACAGAGGTAGATGATCAACAGCCAGTTTAGGGGTGACATGTGGTTAGCATGTCGAGTCCCCCAGCCGTTATAGCTGGTTCCTCAACCTGGAGCCGCTACTTATTGTAGCTACCCAATTGCCTCACGATGCTGGGTGGGCATCGGTCCCATACTGGCCGAAATACCATGAGAAAATTTCTTCCCCCATGGAGACTCGAACCAGCCCAAGTCCCGTAGCTCTGCACCAAGGCTTCCTACCTTAACCGCTCGGCTACGGCGCGGGACGGCCCTATAGTACGTAGGCTAAAATGTTATATACATTAATTGTCTCACACAAAAAATTCTAAATGATGAGGGGGGGGGGAGAATATATATATATATATATATATATATATATAAAATCGGTCAAGTAATTTTTGAGTCCATAAAGGAGAGACAAACAGACTCTCACTCATTTGTATATATATATATATATATATATATATACTAGCTAATACCCGGCGTGCGCTGCTACACCTAAATAAATGGTAATGTGACTTTGCATTCAGTTGAATAAGTAAATGGAAAAATAAATATAAATGTATATCGTTTTTATTTTTAGATACCCCGTGCTGATTACCCGGCGTTGCTCGGGAATCTACGCATCCCGATGTACTTGGCATAAATGAGCTGAAAAAAATCCGTTATTTTGAGTTAACCATAAAAGAATACCCGCCGTGCGCTGCTATGCTTGCCTGGGAATCTTCTTATCCTTACCTTCTTGGGATCAATGAAAGAAAAAAATGGTTATTGTGAGTTATCCGTAAAAGATAAACAAATGCTGTCGCGGACTTTTCTGTAGAGTTTTTTGAGATATTCAATTCTGTGTACAATAATTTTGTTTATTTATTATGGTTTAGGCAGCCTAAGCCATTTAAGCGTACAAAAAGCGAAAGTTTTTTTTTCACGTTTTTTTCCGCTACAGGAGATGATTTTTAAGGGTGAAGGGCTTGATCATTACAACTATTTTATAACCTGTAATCTTCCCGGGAAAATCCTGAACATTTTGCAAAAAGCCCCATGACAATCGGATGACTGGTATAGCAGCAATGCTTGCCCGGGAATCTACTTATCCCGATTTCCTTGGCATTAATTAAAGACAAAAACGGCAATTGTGTGTTATCTGTAAAAGATAAACATATGCTGTCGCGGACTTTCTTTCTAGAGATTTTTGAGGTATTCAATTCTCTGTACATTAATTTTGTGTATTTGTAATGGTTTAGGTAGCATAAGCCATTTAAGGGTAAAAAAAGGGAGGACGTTTTCAGGTTTTTCACTACAAATGGTGTTTTTAAGGGTGTAGGAGTTGAGTATATCAGCTCTCTTATATTCTATGTTCATTCCGGGAATCTCCTGAACATTTTTTTCAAAAAACCCATCACAATCGGACCAATGGTGTGGCCGCGCATAAAGTAGGGCCTACGAAGAAACATTCATTTTTATATGTTAGATATAGACAAAGGTGATATCATGTGAACCGCGCTTAAGGGAGGCGAGCTTTGACAATGGAACATTCAATCTCTCGGAAACATTCAACAGCTTATCCAAACAGAAGCTAACGCAAGATTCGTATCTTAATTCAGCATTATTCAATCGGTCCTCTAATCATTAGACTCTTTCATTACTAGAAAACGAACATATATCATATGTAGATCTAACTTGCACACTGTGAAATACTGTTTTATTTATTCTCACATTTATATACAGTGTATTTGACATCTCCCTGTGATCATTTAAAGCTTCTAACCAATTTCCATTCGTTTCTGTTTTCCACGCCCCTTTCTCCAGGCCTCTTTCTTCCTTTGTTTTTTACTACTACTTGTCTCCATATTAGATTTGGTCTTCCCTCCTCTTCCTTCTTTCTGTCGGATTCCATTCATAAATCTTCTTTGTAGTCTGTACTCCCTCTTCCTTCTCATTTGTTTAATTTTCTACTAGAAATTTTCATATTTTCTCTTATAATGTAATTTCCGGTTTTCTATCTCGATACCCTTGCTGGTCGTTGTCAGAAGTCGATTTTTGTTGAATTTAACTTGCAAATTGTTATTGCTTTAAAATGCTATATCTCTGAGTCATATATTATTGTAAATAATACTCAGCGAACATCTAAAAAAACTGTAAAATTCTGTCCCATACTGTATAAATATTGTTTGCTAATATTTTGTGTTTCCAATAAATGTTATACGATTCATTTTAATAATTGTCCTGCCATTTTAGAATCGATTTTATATTATGAGATCGGAAATGTGCCTTTCTACCCTAGATTCTAGATAAAATATCATAAAATACCTAAAGCGTTCTAAATTAAATTTTAAATAAAAAAATACTAAAATAAAAAATATAGTATTTAGTTTTATTTTTAAAACAGTAAAAGTAATAGTATATTACGATGCGAGGTTGAGAAGTGTATTTTACAGAAGCAAAGAAACAGTTTAAAAACCAAGCGATAGCGAGGTTTTTAATTTCCGAGATTCTGAAAACACTTCACAAACGTGCCTTATACACTACTTTTTGGCGCGATGGTATTTTCAAAATAATAAATAATAGTAAAACAATATATTTTTTGGAAATATTTGCGTTTATTATAAACAGTTGACTAACGTTAACAGTGTGGGTAATGTTTATTAGTTGAAACTACAGCAGGCCGTGACACCAATCAGTCATAAACTGGCGGCAAGTACGTATTTATTGTTTTATATTATTTCAAATAAAGTTCAGCTCATTATAATGCAGTGATTTGTTTCGTATAATGTATAATAACACTATATTTTGGATACATTTTTGTATATACTTTGTACGTAGTGTACATAAAGGAGAGTGTTTTTACTTCCCGCACGAGGTTTGTAAAATGTAATATTATAGTTCAGTTATTTAGGTTGACAACCGCGAAATCTAGAAAGTTGAACTTTCAATCATGGTCGCCATTTACTGTAAGTACGGCAAAACGCACTATCGCGTAAAAATTATATTTCCTTGTCCTCCTCAGTTCTATTGTCCAGTCTGCAACACACTTTTAAACATGTTATGTTGGAATCCTTGTATTAATGTTTTAATGTTTGGGAATATATTTCCAGCTAACTGAATATGTCCAATCATCGTATTTTTTATTTTCATATTTCATGCTACAAGAAATAAAATTAATTTATTATAAACTATCTAATACCCGGCGACTCTGTTACGCCTAAATAAGTGAAAATAAATGTGCTTTATGTTTAGTGAAAGGAAAAATAATTATAAATTTATATTTCTTTTAGATACTCCGTGCTGATTACCCGGCGTTGCCCGGGAATCTACTTAACCCGATGTTCTTGACATAAATGAGCTGAAATACGAAGATTTAATGTGTTTTATGTTTAGTTAAATAAGTGCCCGAGACAAATTCTTTTTTTCCTATATCTCACCTGATGACGCCAAAAGAGCAGTATTACGTATTAAGTCTAAAGCACAAGGAATAGACAATATAACAATAACTCTCCTGCATAAATAATAGACATTATTCTCCCAACAATAACCCACATTTTTAATGCCTCTATAATGACCGGGACCTATCCCAGACTCTGGAAAATGGCTCTAGTTCGTCCTACACCGAAATCAAACACTCCCACAACACTCGATGATTATAGACCAATTAGTATTCTTCCCTGTTTATCTAAAGCACTGGAACACATAATACACTCACAGTTAACAGACTACCTCATCACACACGACTTACTTGATAAGCATCAGTCTGGTTTTAGAACAGGACATCATACAAGTACTGCACTACTTGACATTGTAGAGGACATAAGAGACTCAATGGACAAAAGCAAACTCACCGCAATAGTCCTACTCGACTACAGCAAAGCCTTTGACACAGTAGATATAGACTTAAAGCTAGCGAGACTAAAGACACTACATCTGTCGGAAAACTGCCTTGATTAGATTACATCTTACCTCACAAATCGTCAGCAATCAGTTTCTGTTAAAAATCGCATTTCTTCCTGGCGCTTGGTGAAGAAAGGGGGTACCTCAAGGCGGCGTCCTCGCTCCTCTTCTCTTCTCGATTTTTTATTAATGACGTGACCAAGAAACTACAAAACTGCAAGCATCATCTTTACGCCGACGACCTACAGATTTACACACACTTTAGGCCTGACGAAATTAATGAATATATTGACAAAGTAAACACTGACCTCAGGCATATATCTTTATGGTCCAGACAATATGGGCTGAAACTAAATGTAAACAAAACGCAAGCAATAATTATCGGACATCCAAGGCTATTACACTTCATAAACAATGGCAATATGCCGGCCGTCATATTAGATAATGAACAAATTCCTTATACCGACGTCGTTAAAAACTTGGGATTTTACTTAGATTCTAATTTAAATTGCCATGTGCAAGTAAAACAAACATATAAAAGAATCTTCTCCATAATGCATTCCCTAAAGCGACTTAAACATGTTCTTCCTACAACTCTTAAAAGAATTTTAATCCAAACTTTAGTGATGCCGCATTTTGACTATTGTGACGTTCTACTAACTGACATAAGTGACGGATTGTCGGACAAACTGCAGCGTGTCCATAATATGTGTATCAGATTCATATTTAATGTTCGAAAATACGATCACATTTCTCCATTATTCCACGAATTGTCATGGCTACATCTAAAAGAGAGAAGAAAATCGCACTGTCTAATTCTCCTATTTAAGATCCTACATACCTCGATTCCCAATTATTTATCATCCCGTTTCCAGTATCTATCCTCAAACCATAACTTAAACACAAGATCACAACATAGTCTCTTACTTAATATACCGCAACATAGGACATCACATCACTCACTCCATGTCATATACCATCTCCACTTCTCGCAACTGGAATTCCCTGCCACAAGAAATAAGGGGCTGCCGGACATTGGCATCTTTTAAAAGAAATCTAAATTTATATTTGCTCTAAACTCGACTTCATTATTATTCAGTGTAAGATATATATATATATATATATATATATATATATATTAATTGATGTTTCCCGTATAATGTATCATATTTATATTATTATAATTATTATTATTATTATTATTATTATTATCGTATCATTATTGTTATTACCCTATAAAATATTGTTTGTACATGACATTTACATTGCTACATTTATTGTATCTTTAACTGTTTATAATTAGTATAGTGTATATCTATATTTGTCAAATATTTATTTGTATTTGTGCTGGTTGAGTGGAAGAGAGGGCCTTATGGCCTTAACTCTGCCAGAATAAATAAAGTATTATTATTATTATTATATTATTATTGGTAGGAAAAATTTATATCGTAATTATTTTTAGATACCCCGTGCTGTTTACCCGGCGTAGTCCGGGAATCTACTTATCCCGATCTTCTTGGCATAAATGAGCTGAAAGACTAAAATTAATGCACTTCTTATTATTAGTTGAATAAGTAAAATGAAAAATAAATATATATGTATATCGTAATTATTTTAAGATTTCCCGTTCTGATTACCCGGTGTTGCCCGGGAATCTACTTATCTCGATCTTCTTGGCATAAATGAGCTAAAAGACAATATTCGTTATTGTGAGTTATCCGTAAAAGAATACCCGCCATGTGCTGCTATGCTTGCACAGGAATGTACGTACTTGTCTCGATCTTCTTAGCATCAATGAAAGACGAAAATGGTTATTGTGTGTTATCCGTAAGAGATAAACATATGTTGTCACTGGAGCTTTTTTGAGATATTCAATTCTGTGTTCATTAATTTTGTGTATTTGTTATTGTTTAGGCAGCGTAAGCCTTTTAAGCGTCTAAAGAACAACTTTTTTTTTCACGTTTTCCACTACAAAGGGCGATTTTTAAGAGTGTAGCCTATCTTCATTCCGGGAATCTCCTGAAGATTTTGCAAAAAGCCTCATCACAATCGTATCAACGGTATGGCCGCGCATAAAGTACGAACGAACAAACAAACATTCATTTTTATATATTAGATAATTTTTGGTTATTCTGTAAGAGATATTTAAACATGGAAATAAACTAGTATTCTAATTTTGTATCAAAATGCTGAGGGGGATTTAGAAGGGAGACATGAGGGAAGACTGCGATAATGAGAAGACTCAAAAATGCGAGAGGTTGATGTGAGCTCGTTAGAATCTTGTAAACATATTATTATGAGAACTAATGTTCTTGTTCCCAAGGAGACATTCGGCACTTCTCAAAAGAATTCGTTTTCCTTGTTAAACACACAATTCTCTCTCCTTCCCTTCAAATCTAAGAATTTTTATTTCCCTTGATCAGAACACTTCTCAAACAAACAAACAAAAGTTTGTGAATATTTGGTTTTGTTGACTGACTAAAATCCTACTCGTTAGAAATGCGAACCAAATGTTATTCAAACAAATTGTATCCTTAATATTGCGGTTAATTTCTAAATATTTTATTACACTGGTCGACAAAAATGAACTTTTTTCTTTCACAAGAATAAAAATATAAGATTTTAGAAGTATTTTTCATCCTGAATTTAAATATCATTTCAATTTTTCCTATCAGGCAAGAGTTTTCTGAGATATTCATTTACATTTTTTATAATTTTTATAATTTTTAATGAAATCCATCTAACTCTAACTCATTCTGACTTACCTAGAAAGTGGTAGATAGTGATTTTCGGCCATATTTTGCATCTGGAACATCTCTCTTCTTGGTCCAACAGTAGTCACCCAGCATATTAGAACTCCATTTGCCTTGGTACATCATTTGCATCGTGGAAATTTGCTGATGAAAACGCCCACCGTGCTCATCAGAGACTGCCCCAAGATTTTCCAGAAAGAAGTCCGGAAGAAGAGAACGCTAAAATCAGTTTGAAAGAAGTAGCTGTCACAAAAAAACTGTGCCTGATGGAAACATTCTGACTACATATCTGAATTAAGTATGAAAAATGCACTAGATTCATTAATCAGATTTCTTGTGAAGAAAACCTTGTCGACCAGTGTTATTACCAAATATATATTTCTAGCTTACTTTTTTGTGAGGAAACAAGAATGTAAAACAAAATTTTAGATTAAATACCAAATATTTATAGTAGATGTTATGAACAATTAAATGCATTTCTTTAAATTTTAACTCAAGAACATTGATTTTTGTAGTAAAGACAAAATGTAGGGTTCTAGTGGACTTAATTTACTTATTTTCTGTAGAGATTGGTCAAATTATCAATATTGTAACGAACAGGATCGGCGAAAACGTAATAATACTATAATGATCATTTAATAATAATAATAATAATTCTCATTATTTATTTATATACAGATTTTTAATGTTTACACATCTTCCTGTGCCTAAAATTTTATTTTCGTTCTCCACTCATCTCTATCCATCCACTCCATGCCCTCCGGTCCTCTTGTTCTCATTCCAGTTCTTATTTCTTGCATCTACGAGTTTCGAGGTCTTCCTATCTTTCTTCTTCTAGGTGGACACCATTCCAATGTTTTTTTGGGGTAACCTTTCTTTTTGCATTCGTCGTACGTGCCCATACCAATTTAATTGCTTATATCTTATATTAGTTACTATTGAATATCTAACATTCATTTATTCTCGTATGACAGTATTTATTTATTTATTTATTTTAATTTTGAACATCCTGCTGCTCCCCTTATGAAATCAATTTCCATCGACATAAGTTTTAGTCTAAGTTTTTGCTTGAATTTCCAAACTTCAGCTCCATTTGTGACAGTACTTCTCACTATTGAATTATATATTTGTAACTTACTTTTCCTGGTTATATGTCTGTTCTATAAGACTCCATTCATCCTTACTGTTATTGCTCTACTTTTATTTATTCTGTTCTTAATATCACTTTCTTGTTTATCCTTTTCATCTGCTTTTACTCCCAGATACTCAAATTTATCACATTCTCTAATATACCCCCTTTGTTCTAATAATAATAATAATAATAATAATAATAATAATAATAATAATAATAATAATAATAATAATAATAATAATAAAATAATAATAATAATAATAATAATTATTATTATTATTATTATTATTATTATTATTATTATTATTATTATTATTATATTATTATGGATTCAACACAGGAAAAGCCTCCAAATTTCCTTTCGTCTATGAAGATATAATAGACTAGCTAATACCCGGCGTGCGCTGCTACTCCTAAATAAATGTTAATGTGTTTTTACCACCAGCCGTGCGCTGTTGGTACTCATGTTATACTTGCCCGGGAATCTGCTTATCCCGATCTTCTTGTCATCAATGAAAGACAAAAATGGTTATTGTGAGTTATCCGTAGAAGATAAACATATGCTGTCGAGACTTTTTTGTAGAGTTTTTTGAGATGTTCAATTCTGTGTACATTAATTTGGTGTACTTGTTATGGTTTAGGCAGCGTAAGCCATTTAAAATTTAAGCGTCAAAATAGGAACTTTATTTCACGTCTTCGCTACAAAGGGTGATATTTGGTGGTGAAGGAGTTGAGTATTACAACTCTCTTATAGCCTATGTTCATCCCCGGAATCTTCTGAACATTTTTCAAAAAGCCCCATCTCAATCGGATGAACGCTTGCCCGTTTCCCAGGAATCTACTTATCCCGGTCTTCTTGGTATCAATGAAAGACAAAATGGTTATTGTGAGTTATCCGTAAAAGATAAACATATGCTGTCGAGGACTTTTTTGTAGAGTTTTGTGAGATATTCAATTCTGTGTACATTAATTGGTGTATATGTTATGGTTTAGGCAGCGTAAGCCATTTAAGCGTCAAAATAGGGACTTTATTTCACGTTTTCACTACAAAGGGTGATATTTAGTGGTGAAGGGTTTGAATACCACACTCTCTTATAGCCTATGTTCATCCCGGGAATCTCCTGAACATTTTGCAAAAAAACCCATCAAAATGGATCAACGGTATGACCGCGCATAAAGTACGAACAAACAAAAAACATACAAACAAACAAACACACAGAGAAACATTTTTATATATTAGATAACAATTAAAATAGGAAAATTACAACTAGGTGATTATAATAATAATAATTAAGTGGAATAGTAATTATAATTATTACTATTATTACTGATTATTGTTGCTAGAGAAATGAGAAAATATTATTTCCATCTTTAAAAATATGCTTCATTTTAATCAGAACTTGAAACTAGGCCTTATGAGAGGGTTTTCGTAAATATATGTTGTTATTAAATTCACTGACCAAGATGGCCTAAGGGTTACATTTATTACCTCTGGTTCCGAGGGTCGTGGTTTCAAACCCGGCCGGGATCGATGAATTTTTAGAATGAAAAAAATGCTAAGAATAAATACTCCGGGAAGAACTTTAAACTGTGGATCCCGTGTCTGAAGATTTTCGGGCTCGCAAAAAATCCCCAGGCCTAATTCGGAGTCTCTTGAGAAAAATTTAATCGGCTTATTCCATCTAAGTAATACTTTATTTGCCTACAAGATGTCACTTTGAGGCGATGTACTAAACACGTGTCACTTGCTGAAATCTGTAGGGAAATTAGTTTAACTAAAATAACTTGGTTAAGTAATTCCTGATAGGGAGTACCCTAGTACATTCCTTGTAATGTCTAAGTATAGACTACTTATTAAAATCAATTCCTTCTTATGAAATTTTATATCATATGTTGTGAAGAAGTAAATTGCTGTCCCCAGTTGTGGTGACATTTTGAAGAAGAATTTGTGTCCCAAAAAGAATTACTGGTTCAGGTTAGGTTTAATTTTCGGTAGAGCCGGATTCTCTTCTCAAGTTCGGAAGTTGGTACACTGGATAGGAAAACACTTTAAAATCACTGAAAACTGTTTCTTGTAGAAATAATTGTAAATTTATTTTCTATTTAATTTCCCAGCAGATTAAGTAAATGTAAGTGGTATTATTCTCCACTATCAATTAAAATGAATTCTTTTCTTTTCTGGAATCAATTATTCTTGTATTAAATATTACATTTTATCTTGAGAACTCATTTTGCTTCTATCTTTGTTGAAAGTTATATGCAGAATGACTAGTGTAATTGTTTTATAATTTTAAAGAACATTATTACATCACGTGATGTTATATTAAATTCTATTGGTTAATAGTTCCTTAAATATAAGGTTTAAATTTGATTTGTTAAATAAAAAAAGTTAATTTTTTAACATCCAATCAGAGTTTAGTTTACTTTATTTAACAATATGAAGTTAAGCAGGTGTTCTTATTACAGTTATAACAGAAAGCTTTATAATTTTGACAACAATGACTTAAAACAATTTTTAAAAGTATTCTTTACAAAGACTGTTATGTAACACAATTTCTTCAATTGTTACTGAAACATTTTTATTCAACAATAACCAACAATGAATTATTTAGAAGATTTTATTTATTTAACTTATATTTAAATATTAAAAGAATTTTAAAATACAAAATGATTAACTTAAATTTTCATATTTATTATGATATTCAAATCCTGCTATAGTTGAAGATAATCTCTCCTATTAAAGATTCAGTTTGATGAACTGTTATTTGTTCTCAGATCTCGTACTTGTTATTTATCGTTGTTTGAAATTTACGTAATGCATTAAGGATTAATGCTATTCGTATGTAAGTATTTAGATAGGCCTAATAGAGAATGCACAAATTCTACATTTAAAACAAAACTTGTTTTTATGAACTGTCGGATCTTGGAAAAGGCAATGAACTTAAAATCAGAATTCGAAAGAAATTATTTGTTGGAGTGAATTCAAAAATTGGGAGTCTCGTCATTCGGGTTTTCCATCACAATGGAACAAGCATTTATTTCTTTTTGTGCTCAAGTACAACCTTTATTTATTTATTTTTTCTTCGCCACCTAATTTACATTCAGCCATGTAAATTTTTAAAGTCAGCTTAAAGTTTGTCAAAAGAATTTCTAGCAAAAACTTGGAGGAGATGTTTTGAAAGGTTTGTGGATACGGAATGCGGACCATGTCGGCAAATTCCAGCTACAGTTAAAAGTTAACAGTAAAAGTGGCCCAACTGCCAAGTGCTGTGCATTCCTAATTAATCATTCCTAACATCCTATAATTTAGTTTCCGCAGCTTCCCTTGTTAAACGCACTGATATGTTACCCTCCAGAGTTGAATTGTTTTTAACTCTCGTTTTTAGATTTTTTAAATTGAAGCATAAATTAAAGTTTGTTATTGGAAGCACTTTTAGATTTCCCTCCCCAAATATAGCAGAAAGACTGGATTTCAAAACTTCTGATATTACCACAATTTGCGGTACTAGTTATTAGCCATAGAAAAACATATTCTTACCTCTGCAGATTAAAAATAAAGGTTAAATAATTAAATAAACGTAATAATAATATAATAATAATATAATAATAATAAAATAATAATAATAATAATATTTTTTATTGTAAGCCCATGTTTTTCCCTTTACAGAGATTTAGGCGCTCTCCTACAGGGAAGAATTTGAACCATACTAATTTAGTTACACTTGTTTTCGTATAGATGTTATTTTGAGTGGTCCGTGGTTAGCGGGAAAATTCGGTAAATTTTGCTTAGAGGCCTTTTCATTCAGGCTTAAGGATTTTTCACGAGCCTGAAAATCTTCATACTCGGGACCCGCGGCTTAAAGTCCCTCCCGGAAGACTTGCTCCTTGGATTTTTCCGTCCTAAAAAAATCCATCGACCCCGGCCGGGTTTGAACCCGCGACCCTCGGGACCAGAGGCAAGGAGCATAACCACTAGTCCATCGCTATTAATAATAATAATATAATAATAATAATAATAATAATAATAATAATAATAATAATAATAACAATGCTTTATTAACTCTGGCAGAGTTAAGGTCATAACTAGGGCTAGGATTTTTATGTATTAAAAGTTAAGATTGCAACATAGTATAATGAGAAGTTAGACCTCTGTCTTTTGTTTTTGTTTCACACACAAACAGCTGAATAGTATAATGAGAAGTTAGACTTCTGACTGTCTTTTGTTTTTGTTTCACACACAACAGTTGAATAGTATAATGAGAAGTTTGACTTCTGACTGTCTTTCGTTTTTGTTTCACACCCAAGCAGTTGAATAGTATAATGAGAAGTTAGACTTCTGACCGTCTTTTGTTTTTTGTTTCACTCCCAAGCAGTTGAATAGTATAATGAGAAGTTAGACCTCTGACTATCTTTTGTTTTTGTTTCACACCCAAGCAGTTGAATAATATAATGAGAAGTTAGATTTCTGACTGTCTTTTGTTTTTTTTTCACACACAAACAGTTGAATAGTATAATGAGAAGTTAAGACTTCTGTCTTTTGTTTTGGTTTCGCAAAAAAACAGTTGAATAATATGTACTATCTGCATTGTATTCTTATATTTTATTACATAAAAAATCCTAGCCCTAGTAATAAGGCCACCTCTTCCACTAAACCAACAAAATAATAAAATCACAGACATATTTATTATTATTTTTTTACTAAAATATGACTAAACAAAAGACAATGCGGATGTAGTCTAGTATTAGCTAACACTAACAAAATATGGAATAAAATAAATTAGCTAAGTAAAGCTTCCTACATGAATATACAGTGTGTTTTAATTATAAAACTTGTTTATACCTTTTTTTTATACCATTGTCCTCAACTACATTAATTCATGTCACAGTCTTCGTTATTTCATTAAATTTCTAAGCTGAACAGATTTCAAAAACCAACCCTCAATTTGACAAAATAGATGAAACATTAACAATAATATGCAAAGAAAACGGCAAACTAAAGATTAATATTTTGGAAGAAATGGAAATCGTCAAGGAGGCGGTGAATAAAAATTTATTGAATGAAAATGTGCCTAGCAACAAATAAATTCAATATCAAGAAGAGCCCTGATGATGATGATGATGATGCCAAGACTTCGAAAAGCTTAGAAATTTAATGATATAACGAAGATCATCATCAGCAGCAGCATCAAGGATTAGACCTACTGGTCTGTTCCGATCTCATGTTAGAATAGGTCTATCCATCTTTTACTGGGTCTTGCAACATTTCTTCGTCCTAGTGGTTTGTAATGAAGAATCTGTTTCGGAATTCTATTGCTATCAATTCTATTCATGTGGTCCATCCATTCATCTCTGTATTATGTAATTCTATCTAATAGTTTGAATATATTCGGTTATCTTCGTATATCCTCAGTTCGCCTTTGATCCATTATTGTATAGCCAGCCGCATTCCTCAGAAACCTCATTTCTGACGTTTTTATTCTTCGTTCCTGGTTTTTGGTTAAGACCCAGTGTTCCGACGATCCATACAGTAGTATTGAAACCGCCATTGTTTATAAAATTTTAAAAGTGTCTCCTTTCTAATTCCTTTGAGACTTCGTTTTAAGGTGCCACACATATAATTAAATGTATTTATTTTGTTTTCAATGAGGAAGATTGTGTCATGAATTATTGTAGTTGAAGACGACGGTGTAAAAAAAAGGGTATAAAAGTTTTATAATTAAAATAATTCTAACCTCAACGGTATGAACATAAAGAAATTAATATTAAAAGTATACAGAGTGTATCAAAATTAATAGCGCATATTGAAATTGTTGTTAATATACGATAATAGAAACAAAATAAGTTAAAGTAAACATGGGTCTGCAAACGAGCCATTTGCGAGATAATTACAAATGTGTGGTTACAAGCCGCCACTGACTTCATTAAGAATCATCTTCCTAATTAGTCAAATTAATTTGAAAAGTAGACTTTTCGTTTAATTGTCTTATATATTGTCTCAAAATTCACTCATAGCTTAACCTGCTAAGAAATACAGTTATTACTTTACATGTTATAGAGTAATATTGTACAATCGTACCTGTTAAAGGAGGTGTTCAAAGTGTCGTCCTTGCATCTGGTTGCAATATTGAACTCGTATCTACAATGAATTTCGAATTCTTTCAAATACTCCCGGATCATCTCGGAATTTTTGACAAGTAATGGCATCAGTGGTGGGTCATAACCACATATTCGGAATAATAAATTTCGCACACGGTTTGTTTGCGGGTCCATGTTTACTGCAACTTGTTTGCTTCTATTACCATATACCGCTATGTTCAGTAGCGGGTGTGACAATTTTGGACAAGAAAAGAAGTGAAGATATTAGGAAGGACTTAAATATTTTTAATTTAACAAATAGACATTATATAGTGAACATATATACATATATTATATACATATATTTTCAGGTGTTACCCGAATGAGCAGTATCTAGTGGTTGAGCTTACTAGAAATACAGCAAAACTTATGTTAAATAGTATTAGAAATAATATAAATATAGGCCTACATACTTAATTATCAACACACTTATGTGGCTTTTGTGTTATACATGACTATTTAACTCATGCCACAAATGCCAGTCAATGACCAATCACGTTTCAATGAATTTTGTTTTACAACCAATGACAGTCGTGTTTCACCGTTCTTTATCGATTTCTCTTTATCAGCTCCTGCTTTTGTGATAAAGAAATCTCCTCCTTTTTTAATGTTCTGAACAGGACAGAACATTATTTTTCTCCAACAAATACATTGAATATAGCAAATAATGAATAGAGTCCATGATTTTACTGATTTGTTTACTAAAAAAATAAATGAATAACCCGTAATGTTCATTATGATATATAGTTTGATGTGTTTCATTATTTCTCCACTTGGGTACATTCTTACAATATTGCGATCTTATTTGGCAATAAATAATATGATCTAGTTGCAGTGAATGAACATAACCTCACATTTCTGATTTGTTTTCAAACATCGCCGTTACATTAAGTACGTAAATATTTTTAAATAACTATAGTTAAACAACGATTTGTGAGTAAAAAGTTTAATTTTATTCGTTAAAATGTCCTAAACAAATGCCACTCTTGATTTCCAAATTCTCTAGATAAATTCACGACTCAGCAAGTGAGTCGTGAATTTATCGATCATTTGGAAATCACTCGTGGCATTACTTATGAAAAATTCCATTCTATTCCACTAAGGGGACCGATTGGTGAATTTCATTTTTTTTTTAGTTTTCATCTGATTGTTTTGAATTTTTTATCACATACATTATGTGCTTATAGAAGCGTTTCTGTAAATTTTAGTGTTTATAAGTAGAACAGTTTCAGAATTATAATTTCTTGAACTATATTTTTAATATTTTTTTAAAAAAATCCTCCTTACGATGCATTTTTAAATATTCTCTGTTGAAATTTCAGATTCAGAGTCTTTAAAACTCCACTAGTCATATTTAATATGGAAAGAATATTCATAAAGGGGACATACTGCTTATTTTTCATTTTTTGAAAAACAAATATTTTTTATCAGTCTTATTATTATTTTCATCTCAATTTAAAAAGAACGCATTTGTCTTAAACTAGTAACCGGATAGCAAATTTCAATTACCATGTATTGGGGAGTCTAACCATTAAATTTCACTTTGATAGCACAAAAATTGCATCGTAAGGAGCATTTTAAGTTTTGGAAAATGTAAAAAAAATGGAAACAGAAAAAAAAAACGCATATTAAAATTTAAGTAGTAATGCTAACCATATGTAGAAGGGCATTTAAACTCTTATTTCACGGACTCAATTTTGTTCCTACAATAAAATGTTTTATATGAAAATGATCCTAAAAAATCAGAGTTATTAAAAAGCAAATAAACAAAAAAATTATTTTTTGCCAATTTTTTAAACATTTTCAGTACTGAATTTCCCAGAATTCTGATTACTAAACGTTCTGGCTTAATTTCCATAACGAATAGTAACCAATAGTTCAGTGATAATACGAATCAACATTATTACAAAATGAATGTACATTGTTATATGGCTTGAATCCATTTTGATTCGATATGTTTAAGAACAAAACAGAAAAGGTTTTAAAAATTTCTAACGGCGAATTGAGTCTTTATGGTGGCTGTGAACGGACCACCGAAGAGAGATCAAGAATGTTGTAAGCGCTGACCTAAACTATAAACATCCCTAATGGCGTAATTGGAGATGCCAATTGTTATATAGCATGCTCCGTTAGCTTATCCCAAACTCTTATTACAACTGTATTACTCCAAACAGAAATGTTAAAAACATTCCTGCTGAAAAAGCTATAACTTGTTTATTAAGGCCTATATAATCTTTAATATTTTCTCTAAAGAATATTTACTTAAAAATAATATATAATAAATACAAATTCCAATAAACCTTGCAATGACTAAATGTTCTGCTTCAACATTTATAAATGGGAATTAACACTATTTTCATATGGAAGTTCGGTTCATACGTTAAATTCCTTATTTAATTTATTCAAGACAAAATGTTTTTTAAAATACAAGTAGTGATTACTTAAAATTAAGAATTAAGCATATTTATATGCTTATCAATTTAATTAGAGTAGATATTTTATTTTAACGAATTATTAATTAATAAAAATTATTGCCACACGCTTAGGTAATGTTAGTCCCACGGTTCACATATAATCAACTAAGTGTACAATAAATAACAGAAGACCTTTTATTGTCTAGATTATGCTATCTACATAAGCTTATACTTTATTTTAGCTTACATGAAAAAATTATATACGAGCATATTTAAATTTTTTATAAATATGTGTGAGGCTCTGTTTTATTCATAACATGTGGTATCATGTCCGGTCCCCCAGCCGTTATAGGTGTTTTTTTCAACCTAAACTGCTAATTACTGTAGCTACCAAAATTCCTCACGATGTTGGTTGGACATCGGTCCCATAAGTTACTGGTTGAAATTCCATGAGAAAATTTCTTCTTCCATGGGAACTCGAACCAGCGCAAGTCCCGTTGCTCTGCGCCTTAAATCGCTAGCTATGGCGAGGGACATCCTTCACAACAACAGAAAAAAAACATGGGCTAAGGTCAGGTGACCTTGGTCGCTAATTGAGAAATGTTAGGTCATTAGCAGTAGCACAGCAAATCCAGTGGTGATGCGGATACTGATTAAAATAATTTCTTACTCCATATATGATATTGGGGTGGTGCTCCATTTTTTTGAACATGTAATGTCAGATATCTCACCTAATTGAAGGAATAGGAACTACTGCAGTATGTGAAGATGCGTTACCCCAGTTACAGTCCGTTTAATCAAGAAAAATGGGCCGTAGATTTGCGTTCGTGATATGACGCAAAATACATTATTTTTCTCTGAATCCCGGACATGCTCAATGGTGATTCAAGGATTCTCTGTACCCCATATTCACATGTTATGGAGATTAATATCCCCATTTAAATGAAAGTAGCTCCGTCAGAGAAAACTAGACGACCAACAAAACCATCATCCTCCATGCCCGCATGCATTTCCATACTGTTAGAGATATGTTAACCAGTTTGATCGACTTTAAATTATAAAAACTGTAGTACTATAAACTGTTTACATATTCAATACAGCCTAATATTTTTGTTGCCAAATTAAGATTATATGGGGATATGAATGTTGTCATACACTGTAGATAAGCCTTTGGACCCTTGTTCTGTTTTTCTTGTTTTGTTAGACGTTGTTGTCAATAACTTTATTTCTTTTACTTTTATTTATTTTAATGCTCGCTGACATTTTCGCTGAAGCACGAAGCAAATTTTCCGCTCGTATTGAGACATAAAAATGGTCTATAGAATGTAAATAAGCTTGTGACAAACAAAGTCATTCTGTTTCTAATATGACAAGCACCGTGGAAAATTCACTGCCATTTCAATTTGTCAGCTAAAGGAACCGCTGTCGAGTTGAGAAATCAAATTCCAATATTTATCACCGAATCTAACAAATGAGCTAAAGAAATTTGTAAATAACACAATTTATGAATTAGTAACTGGATAGAGAGGTCATTTTTAACGGTGACTGAAATTTTACTACCTCTAACCCTCCAATATTTGTCATTGTTATGTTTGTTGTTTGTATGTTCTTCCTTCCATTGTCTGTAAATTCTGAAATGTCCATATAAAATCACTTATTAAAAATCTCTATCTATAATAACGGACCCCAATGCTGAGCCATACCCTCTCCTTTGTTAAGAATTATTAGACCAAGTTAATTTAGTTGCCTTATTTGCCCATAGATGGCATGCGGTCAACACACTGACTTAATGAGACATCTAGCAGACAACTAAGGTGTTACTAGGATGTTGAGATCGGTAAATGTTGCTTAGAGGCCTTTTCATTCAGGCTTAAGGATCTTTTATGAGCCTGAAAATCTTCAGACTCGGGACCCCACGGCTTAAAGTCCTACCCGGGGGACTTGCTCCTTGGATTTTTCCGTTCTAAAAAATCCATCGACCTCGACCCTCGGAATCAGAGGCAAGGAGCATAACCACTAGTCCATCGCGGCCAACTAATTTATTAAAATAATGTTGTTATAGTTATTTAAGCAAATAATTTCTAATTAAAATATTTAAAGTCGGCTGCGGTGGTCTGGTGCTTATGTTCCCTGCCTCTGGTCCCGAGAGTACGGGTTTTGAATCAAAACATTTGTACACGCTTTATATTAGCTTGACCTGTATCTATCTATCTATGTAACCGAATCTTTCAACGCGATTTTCACCCACTTAAAATCATTGGATCGACTTGAAACTTTGTATATTTGTAAAGGACCCGTGACAATACAATAATTTCATTATTTTTCTAAAATCCTGGCCAGAATCATCAGAAAATCAAAAACAGTGTCTTTATATCTATGTAACGGAATATTTGAACACTATTTTCACCCACTTAGAAACATTGGATCGACTTGAAACTTTGTATACTTGTAAAGGACCCGTGACAATACAATAGTTTCGTATTTGTTTCTAACATCCTGTCCAGAATCGTCAGAAAATAAAAAAAAAGTGTCTTTGTATCTATTTTACGGGATCTTTGAACACGATTTTCACCCACTTAGAAACATTGGATCGACTTGAAACTTTGTATACTTGTAAAGGACCCGTGACAATACAATAATTTCATATTTTGTTTCTAAAATCCTGGCCATGATCATCAGAAAATGAAAAAAATGAAAACTGGTATAATAGGTTGCGGACTTGTCGACTTTTTAGTCAATCGTTGTAAGAGCTTTGTTGGTAGAGCGGTGAACTCTAGTGGTAAATAATTTCAGTAATTCATAGGTCGCTGATTCAGATCCGGCTGGGAGGATTTTTTGTAGAAGAGTATTACTTTTAGCTCATACTACAATAGTATAGAATTTAAAGATATTTATATTTTTATCTTATTCTGTAAAATATTAAAACTAAAAAATAAAAATAATAGTTTTAAAAACTAAAACAACACGCTTTATTAGAAAACCGAACTAAAAAAATTAAAAATAATTTTAATTTCCAACACGCTTGGGATAAAATTAAAGTGATCAACAAAAAACGTCATCTTCAACACATATAGAATAAAACTAGAGTTATCAACAAAAATAAAATAATTTTACCATCAAAAGCGTGGGGTGCTTTTTATGATTTTTACATTTTCTTCAGACTTTACTGTTACCAATATCTGTTTATTATCAAATATATTAATTGATATAGAGCACCCCACGCTTTTATGGTAAAATGATTTTATTTTTGTTGATAACTCTAGTTTTATTCTATATGTGTTGGAGATGATTTTTTTGTTGGCCACTTTAATTTTATCCCAAGCGTGTTGGAAATTAAAATTATTTTTCATTTTTTTAGTTCGGTTTTCTAATAAAGCGTGTTGTTTTAGTTTTTTAAAACTATTATTTATTTAAGTAATAATTATATTGTAGACGCAACATGTATATTCATGTTTATTGTAATTTAGATGTAAGAATAATGTTTGTACTTTTTTAACCTGGTTGATAGGTAGACAAGACCTTAAGGCCTTAACTCTGCCTGGTAAAATAAAGCTATTCTTCTTCTTATTCTTATTCTTCTTCTTATTATTATAGTTATTTTTTCTCTTCTTGATATCCAAAAAAGGATTACCAAAAAAGGTAATGGAATGGACACCATCAGGAATGAGAAAGAAAGGACAACCAATCCTCACGTGGACCCAAGGGATTAGAGAAAGTTTGAAGGACTAGGAAATAGAGGAAGAAATGTGTTATAATTGAGATGAATGGAGGAAAATTATGAAGCGAAATTGAAAACAAATCATTGCTGCCGGAAAAATGTGTCAACATTGTTAAAATAATAATATTAATATTAATAACAATAATCTACCTAAAAAGTAAGAATTGACGATTTTCTGCTATATTTCGCCTGTGGAGCATCCCTTTTGATGGTCCAACAATAATCGGCCAGCATATTAGGATTCCATTTGCCTTTATATCTCTTTTCCATAGCTGAAATCTCCTGATAAAAGTGTTCCCCATGCTCATCGCTCACTGCGCCAAAATTTTCCGGAAATAAATCTGGGTTTATTAAAAAAATAATTATTTAAATCCATTAATTGAAATTGAAATAAAAAACTGTAGGTGATGGAGAAATTTCGAATACATTTTTGAAAACATGATAAAAAAACTGCATTAAGTACAACTATTGGTACTCATGAGACAAAAATCATGTTGACTAGTATAATTAATCTTATCATTTATGTTGATTTAGAAGGAATTGTTTGAATGTAAATCTAAATTAAAGTATTTTGGAAAATCTGGGAGAATAACTTCAATGATTATTAAGATTTATAGCATGTTATATCCCTCAAGTTAAAATGTTATGATAATTTGTTTGGGAGAAAGCTAACTACGAAAACGCTCTGAAACACCGGCGTCACCTAGTTATTGTTATATATTGGTTTTGCTTAATTTGGTAGCAACTTGGTGTCGCTTTTCTACCTATAAATGGACAAACCTTAATTTGAAAAAATAAAAGACGATAAATTTAGTCAAGACTGAATAACTCATTTAGGTGATAGAATGGGAACTCTTATTTCGTGTGAAGCAGGTTCGCCCAATTATTTACTTACCAAATCACACGCAATGGTGCACAGATTTAAATAACATCGTCAGCACTTATATACAGTTAATATAGCAATTCATCGATGGAGCTTTTTTTATTTATAAAACACTGTAACTAAAACGTTTAACAAATTAGGTACTTATTATTTATTTTATTATGCATTACAGGGTCTCTTGCCGTCCCAATTTCTCACGAAAAACATTGAAGTGTAAATATTTAAAACTGTAAAATTTTCCAGTTATATTATTTGGGTGCGAAAAATAGACTCTTACTTTAAGGGAGGAGAAAAGATAACGAATAATTGAGAATAAAGTTGTTAGGACAATTTTTGGACTAAAGAGAGATGAACAAACAGGAGAATGGAGAAGACTGAATAACAGTGAATTTCAAGCACTTTATAGGAAGTCAGATATAATAAGAACAGTTAAGTCTCGTAGACTGCGATGGGCAGGGAATGAAAGAAGGGCATGGAAACTACTTGTAGGAAAACCAGAGGGATTGCGCCAGGTGAGTATGCCAAGAATGTGGTGGGAGAAGTAGATTTTGCAGGGGATGATTGGAAATATATAGGGATTTATGGAGAACTTATATCCTCGCGGCCATGAACCTACGGGTTCGATAATGCCAGAGGATTATTTATTTAGATATTAATTATTTATTTTTACGACAAGAATTTTCTCCATGTTAATATTCTGTTAGATTTAGAATTGAATATAACATAACATTAGCTTTTATAATACGAATTTTGGTCTAAGTCAGTACACACAAAATTATAGGTTAAACCAAGTAATGTAAGTTATTATTCATCATGATCATCATTGTCATATTCATGAATTAAGTACATAATGCTTCTTGCGGTCTTATTCTTTAACAATATTGACTCCATCTTTTATTCGTTCTTCTTCTTCTTCACTTCTCGGGCTAGGAAAAATGCCTGTTCCGCCTCACAGTTGTTCTGTCCATCTTTTCACTGGCCTTCCTACATTCCTTGAACCACTTGGCTTGTAGTTAAATGCTGCTTTTCGTAATCTTGTTACGTTCATTCTTTCTACATATCTAAACCATTTTTCTCTATATTCTTTGATTTTATCATTCAATGGATATATATTTAACTCTGTTCTTATATCTTTATTCTTTATCCGATCCATTCTTGTGCAGCCTTTTGTTTTTCTAAGGAAGTTCATTTCTACGCTTTGTACTTGTTTGGTCATTACCCAAGTTTTACTCCCATAAAGTAAAGCAGAAACTGCCAATGTTTTATAAAACTTCAATCTAGTATCTCTTCTTATTTTGTTCTTTAATGTTCTGTTTATAGTTCCACATATCATTTGAAATCTTGACAGTTTCATATTTACGTCTCATTCAGTTTTTGTGTTTATAGTAAAATTACAACCAAAATAATTAAAATTTGTTACTTGTTCCAGAGGTTTGTTGTCAATTATGATTTTTGATCTTATATGTTCACTTCCCCAAAATGCCAAAATTTCTTTTATCCTTTGATATGCGGTCATCTTTAATTATTTTTATATCCAATCATTTCTACCTTGTTTTATTCTAAAATATTAGAATAAGTACCTGATATAGCAGTCGTCCTCAATTAAATTAAATTTATGTTTAAGAAACGTCAAGTAGTTAAAACTATGAAGGTCTTTCAGAATTATGTTCCATCTTCTGCGTTTCATTTGGTACTGAATGGAACGCAGAAGATGGAACATGATTCTGAAAGGCCTTCATAGTTTTAACTACTCGACAAAGTTTCTTAAACAGAAATTTAATTTAGTTTAGGACGACTGCTATATCAGGTACTTATTTTAATATTTTTATTACATAACCTCAAAGGCGTTTTACAATGAGTTTTATAAGTATTGATTGTTTTATTCTGTTTACTAATTTAAAGATGTCTAGTTTCCTCCTTACATTTTCTCTTCTTTATATCCCGTAATAGATCTCAAAAGTCTCATTTCCGCTTCTTCAATTCTGTCTTCTGCTTTTCTTGTCAATACCCAATACTCTGATCCAAAAAACAACTTGGTATTGCTATTACTTTATAAAATTTAATTTTGGTTTCCTTTCTGGTGTTTTTAGGGATCTATTAATAACTCCGCATACGTAATTGAATTTATTGATATTCCTCAAATAGGAAATGTTCCAGCACCGAGATAATTGAAACAATCTGTTCTATTACACTGGGCAACAAATTTTCACTTTCAGAATATTGCACAAACTTGGAGATATGCCCTAATATATTTCAGGTGTGGTAAAACCAAATCTGCAAACAGTTTCGTTGTATCATGTCAGGATTTTTTACAAAACTGAGATTAGTGTAACGACTGTGATTGGTTGTATGTAAATAAAAAGTAATTGAAATATGATTGGTCAGCGACAGCGTATGTTTATCTTTTACAGATAACACACAATAGCCATTTTTGTCTTTCATTGATGCCAGGAGATCGGGATAAGTAGATTCCCAGGCAAGAATGTGCTGCCTTACCATTCATCCGATTGTCATGGGCCTTTTTGCAAAATGGGAGTCAATGACTCACATTTGTAGCAATTGATTATACAAAAAAAAAACAGTGTCTGCACTTTGTTAAACATATTTTTTTCCAGGTAATACCGTTCGAGAAAAATATAAATGGCATATTTACATCATAGGACATCATAAATAAATTACAATTTGATGTGTTCCACTAGGGTGCATTCTTACGATATTGCGATCCTTGGCAATAAATATTATGATCTGGTTGCAGGTAGATTTCATCACCAACGTCAACGGCCGACATCATTTAGAAGTATCTATGTTCGAGAATTTTACACCACCACTTTTATAAGCAGTAATCGGTGTTTTTTAACACTTTCCAATATTGTTATTTTAACACAGTTCCAATAATGGATCATAGTAGGCCTATAATACCTGGCAGCGGACGAAACGAGAATTATACATTTGTATATATGTAAAGAATTGTTAATGTTTGTGCCATGTCTCGAATAGTGTAGTGGTCTTGCACGTTCGTACGGAATACGAGAGATCCACGGTTCGCTTCCTGGTTCAGACATTAATTTTTCTTTTCTCACTATCATTATAACATTATAATATGATCCATTATTGGAACTGTGTTAAAATAACATTATTGTAAAGTGTTAAATAACGTCCATTATTGACCTATGCCACCGAAACAAGACCTGATACTATTAAAACAAAACATACTTTAGAAAAAATGAAATTAATATTCTGAGGAAGATTGTACATAAATTAAGGATAGATAAAATTAGAAATGAAATAAGAAGGTAGCTTAATATTCAGGCAATGGGTAAATGGGTAGAAAAATGTAAGATTTTAATAAAACCAACATGTATCCCGCATGACACCAGATATAATTGTATGGATAGCAAGTTATAAGTTACCAGAGGATGGGAGAAGGACACCTGGAAGATAAAAAAAAGTGATGGAAGGACTCTGAATTCTGGATGTAACAGGTCATGGACCTAAAACAAAGATAAAAAGAAGAAGAAGAATGAATGAATGACTTCTGAATTACTCTGTGTAGGGCATTTCAGTTTAGGGGATTCCATATCCCTTTAATTGCATTTAATTATTATTTTGACTATGATGCTTTCGTAGCTATAGATGGTTTCATATTACAGCCAGTCGAGGATTTGAATTTCCAATAACAATTCCTATTCAACCAATTATTTTGTATTTTCCATGTGTTTGTTTATTTATCGGGAAACAGGTTTAAGAATGTAAGCATATTTATGGAGTTTATATGACTTGAGACGGTACGAACAAAAGGGATTTACACGTGTGGATAATAGGTGGTATCGTCAGTTGCATCTGCCTGATATATTACACTTGTACTCACAACTAGCTCCAACACTTCATCATACTTTGCGAATATAGTGTAATAACGGCTTAACTCGCACCAACAGCTCTTTGATTTTTAGGTTCTGCGGTTCTAAGATTGTCATCTGAGAGATGTGCTTTTGTAACAGTGTAACATTTTCAACTCTGCTTCATGTGCAGATTTTTCTCTTAGATTTTCAATTTAATAATAATAATAATAATAATAATAATAATAACTAATTAACTCACTGGCACTACCGAACCCGAAAATTCATATCCGCGCGGGCCATATTTTCCATATATCTCTTTCCTGAGCTAATGTTTTCCAATCATCCCCTGTATAATCTACTTCTCGAAATCATGGTTAATATTATTCTCCCTTCTCTTTCTTGGTCTACCAACTGGGTTCTTTCCTTCTGATTTTCCTACAAGGTGCTTCCATGCCCCTCGAATAATCCATCCATAGTAATTCTGCCCGAAGGCAGGTCCTTCACTGCAATCATAGCATTTTCATGCTATGCTTGCAGCTTTACTAGGGAATTGTAGATGTGGTAGCTTCCCGTTGCTTTCCACACCGGTGAAGGATGATGATAATGATGATGGCCATATGATTTCGGGGACCGTTTTGGCCTAAAGTTTTCCTGACTTTTGTCTTACAGGTGAGGAAACACCCCAATAAAAAAACTCACCCAGAAAAACTGCCCCGACCAGGGATCGAACCCCGGCCCGCTGCGTGACAAGGCAGCATGCTCCCTCGCGACCACAGCGGTGGACTTATCTATTAATACGAGTAATAATAATAATAATAATAATAATAATAATAATAATAATAATAATAATAATAATAATAATAATAATAATAATAATAATAATAATAATAATAATAATAATAATAACAACTAATATAAATAATAACAATGATAATAATGGTGATGTAATATTAATAATAAGAATAAAATAATGGACGATTTTCCTCTGGTTTTCCTAAAGGAGCTTCCATGCCCTCTAATAATAATAATAATAATAATAATAATAATAATAATAATAATAATAATAATAATAATAATAATAATAATAATAATAATGATAATGATAATAATAATGATAATGATAATAATTATAATAATAATAATATAATAATAATGATAATGATAATAATGATAGTAATAATAGTATAATGGACGATTTTCCTCTGGTTTTCCTACAAGGAGCTTTCATGTCCCTCCAATAATAATAATAATAATAATAATAATAATAATAATAATAATAATAATAATAATAATAATAATAATAATAATAATAATGATAATTATAATGATAATTATAATGATAATTATAATGATAATTATAATGATGATAATAATAATAATAATGAGTTAATGGACGATTTTCTTCTGGTTTTTCTACAAGGAGCTTCCATGCCCCTCTAATAATAATAATAATAATAATAATAATAAATAATAATAATAATGATATAATGGACGATTTTCTTCTGGTTTTCCTACAAGGAGCGTCCATGTCCCTCTAATAATAATAATAATAATAATAATAATAATAATAATAATAATAATAATAATAATTAATAATAATGATAATGATAAAGAAAATAATGATAATGATAAATATAATAATAATGAAGTAATGGACGATTTTCCTCTGGTTTTTCTACAAGGAGCTTCCATGCCCCTCTAATAATAATAATAATAATAATAATAATAATAATAATGATAAAGATAATGAAAATAATGATAATGATAAAGATAATAATAATGAAGTAATGAACGATTTTCCTCTGGTTTTTCTACAAGGAGCTTCCATGCCCCTCTAATAATAATAATAATAATAATAATAATAATATAATAATAATAATAATAATAATAATAATAATAATGATAATGGTAATTATAATAATAATCTTATAAAATAATTAAATTCAATTCTATCAAAATAAGACAGTATTTATTTCGTCCCACCTTTCATTCCAGCCTGTAATTAAGAGACTAAATGATAGGAGTAATAATAATAATAAAGTAATGGACGATTTTCCTCTGGTTTTTCTACAAGGAGCTTCCATGCCCCTCTAATAATAATAATAATAATAATAATTATTATTATTATTATTATTATTATTATTATTATTATTATTATTATTATAATAGATCATTTACCTCTGATTTCCTAATAATGAGTTCCCTGACCTTATTTAATTCCCCATTCGTAGCAAATTTCCTGCCCAACGTAGTATACGAGACTTTAACTGTTCTTATTATATCTGGTTTCACAAAAAGATCGTGTGTATACCTCACTCTTCTGTATAATCTTCTCCGTCTATACGTCTCTCTTTGGTCCAAATTATTTCTTAAGAACTCTATTCTCAAATACTCATAGTCTTTTCCCCCTTAAAATGACAAATCAAGTTTCGCATGCATATAACATAATTGGAAGATTAACCGTTTAAATACTTTTAGCTTAACATTTTTAAACATATTTTGGGATGATAGGAGTCCTATAGGCCTCCTGATGGATAATGTCACGCCTTTCCAGAGTTGAGCCTATGTTTAATATTTTTTTCATTCTTGTTTGTAACTATTGTTCCTAGGTATTTGATTTCTGCTACTTCTTCAAAATTGTCCTAATGTTTTCAGGATTATTAATTTAGGATTTTCAGATAAACAGATCATGTATTTCTGGTTTTTTAAATAATTTTTAAACTGTGACACAACAGTTAAGCATGAATGTTTCCTAGTTACAAACTAACTATGAATATATGAATAGGTTTGGGAATCATTGTTTTCACGGAATATATGTCAACTTTTAAAATATAGAAAAGTTTGCACATGATCTGCGAAATTATCCACTTAATCTCAGAATTCCAGTGTAGGCGTGTACTGTTGGTGATATGATTCAAATCCAGTACAAATTTTCCCGCATAAACTATGACATTTGAACTCATTATAAATAACATTTGTGTAAGTCTTTGTAAAAGACAAACACTATTAAGAGAATTATTAATCTTAAAATTCATTTTATATGATATATCAAACATAACATAGCGTTGATATTGTTTATTGAATTTTTTTCTATTGCAAGTATGATATTTGAAAAATGTTGGGAATAATGTGCTGTTCCTGCTGGTAAATGGCAGTTGGAGAGGCAGTTCCATATGTTTTTGCACTATTTCTTGAGCGCAGTGAGAAATATGATTTGTTTTACTGCATATTCCTGAGAGTTTGCCAAACACAGACATTCAATGTTTCAATGTTTATTTATAGAGCACAAGAGCTACAATTCTGCCGGAGATTCCAGCCAGAATATGCACATCCAATAAAACAAAATAATACGATTTTATTCTAGAAATTTCTGCTTCCAGACATAACCGTATATTATTGTACATACCATAAGAGGGAATGTATCTCTGAGGTTGAATATTACGCACTGGTTTAATATGTACTAACCGACAGAGATAGCTTGAAACACGACCGAACGATAATCAATTTATTTAAATTTAATATAAATTTGAAACGTTTTAATATTATGAGCTGATTTTTTTACTTTGAATTCAAAATGTTATGCTAAATTTTCAGGGTATGGTAAACCCCATAAATATTAATGTTACTCAATCAAATAAGAAGGTTATCACAATACCGTATGAATTAATTGTTACACTTCCCACTCAGTAAGATTAATTAACTCTTTTATAATAAAATAAATTCTCAATAAACTAACATAATTCTTGATATTATTAAAAAAATAAATCTTAAATAACAAATTTATATAAACTTCACAACTTAGGATAATGTTTTATATCTCTAACACCACAGATTAGAATATTAGTTAAACTATCTAAATATAATCATAAAGTCATAATATCCCCCTTTATAATAAAAAAATAAATGAAATCAATGTAAGAATAATAATAAATATTCAGAAGTATATAATAAAGAACACGAATAAAGACCAGAATAAATCTGACCATGTTGTCTATAAGAGAATATATATAAAGTATAAGCTCCTCTAAAAAATCATAAGATGGTGGAATTTTTATAAGGAAAAAGTTTCAACCATTCATTCTATTTATTAATCTTATTTCACCATATGAAAAGCTCAGGTTAAGTATCGGCACAGCTGAAGATAGATAAATTCGCCTAATTATTATGGGGTAACAGGATAAAAGCGACATAAAAAGTTGACACAACATATGGAATATCATAGGTAAAATTTTCAGAAAATAATATAACGGCATAATATTACTCAAACAATTTTGATCACTGAACTTCAGCCAACTTATATAAATATTTTTACAACAGAAGCCTCTCTAAAATATTTCTTAATTCAAGCACTAGCTTCATCAATTCTTTTATTTGTAGCGATCTCAAAATCTGTACCTGAAAGATTATTTTCATTTTATAATTCAATAATTTCTAGAATAATCATATCGACCCCCCTGTTGATAAAAAAAGGTGCAGCCCCTCTTCATAAATGATGTCCTGCTGGACTAGTTGTTTCCGTGTTCACATCTGGTTCGGATAGTCGCAGGTTCAAACACTGCTGGGGTAGCCTATTCGTCAAATGGGTCTATATTTTGAAAAAAAAAAAATTAGATGAAATAGCACAAGTTCTGACTACGGACTTGGAGTTTTGGGTGCTTTCTAGATAGAGCGGTATAGGCTACTTTATGTGGAAACTAGATTTGGGGCCCCTTCATTTTATTTCAAAATGATGACTGAAAATGTGTCTGAGGTAAAATTGACAAACACCCGGATGGAGGTCGAAAATAAAGAATAATCCCAATGTAAATTTCATGAAAATTCGACTAGAATTGGCACCCAATTTATGGACGCTTAGCTGTATGACCCTGATTACAGAGATATAAATTTAAAGTGCTGGTCCTCCAGGTTGGAGGTTGAGTGTTGAGTGAAAACCACGCCCTATGTAAAACACATAATGTTAATATATCTAACCATAGATCATAACCGGCCTGATCAACGTAAATGACATGTATTATCTTGGATGCAGAGGAATAGAGTCGAATTTTAAAGGAGTTCCGAAAGGAGTGTGATACTAATGATTATGAAAGTTGTCCAGAGCTTCTTGCCTCCTAATTCCCTTGCACTTGCTTGATAATATGAGGATTTTTACATTGTAATCTCTTAAGTGACTTTATTGCTTGCTACAGAATTTTATTTAAATAACACTGGTCAACATGATTTTTGTCTCATTGGTACTAATAGCTGTACTTAACGCAGTTTTTATCGTGTTTTCAAATATGTATTCGGAATTTCTCCATCGCCTACAGTTTTTTTTATTTCAATTTCAGTTAATGGATTTAAATAATTATTTTTTTAATAAACTTTTTTTTTCGTCCTTTCGTCCATTTTAAAATGAAACCAAATGAGCTAACTCAAATGGTTTCAGCTATGGAATAGAGATATCAAGACAAATGGAATCCTAATTTGCTGGCCCGATTATTGTTGGGCCATCAAGAGGGATGCTCCATAGGCGAAATATAGCAGAAAATCGTCATTTCGTACGTTCTATGTGTGTCCGAATGTTCGAATATTGTGTAGTTACGAATGTATAAAATATTAAAGTGTTTGAAATTATAAATTCCTGTCTCTCGGAAACCTTGCGTGATGGAGAAACCGGATATCATTTTTTGAATTTTGGAGAAAAAATACTATCAGAATCACATATTTTTGTTTCTGAGACAAAAAAAGTTTATTTTTTGTTGCTCAGTGTAATTATGCATAATATCGTTCACCGTTAAAGTACTACCGTCAAGAAACACGGACATGGGCTATACTTACTTACTCACTGGCACTATCGAACCCGTAGGTTCATGGCCGCACGGACATAAGCTCTCCATACATCCCTATCCTGAGCTAATGCTTTCCAATCATTCCCTGTATAATCTACTTCCCTCAAATCATAGTTAATGTTATTCTCCCACCTCATTCTTGGTCTACCAACTGGGCTTTTTCCCTCTGGCTTTCCTACAAGAAGCTTCCATGCAAGTCTTTCATTCCCCATACGCGCAACATGTCCTGCCCATCGCAGTCTACGAGACTTAACTGCTCTTATTATATCTGGCTTCCTATAAAGACCATGTAGTTCATTGTTATGTAGTCTTCTCCATTCACCTGTCTGTTCATCTATCTTTGGTCCAAAAATTTTCCTAAGTACTTTATTCTCAAATACTTGTAATCTCCTTTCCTCTCTTAAAGTAAGAGCCCATAATTCGCACCCATATAATATAACTGGTAGAATAATAGTTTTATATATTTTCAGTTTAACGCCTTTTAAAAGGAGTTGGGACATCAAGAGTCTCTGCAATGCATAATAGCATGCATTTCCAGAATTGAGCCTATGTTTAATTTCTTTGTGCATCTCATTCCTATTTGTGATTATTGTTCCCAGGTATTTGAATTCAGCCACTTCCTCAAAACATCCCTCATTTGTCATTAGCTGTCCACCTCCACCATATAATGCATTTCTACGTGTGACCATATATTTAGTCTTATTGATATTCACTTCCAGTCCCAATTTCCTAGTGTTACTCAATAGTGTGTGCGTGTTGTCCTTTAGTATCTCCTCGCTATCGGCCAATAGTACTACATCATCAGCATAAACTAACAGCTTATTAATACCATTGAGTTGTAAGCCTTCCTCATTCTCTAAAGATTTAATGGCATGCTCTAGTACAAAATTAAATAGTAGAGGAGATAGTGCATCTCCTTGCTTCAACCCATTCTGGATTTCAGAAGTGTCAGAAAATTGTTTACCTACACGCACCATACTCTTTGTTCCATTTAGACACATTCGTATAAGTCTAACTAACTTTTTAGGAATTCCGAACTCCAGCAGGATACTATATAACTTCTCCCTCTTAATTGAATCATAATATGCTTTTTTAAAGTCTACATATAGTTGATGTACAGTACCATTATATTCCCATTTATTTTCTAAAATCTGTCTTATACTAAGAATCTGATCTGTTGTAGACCTGATTCTTCTAAATCCACATTGATGATCTCCTAGAATGTCATCAATATAGGGAGTAAGTCTGCTTACTAATATATTTGTTAGAATTTTGTAGGAAGTTGAAAGTAATGAGATGCCCCTGTAGTTGTTGCAATCAGTTTTATCTCTTTTCTTATAAATTGGTATGATAATTGATTCTTTCCATCTGGAAGAGCATCTTTTTCCCAAATCATACTAAGCAATCAGCGTATTTTGTCCATCAATTTTGCTCCCCCTGATTTTATCAGTTCTGCTGGTATCTCATCTGAGCCTGATGCTTTATATATCTACAATTTTTCAATCGCCATTTCAACCTCTAATGCATTTGGTTATGCGACTAGTATTTCTGCTGTCTGTAAATTATCCTCCTCAATGTCCTGTGTATGTGCATTTAATAGATGATTAAAGTAACTTTTCCATCTATTTAATATACTCCGGAATCTGCAATCATATCCCCATTTTCATTCCGAATTATGTTTGTTCTAGCCTGAAACCCTTTCTTCTCTATACTAATTCCCTGATATAATTCTCTGATGTTCCTATTTTTTGCTTTCAGTTCAAGATCATTAATCATCTCTCTCAAATATTCCCTCTTTTTACTCTTTAGTAACTTGGTGGTTCCCGTCTAATACTACCCAATTGCTCTAAATTTACCTCATTTGGCTCGTGTAACAATTTCATTTTTGCTAGCTTTCTTTTCTTTACAATGTCGGCATATTGCTCATCAAACCATTTCTTGTTTTGCCTCTTTTTTAAACAACCAATGCTTTCTAATGCTGACAATTTAATAGTATCTCTTATAGACTCCCATTCTTTATTTATATCAGTTTCTTCTTCTTCGGTTGCCACATTGTCATCTGAAGATTCCAGTACTTCAAATCTATTAGCAATTTTGATTTGGTATTCTTGCCGCATTTCATCATTTTTCAAGTTTTTTAATTCAAATTTTACAGAATCATCTTTAGTGTTTGTTCCTCTCATAAGCGATAGCCGTTGTCTGATTTTCACCCTGACCAGATGATGATCCGAACTGCAGTCTGTCCCTCTAATTCATCTAACATCGATGATGCTACTGTGCCAGCGTTTGTCCACTAATACATGATCTATCTGGTTCCGAGTTTCTCCATCTGGAGACGTCCAGGTGTATTTATGAATATCCTTATGTTGAAATGTTGTGCTCTTAACAATGAGATTCTTCGATGTGGCAAAGGTGATTAATCTAACCCCGTTGTCGTTACTATCTTCATGAAGACTGAATTTGCCTATTGTTGGTTTGAATATATCTTCCCGCCCCACTTTTGCATTAAAATCTCCTAAGACAATTTTCATATGATATCGTGAAAGGCTATCAATACGCATTCTAATTCTTCATAGAACTTATCCTTGATCTTATCATCTTTATCTTCTGTGGGGGCATGTACATTTACAATTATGAAATCATGTCGTTTGCCATTTAGAATTATGTATGGTATCCTATCACTAACAAACTTAATATCTCGGATAGCGGATAGGTTCCTCCTCCTGACTAAAAAAATCCGTTCCAAATGCAGGTCTTTGTGCACCCCCGTAGTATAACGCAAAGCTTCCTGATTCCTGACTACCTTCTCCTGGCCACCTAACTTTCTGTAAAGCGACTATATCCAAGGGCGATTTATCTAATGCTCGCGTTAATATCTCTAGTGCCCCGCTATTGTATAAAGTCCTAACATTCCATATTTCTAGGAACATGTCCCTGTGTTTGAGCCTTTGGCATGGGTTCTCTGTAGTAGTCCCCGCCCGGAGAACCGAATGGGGGACTATTTGACCTCCGGAAAATTTTACCCCAGTTGAACCCATGTCCGCATTTCTTGACACTTGTATTTTTACGGTGAAAGATCATCACTCTTTCGACCAAGGTACTTTTTTCGTCTGGCTTATCACCTTCGACCAGTCCGGCATGGGTAACCCTATCGGCAGCAATGCTACCGCCGGCATAGCTCTCAGGATCATTTAAGCACGCAAGCCACTCCACCACGACAAGGTAAAGATACCATGGAGGGCGGACATGGGCTATACTGTGATGAAATTTTCCTGAGGTAAAATAGTCCCCCATTCGGTTCTCCGGGCGGGGACTACTTCAGGGAATCCATGCCAAAGGCTCATACACACGGACATGTTCCTAGAAGCTTGGAATGTTAGGTCATTATATAAATACCTCGAGGATAAATAATGATAACCCACATTTATAAAGTTCAATGTTATGAGTATTTTATTTACACAAATTATTTAACCTACGTTTACAAGGTTGTTATAAAATTGAGCCTGCTTTATGCTGATATCTCCCAGTAGATTTACATTCTACACGAAGGACATAAAAGATCGCGTTGGATATAATTTTTGCACCAAAAGCATTGAGGACATAAAAATGAGGGTTATTATTATTTATTCCCGAGGTCTTCATATAGTAATGGAGCATTAAAAATATTAACGCGGGGATTAGATAATCACACTTGAATATAGTCACTTTACAGGAAGTTAGATAGCCAGGACAAGATAGTCTCGAATCAGGAAGCTTTGCATTATAAAGAGGAGCATGGAAGCTACTTGTAGAAAAACGTCCAGTTGGTTGACCAAGAAAGAGGTGAGAGAATAATATTAACTATGATTTGAGGGAAGTAGATTTTATCAAAAGTTTGGACAATGGCACAACATGCCAACAGAATAACTGCAGTAGAAATTAATTTTTGGAGGAGAGATGCCAGAAAATCTCGACTGGAAAGTATTAGAAATACAGAAATTAGAAAATGGATGAATGCAGAAAGAAGTATAATGGATGAAATTGAACCCAGAAGGCTAAAATGATATGGACACGTAAGAAGAATGCAGGTTGGAAGACTGTCAAAGGGCGTCTATGCATGGAAAACTGAAAGAAGGATCAGAAAAGGAAGACTAAGAACAACCTGGAAAAAATAACATTCAGAATTCAATAGGGAAATTTTGTGTAACGGATGAAGACACAGAGAACGATGGAGAACTTTAATTAAGGGAGATTTGTGAATGTTGAGTAGTCATTTATGCATTTTTAAAACTCATGTTAATTATTAAGATTGGATGGAGAAAACCCTCAATGATGTGGAAAATTCTCAAAATGAATGAATGAAGATTATACAGGGGATGATTGGAAAACATTAGCACAGGATAGGGATGTATGGAGAGCTTGTGTCCACGAGGCCATGAACCCACGGGTTCGATAGTGCCAATGAGTTAGTTAATTGTGCAGAATATTTGAAGTCAAAATACTGACCCCGCGCAGTGTGTGTGAACGTGGAGTCACCGTCATGGTTGAGTAATCTCGGCCACTGAGATATCAGCAGCCGGTTCAGCTCGTCACGAATTCCCACTCACTTGAATATAATCATAATTACAATACAGACTACGTGAGGACGGACACGTGACAGTCCTCAAATTCCTGTCTCAATCAGTCATCTCTTATTTAGTTCTTTATAAAATTAATGGGTACCTGTGGACTAATGATTACCATGCTCGTCTCTGTTCCTAAGTTCCCAGGTTCAAACTCTATCAGAGTTTTTTTTTTTTTTTTAGGATGTAAAAGTCCTGAATAGGTTTCCTTCTCAAGAGAAATAAAATCGATATGAGTTTACAACGTGTGGAACTAATTAAATCACTGGCGACTATCGAATTCTAGGTTCATGGCCACGCGGACATAAGATCTCCATACATCCCTATCCTGAGATGATTTCCAAATATCTCTGTATAGTCTACTTCCCTCAAATCATGGCTAATGTTATTCTTCCACCTCATTCTTAGTCTACCAGGGCATTTTTCTTCTGGATCAGAAATGTTACTTTAAGAACCAAGAAATATTATAATATTATTTCTCAGGACAATATTGAGTATTTTACAACTGTAAATTTTATTATGTCCAATTGTTATTACATCTCCCATATGCCCTCTATGACAAGGGTCCTATTCATTCTAAATTCATTTCGTAAGGAAATTGCGTTCTCGAATTGTCTTTACCCGGAAAATGCATTTACATTGGCTGGAATCGAATAGGCGAGTCTCGTAATCAGAAGCAGAAGTCTTGAGATTTCAGTTTCGTGACTCAGAGCTTTTGTAATAGTTTAAATCAAATTTTAAGTAAGCCTAATTATGCTAGGATTTACAGAATTTCAGCGAATAAAAAATATATAATTTAATTGTATATAATCGTAGCCTTATAGAGACAATTGACTTAGGATATAGTATTTTTAAGAATCGATTTCAAGTTCAAATCCAATACGAAATAATCCGTCTGGAAATTAGTTGTAGTTTTCCTCAGGCCAATTCTTTATCACTATCTGCTTCGACTATTAATTATAATTTATTTAACTCATTGAAGAGTAATATCAGATAACTTATGAATAAGACACACATGAAGATGCACAATAAATTATATATAATATACACACACAAATTAATACATGTAAAAGTAGCTCTAATATGCTTCTATAGTATATATGTATGTAAATGTCGAATGCCTGGAGATATTGCAACCAAATTTGGTAGGGCCTACACATATTAATTCTTCTTCTTCCTTTCATGTGATAGACCTAGTGGTATGTTACGGTCTCAATCCAACGTTTGAAGGGTCTGCCCAAAGATCTCTTGCCTAGTGGCTGGTAATTTAAGATCTGACGTGGTATTCTTGTTCTGCTCATTCTTCTTATACGAGATTTCCAGTTGTTTCTGTATTTTTGTACATATTCCATGACTGATTCTATTTGTAATTCTTTGAGAATCTCAGAATTCCTTTTATGGTCTGTTCTTGAGTAGCCTGCAGTACGTCTCATAAACTTCATTTCTGCCGCTGTTAGTCTTTGTTCATCTACACTGCGAATTGTCCAGGCCTCAGTGCCGTAACATAATATGGGTCTGGTCAGTGTTTTATAAATTATAGTTCGTGTGTGTTGCTGTACTGTGTTTGGCTTGAAAATATTATTTATAATTCCTGTTACTCTGTTTAATTTCATAATTCACATATAACTCGCATATTAATTAATATCTGCAAAAGTGGCTATAATGGGTAACAGACCCATAGCATAATTATGGGGTGTAGGGAGGATTGAAATTGAAAAAAAAAATCGATGACATATATATATGTATATGATACTTTATATATATATATATATATATATAGTATCAGCACAATTCTAGAATACTTATAGTAATTTTAACCAAATTCGGTGCTCATACAATTTGCAATCAGGAAAGGACTCCATGGTGTGTAAGAGACTCTTAGCACATATATAAAGAGGGCAGTGAGAGCGGATGACATCTAAAAATTAGCCGAAAACAAACTATATTAGTGTCTAATTAATTTTTTTCGGAGTCGCTAAGCTCACGTTGGTTGTCCGGATGACATTTAAACCCAAATTTGACGCCTAAAACTCTAAGTGGCGTGGAGAAAGGTGAGTAGGGGTGAAAAATAAAATGATAAAAATGATCGAGATTCGTGTCGAATCCACAGTTTTCGGGGTTGCTGAGCTGATATCATGTATACCGAAATTTGACCCTTAGCGTCCCTAGGGATGAGCAAGAGATGAAAAATAATATGTCTATAGATACCGTTATTACTATCCAATGCACATTTTTCGAGATCGCTAAGTTCATTGGTCATAGTCCCGATAATATTTAAGCTCAATTTTTACCGCTAGCAGGAATAACTATAGAGCCGAATCCACAGTTTTCGTGCTACTTAGATAACAACAACAACAACAACAACAATAATAATAATAATAATAATAATAATAATAATAATAATAGCTTTTTTTACCTGGCAGAAATAAGGCCTTAAGGCCTTGTCTACCACTCAACCAGGTTAAAAAAATACAAAAAATATTCTTACATCTAAGTTACAATAAATATAAATATACATGGTACGTCTACAGTATAATTATTATATACAAAATATTTTAATTCAATCTAGATTTAACGATGAAAATATAAAATGTACAAAATAGAAATGTCAGACAAAAAACTATTAATGACATAGAAGAAATTTAGGTCGAGAACAATTAAACATTTAACAACATGTATTTGTATAATCGTGACTTAAAAGTGCCAAGTGTGCGGCAACCCCTGATATCTTGAGGAAGGTAATTCCAGGAGCGGGCAGAGGCTCCTATGAAAGAAGTAGAATTAGAGGAAGTGCTATGAAGAGGGATTGTTAGCAGACTGTTATCATGTGGCCTAGTGTCAATATTGTGGTAAGAAGATAACTTCTCAAATCCGAACACCAGGTAACTAGGAGTGTAGGAATTTAAAAGCTTGAAATGAAGTGAAAGAGAGTGCAATTTACGTCTGTGAGCAAGACGCAGCCAAGAGAGGTTACTAAAGTGTTCGGAATATGATCATAACGGCGGATATTGAAAATGAATCGAACGAAAGCATTGTGAACACGTTGCGACAAGTCATAGTTTAGATCATTATATAAAACGTCAGAATAATCGAAGTGTGGCAAAACAAGATTCGGCACAAGGATTATTGGTTTCAATGAATCTGGGAGAAGATTCTTTAAACGTCTAAGATAATGAAAGTCGGAGAAAGTATTTTTTAGATATTTGAATAAGTAACGCTCCAGATGCTATTCAAATCCACGTTAAGCCCTAGCTTTCATAGGGATGGTGAAAAAGTATAAAAAGCAAAATGTCCAGATTGATCGAATTCATAGTTTTCGGGGTCACCAAAACTGATTGGTGTCAAGATGATTGGGATGAATAAATACATGGGGAACGCCGGGTAATCAGCTATAGTAGTATTAAATAAACACGTATATTATAATTATGATCAAATATCTTCAAATGGATATATACACAGTATATACATACATACCGTGGGAACTTAAAAAACACACTGCACATTTTCAAGAAGTTGAATCTCATAAAACAGTTCCTGAAAATCTAACAAAAGAAAAACAATATGAAACAAATGTGACAATTTGTTTTAGCAATTAAAAAGTGACGATATAAATGCGTGGTTTGGCTCCAGACACAAAAATGCCGCTACAGTTCTGTGCCAACGAATTATGTGTCTATTTTTTTTCTATTCTTTATTAATTTTCAATCCTTGCTTACAATCGATATAATAACAATCACATGATTTATGATGCCAGATCTTATGTGCCCTCAGAGCATGTTCTCTTTCAACTCCGCGACCGAACCTTATATTATAACCCAAGCCGAGAGAAGGAAATTAAATTCCTACATGAGAAATCAATCAATCACAACGTTAAGAATTAAGTTTGTATTTTTCTCTTACAACTTTAAATTATATCTTTGTAGTTACGGCTGAAAATGAAGTCATTTGCAGATAACTGATATGTATTTCAAACAATAACATGTTATTTCTTTTCCCTCGTGTTCTAAACAAACGTTATTCTGCTGTCAACTTATTTTCCAATTAAAAAATGATTTTGATTGAAATCTTCAAATTACAAGATCTTTGTCTAATTAAATTAAATAACGCCTTATTTGGGGAATTTCTTTTTTCTGCCAGCTAAAGCGATTGTCTTCTTTTCTCTTCCTTGGTATTTATAAAATATTATTAGATCCTTTAATTGTTTATAGACATCAATTGTTTATCTGTATATATTATAAACTTTAAACAAACGCCAGTTGTTGTCATCGCGTTTTTCAGATCAAATATCGTACTACCTAACTAACTAGCTAACTCACTCACTCACTCACTGGTACTACCGAACCCATAAGCCGCGCGAATATGAGCTCTCCATACATCCCTGAGCAAGTGTTTTCCAATCATCTCCTCCATAATCTTCTTCCCTCAAATCGTTGTTCTTAATATTTTTCCCCACCCCATTCTTGGTCTACCACCGAGAACACTTCATACTTAGGCTATGAGTTGTCGTGCCATTTATTTGTTTTATTTATACATCACCTTCTAAAGTTTATTTTTTTACTAATGTCACCAGATTGTCTTTTATAACATTTCTGGGTTTCTCCCCTGGCATTGGCGGAATTGTAATCCATATCTTAGGTTGGGGCACCTGGAAGACGGAGTTACGTTACCCCGATGATATGCCTCATGGGTTAGTGACCAGCGTTTCTGACTATAGTTCATGAGGTCCCGGGTTCGATATCCTGTCAAACCATAGAAATTATTTCTTAAAGGGAATTATTCCTATGGTTGTCCATGGTTTGGAATTTAGGTTAAGTTTAGCTTAAGAACTCTCCTGGCGCTTCATTATCATTTATCACCTTCTAAAGTAGGACTATATAGGCCTATATGAAGTCAATGACTAATACATCTTAACAAGCCACAGAGACTCACGTGGTCTTGATACAAATATATTTGATTATTTATTTGCCAATTACATGAGAAAGAGGTTATGTAGCTTGATTGTGAGTCACAATTTTACACGCTTTATATTAGCTTGACCTGTATCTATCTATCTATCTATGTAACGGAATCTTTCAACGCAATTTTGACCCACTTAAAATCGTCGGATCGACTTGAAACTTTGTATACTTGTAGAGGACCCGTGACAATACAATAATTTCATATTTATTTTCTAAAATCCTGGCCATAATCATCAGAAAATCAAAAAAAGTGTTTTTGTATCAATGTAACGGAATCTTTCAACGCGATTTTCACCCACTTAGAAACATTGGATCGACTTGAAACTTTGTATACGTGTAGAGGACCCGTGACAATACAATAATTTCATATTTTGTTTCTAAAATCCTGGCCAGAATCATCCGAAAATAAAAAAAAATGAAAACTGGTATAATAGGTTGCGGACTTGTCGAGTTTTTAGTCAATCGTTGTAAGAGCTCAGTTGGTAGAGCAGTGAACTCTTAGTGGTATATAATTTCAGTAATCCATATGTCGCTGGTTCAAATCCGGCTGGGAGAGTTTTTCTTTATAGAAGAGTATTACTTTTAGCTCATACTACAATAGTATCGAATTTAAAGATATTTACATTTTTATCTTATTCTGTAAAATATTAAAACTAAAAAATAAAAATAAAATAATAGTTTTAAAAAACTAAAAGAACACGCTTTATTAGAAAACTAAAAAATTAAAAATAATTTTAATTTCCAGTACGCTTGGGATAAAATAAAGTGGTCAACAAAAAAATCATCTCCAACACATATAGAATAAAATTAGAGTTATCAAAAAAAGAAAATAATTTTACCATCAGAAGCGTGGGGTGACTTTTATGATTTTTACATTTTCTTCTTAGAGAGCTTACTTTTACCAATATCTGTTTATTATCAAATATATTAATTGATATAGAGCACCCCACGCTTTTGATGGTAAAATTATTTTCTTTTTGTTGATAACTCTAATTTTATTCTATATGTGTTGGAGATGAGTTTTTTGTTGGCCACTTTATTTTATCCCAAGCGTACTGGAAATTAAAATTATTTTTCATTTTTTAGTTTTCTAATAAAGCGTGTTCTTTTAGTTTTTTGAAACTATTATTTATTTAATAAAAGAATTCTTGGGAAAGAGATCTTTAGGAAGACATTGCCCTAGGTAAATTGGTATTGCTTGGGTGGTTCTGAGGGAATGGAAGGTAGCTCTGTTAAATGTTTGCACCTTCGCCTCGATTGTACAATTTGGGGTTCGTGGTAGACGAATGGTTCATGGTAGAGTCAGTGCAGATTTTTCTCGGCGTTTTTCTGTTTTATTCTGCGAAAAATTTTCATTCCACTACATCTCCATACTCACTTCTTTCATTTCGTTGCATGTAATTGCGTCTTCCCTGTGCGACAGGCCTAGTCAGTCTGCGTTCTTGTATATCAGGGGTGGAGGTTAAGTACTCTCCGAGCGTCTGTGCTCTCACACCAACATTGTCGCACTGATTGCAGACAAGATAAAATAAAAAACCACATCAGTGCTGTGTATATCAAAATGCGTATTCTGCAGTAGAAATGTACTGGTGATATAAATTGTATTTTACGCCACTGATCAGACTTCATACCGTTTATGTATATAACTAAGGAATCGAAAACTGTACACAAAAAAGAAGCGTGCTTACACTGACAAGGAAACTGTCAACCATTGCATGCCAAAACCTACCTTGGAACTTTCCCAGAGAAGTATTTTGATGTAGCAAGACCGTGCCCAAAAAAATATCCGCCGTTTTTAACTGCAAGGCACATAAATCGACGCCAGAATCCAGCAATGGCACCCCGCTGTATTGGACGTCCCTGCTAGACTTAGAGCGGTGTGGAGTGCTGCGCGGACGGCAGATAGTGAGAGTTATCCATCCCATCAAATGAGGAGTTGCAGTAGGCCTATTTCTCTGTAGTTTAAATTAGAGATTTAGCACTGGATTTAGTGCTTTGTAGTTAAAAACGGTAGTTTTTTTTTGACACGGCCTTGGTACATCAAAACACTTAATTAGGAGAAATTTCAAGGTAGATTTCGGAATGCGGTGATTAACGGTTCTCTAGTAAGTATCTAGACCTCCGGGCCTGTTGTATACAGGATGATTCAAAAGGTTGCGCACAAATTTCAAGAGCTTACAGAGGGGTCGAAATACAACAACTTTTAATTAGTAAGTTATGGTCTGGAAAGTAATCCTGGATCAGTACAAGCCCTGGAATGTCTGAATGTACAAGAAATGATTTTGTGCACACACTTAAGCAAATGTAAATGTATTCGCCAATTTGGTTTTACAACACTAGGTGTTCAAAATGCCTACCACCACATTAAATACAGGCATGTTCTTTCACGTGAGCAAGAACTTCCTCTTCTATAGCGAATGTTCGAATCATACGTGGTCGGCCTACATGATGCCATGAACGCAAGGAACCTGTCTCCCGAGTCGATGGTGAACGTTTTGAAACGTTCGAGGATGTGTTTGAGTCTGTTCGGATGTTGTGCGCTATACAGGCTTCGGGTACATTACCATTTGCTTTACCATATACGAAATGCATGTCTCGAAGTTCTGATAATGTGTATTCTATTTCACAAAAATCACAAATCTTCAAAGTAATGCTGTAGTGGACCTCTACAATACACTGCAGATACCGTACTGAAATGAAAAACAACCCACAGAGAGCACGAATAACTATCAGATGTGAACAGAAGAGTACACAAGTACTATACTGCAACACACGTAATGTCTTCATAAATTCATAAAGTAGAGTATCGAACCCAGTGCCTCTCTGAAAAGTAAGCTTAGATCCGCATTGAAGTTTCCGACTTTCCCAGGCTGTACTGACCCAGGACCACTTTCCAGACCATAAGTTACTAATCAGAAGTTGTTGAATTTCGACCCCTCTACAAGCTCCTGAAATTCGTGTACAACCTTTTGAATCACCCTGTATAACAGACCGTCCATAAAATGGACTCTCATCTCATGTATCGTTGTGAGTTACGTATAGAATATATTGATCTTTACTCAGTTCGTAGAGGATAGGGACCAATGAAGTGAATGAGGTATTGAATATACGGTTCCCTTAACCCATTCGCCTCAGAAGACGAGGTACACTCGCCGGCTGTTAAATGGCCTTCAACTTAGAAGACGAGTTACTCGCTTAACTCTGTCTTTTATATATTTTGCAATATTTTGTACATCACTTAGCAGGATATCTTTCGTTAACATTTGTGATTAGTAGAGCAATGTGTTTTTGCCTTCACTCTTATTGTGATCTCAAGTACCGTTATCTTTTGTTTGTTTTGAATGTCTGAAAAATAAAATATAATTTATGGTAACTTAAATCCAGTTTCTGGGGAAATGCATTGAGCATTTAAACGTGAAGCGAATGGGTTAAATCATATTAGTTATAGTTTGGATTCGAATCTCGGTACTCCCGAGATGCTAGACAGACATCCATAACCGTTACTCCATAGAGGCGGTTATAAAACGACACCAATTAAATTATAAAGGAAAGTGAAGAGTTATATTTCTTATTGTGTATATTTTACAAGTACTTTTGGAAGTAGTTAATCTTTGTTTGTTAAGTCTAGGGGTTTTTAGGCCTGTTGTCAGGTTGTTAATATTCCAGCCTTATAACTGCGCGAGCCTTGTACTAAGATGCCGCGCGCTTCCTAACAAATTCACAACTTTGAATCAAATAAAAACAAACCTTGCCCTTTAAAAACAGAATGCACAGACAACTGATTGATGAGCGAGGACCGACTCTCAACTACTTTGCTTTTCTAAAACCAGACTCCTCTTTACCCTCTACCAACTCTGCATTCCGCCTCATCTTTACTTTCCCTTATGTGTCTTTATTTTTTAAGTAAATTCTTTGACTTTTTTATTGAATAAGTGCGTTTGTATGTTTCTATTTTAATAAGATTTTTAACTGGTAACCAATTTCATCAACCGGAGAAGTCTACGAGTTCTGGGGAATAACAACTCTATTGAGCCACTTTCTCTCTAAGGGCACAAATCTACTGTATACAGAGTGTAAATAAATTTCCATTACAGACTTTGAGGGCGTGTAGTATGTATCAATACGATTATGTTTAACATAGGAACTCATGTCTGGAAACGTACCGTTTTCCCGTTACACCCAAAATACCACAACACATGTTGCTATTTCTGACGCCTTCTGCTTATCGTGTGGATCCACAAGAAGGGCTCGATGTGACGACCACCTACGCCAACGCAGATACAGCACCTCCGTAACATTTTCTGGTAAACACGATCGCCATTCCTTAGTCCTGCAACATCCGCCGCAGCTATAACCCGCGCCAGTAGGTCTTCCTCAGATGCCACAGAGGTATCGTAAATCAGAGATTTCATGTGACTCACAGGTCTAGCAGGGTCAAGTTGGAGTACGTGCAGCGTCTTTGGCGCTGAAAATGGGGGAGAGTTGAACGTGTGTTCTGGTTTTATTGCGTGCGTGTAACGGGAAAATGGTACGTTTCCTATGCTAAACGTAACCGTCTTGGTCCCACCCTACACTTCTTCAAAGTCTGTAATCAGAATTTAATTACACTCTGTATGTGTCTAATTTAAATTGTATATACGTACTTGAGTGACCCAATTGTCATGTAATATAATTTTAAATTGGGGAGGCTTTTTTGGCCGTTGCCCTTCATCAGCATTTATTCAAATATTTCTTCGTGTCGTGGAGATTGAGTATGTTTTTTGGTCGATGGACGTGTTTTCGCTTAGCTTCTTTCGTTTTCGATTTCTTTTAAACTTTAAATGTATTCCAAACTATTTGTTTATGAAAATCACATAAAACTGAAAGTTTTATTTTTATTTAATTAAATATTTATTTTACTGTTATTGTATTCTTCATGTATGTCCACCGCTGAGGACTCGGGCCCAGGTGACAAGGAATTTATTCATTTTAATTTGTAAAACTTGTAACTCACAGTCTAAGTTATAAATTATATGTCTGACGTGCCATCACAATGTTACTCTGTAAAAACGTATGGAGACCATTCGTTCCTTGTATCAAAACACTACAGTCGACCATGGTGGGCTAGTGGTTATGTTCCTTGCCTATAAGGTCGCGGGTTCAAACCCTACCGTGGTCGATAGATTTTTAGGATGGAAAAATCCAAGGAAAAAGTCCCAATATCGTAAAAGAACCACAAGCCTGAATAAAAAGTCATCTGTTCAAAATTTACCGATCGTTTCCTAACCAGTAATACCTTAGTTATCCACTAGATGTCTCTTCGAGGCGCTAGGCCGAACCTCATCACTCGCTGACATCTATAGGTAAATGAGAGTAACTAAATTAACTTGGTCAATAAGTCCCCATTAGGGAGCGCCCTAATCGCGGAACAGAAAAGGAAAGGGCTGAAGAAGATCAAAACACTAGACCACCGAAGTGGTCTCGCACGTAGCAAGCCTGGGTTTGATTCTCAGTCGGGAAAGTTTCCGGAGCGAGGTTTATCCTCACATGTAAGATATTCTGTATGTCGGGAAATTTGAAAGCCTAAATAGTAGGCCTACACCTTATTTACAGACAGATTCAACCCAGGAAGTTACTGTGTGTTTGGAATAGGGAACTAGGTTGTCATTTTAACAGTATTTTCTTGAGAGAAATCCTTAAATAAAACTCAAGTATGCAATACAGCAGGTACAGAGTTGTAAATTGTAGCCATCCAAGCCACCCCCATCTTATAGAAAAAACAGTTACCACTTGTCACCGAGCTCGTGCGAACTTGTACTATCCTGTGTGAAAAGTGTCGACTCTCATATTTACTATAAAACTAGACTGCATGTCGTAAAAGAAAAACTGCGTTTTTTAAAAGTAGGCCTATATTACATAGATTTGGAAAAAGTACTGCTAACCTTGCCTCTCCACCCCTTCCTAAACAAACAAATACCGTTATCATGAGTTTGGCAACATCTACCCTCTGTACGTAGGGGGACACTGGCTTAGCCCATAAGGTCTGTAGTAACTTCCTGGGTTGAATTAGAGTGTAGTGTGAATGTTGAGTGGCGTGTCGGTGGTGGCCCCGAACATTGATCAAATCCCACATCCCAGGAGACTTTCCATGCCCTTGTGTGATATAAATTTAATGTAGCCTATGTTATGAAACGTTTGAATATCCTTTCGTGCCAGTCGTTTCAGTCATCCAGAGGGTGGATTGGAGACGTAAAGTATCTAAAAAGCAGATATAACACTAATAAGAAAATTGTCAACCTGAATTTTTTCCCAGATAAGTGTTGTGATCAAGGAGCTGATTACACTGGTCAACATGATTTTTGTCTCACGAGTCCATTGTTGTACTTTTGTTTTTTTTTATCGTGTTTTCAAATATGTATTCGGAATTTCTCCATCATCTAAAAAAAAAAAGTAAAGTGATCCCATAACAGGCCCGGAGGCCCTTGGGGTAGTAGGAGGTTAAGGCTCCCACTTTTTCTAGACAATCGGCACTTGATGTCAGCCGGGTTGTCAGCCCAGCGTGACGGCCGTCTTTACCCCCAGAACAGGCGTCTAGTACTCATTTCCGTTAGAGGCTGAGTCGACCCCAGGACCATAGTGCCGCCAGAGGGTTTGGGTCAGTTTAAAAATCCTGACCCCAACGGGACTTGAACCCTGGACCCTCTGGCTTGTACCTCAGTGCCTTAACCACTACGCTTCGGCGTGCCCCTCTCCATCATCTACAGTTTTTTTATTTCAATTTCAATTAATGGATTTAAATAATTATTTTTTAATAAACCTAGATTTCTTACCGGAAAATCTTGGCGCAGTGAGCGATGAGCACGGGGAACACTTTCATCAGGAGATTTCAGTTATAGAAAAGAGATATCAAGGCAAATGGAATCCTAATATGCTGTCCGATTATTGTTGCACCATCAAGAGGGATGCTCCAGAGGCGAAATATAGCAGAAAATAGTCATTTCTTACTTTTTAGGCGAGTCCGAATGTTCAAATATTGTATAGTTATGAATATAGAAATATTAAAGTGTTTGAAATTATAATAAATGCCTGTCTCTCGGAAACCTTGCATGATGGAGAAAAGCCGATATCATATTTGAATTCAGGGGAAAAATATTATCAGAATCACATATTTTTCTTTCTGAGACAAAAAAATTATTTTTTGTTGCTCAGTGTTATAGGTTCTAAAAGTTAAGATTGCAACATAGTATAGTGATAAAATTAATTTAATAAGTCTTTATATTCAATGAACTGATTTTTATTTGTTATATAACTTACAAATACATTTCTCAATACTTGCTGTGGGATCTAGCAATATTGCATTTATATTACGTATAAATTAAAAATAAATAATGATATATTTGCATGGTTTATTTTTAATTTAAAAGTAAGATCTGTAATATAAATATAACATTGATAGATCCCGCACCAAGTATTGAGAAATGTTTTTGTAAGTTATATAACAAAAAAAAATCAGTTGATTGAATGCAGTATACAGACTTATTACATTACTTTTATCACTATACTATGTTGCAATCTTAATGTTTAAAACCTTACAATCCGCTCCCTAGTTATGATGTACCAAGGCCATGTCAAAACATATATAGGCCATGTATTCCGCTTTTAACTGCAAGGCACTAAAATCCAGCGCCAAATCTCTCATTTAAACTACAGAGTAGTAGGCCTATCACAACTCGGACTTGATGGAATGATAACTCTCACAACGTGTCCTCCGCGCCCGCCCCCCTCACTCCACTCCGTTGATCCAAGCAGGGAGTCCATATGCTAGGCACAGTGAATTGCCATTTCTGGATTCTAGCTTTGATTTCTGTTCCTTGCAGTTAAAAGCGTCAGGTATTTTTTGGACACGGCCTTGATACTTCACGACGCTTCTCTGAGAGAAATTCAAGGTAAGTTTTCGGCATGCAATAGTTGGAAATTTCCTTGTTAGAGTAAGGAAGAAGGATTGAAACACTAAGCCAACTTCCTATAACAACTAGTAAAAGTTTTTTTTTTCAGCAGAATTAACTTCCATTCTCTAGTTTTATAGAAGGAATTTTACAATTTTACTGCATTGGATGTTTAAAACTTGTAATGATAGTAGAGATCATACATTATATGATATGTCTACTCCAGCACGGGTCTGGCTCCCGGCGATAACTTGAGCGTCAGCCGGTTAAATGTTTTGTACAACAACGCTCCGAGCACGGAAGTACAAATGGATCATGTACTTATCGCACACCAGACGCCAATATTCTGGTCACGATGGCAAGTTCCATTCAAAATTATAGGTTTTTACGAAAACCAATACCGGCACCACAAAACAAGCTATGTTTATAACAAAAAATGCATTCAACTTAATGAAGCTAAAACTGGATTCCTGTTCCATAGCAGCCGTGACTTTGAATTCTACATACGAACAACTAACTCACTGCACTATCGAAATCACAGGTTCATGGCCGGGTGGACATAAGCTCTCCATACATCCCTATCCCGATGTTTTCCAATCATCCCGATTAATCTACTTCTCTCATATCTTGGTTACTGCTATTCTATCACCTCATTCTTGGTCTACCAACTGGGTGTTTTCTCTCTGGTTTTCCTACAAGGAGTTTATATGCTCTTCTTTCATTCCCCATTAGTGCCACATGTGCTGTCTATTGCAGTCTAATAGATTAACTCTTCTTATTATATCTGGCTTCCTATAAAGACCATGTATTTCACTATTTTGTAGTCTTCTCCATTCACTTTTCTGTTCATCTCTCTTTGGTTCCATTCCTACCTTACTGACCGCCAACAATGTGTTGTTGTAGGTGATCGTTTTTCTTCATGGAGGTCAGTGGAGTGCGGAGTACCACAAGGATCAGTATTAGCTCCAATTTTATTTTCTATATACATCAACGACATAAGTGACTGTAATAAACATTACAAAAATCATATCTACGCTGACGACTTACAACTTTATATACACACTAGACCTGAACTGTTAGCGATACAATTAAACAACTTAATGAAGACCTTGACTCCATAACAACGTGAACAAAACAAACGGACCATATTATAAATCCTGAGAAGTCACAAGCAATAATCATCGGCCATCAAAGTCTATTAAACAAAATTGATTATTCATCGATAATTTCTATAAATATAAATCAAACTGAAATTCCATTTAAACGCCCCGTGAAAAATCTTGATGCATATTTGGACCAAAATCTTAGTTGGCAGGTTTCATTTAAGAGAAACTTGTAAAAAATATATATTCAATCATCCATTCCCTAAAACGTTTGAAAAAATTGCCTCCCTTCTTCATTGAAAAAAGTACTTGTCTCAACTTTGATTATGCCGCATTTCGGTTGTTGTGACTTACTCTTAACTGACATGAGTATCACATTGGGATAAAGACTGCAACGAGTTCATAATGCTTGTGCACGTTATATATACAACCTACGTAAATCAGACCACATAACTCCAGTATTTGAAGTGTTGTCTTGGCTCCGATTGGAAGACAGGCGAAAGATACATTGACTCTGCTTCTTATTTAACGCTTTGTCCACCTCATCACCCCTCTATATTTCTACTAGCTTTCATTTGCTATCCTCCCACCATAACTTGAATACACGATCGGGAGAAATATTAACTCCAGCTGTTCCTCTACATCGAACATCTCACTATTCATCATCCTTTCTTGTTTCAGCCACCTGACTCTGGAATTCCCTCCCCTCAAATATCAAGGACTGTCTGACTCAAAAAGAGTTTAAAAAGAAACTCACTTTATATTTCCTTAGAAAACATAATATATAACAATATAATATGTTCTATGTATATTTTTATTATTTCTTTATATTTTAAACTTTCTTTACTAAGCCATTTACTTATTCTAACTATACCTTATTATTTTTTACTATTTGTTTCTTTCTTTTCCCTGTTAAATTTCTATTGTGTAGTCTGTAATTATCTATTATGTATAATTTATCATAATTCTTATTGTATGTATAATTTAACCCTGGTGAAGTGGAAGAGAAGACCTTATGGTATTAACTCCATCACGCAAAATAAATAAATAAAATAAAAAATAAATAAATACATTTTCCTAAGAACTTTATCTCAAATACTGGTAATCTTTTCTCCTCCCTTAAAGTAAGAGTCCATGTTTCACATCCATATAGTATAACTAATAGGAATAACAGTTTTATATATTTTCAATTTTTCGCGCGCCGTAGCCGAGTGATTAAGGCAAAAAGGCCATAGCGCAGAGCTATGGGACTTACATTGGTTCGGATCTTCATGGGGAGAGAAATTTTCTCATGGAAAATCGGCCAGTATGGGACCGATGCCCACCCAGCATTTGGAGGAACTTGGATAGCTACATTAAGTAACGACTCCAGGTTGAGAAAACCAGTTATAACGGTTGGGAGACCCGATACGCTGACCACGTGTCACCCTTACACTGGCAGGGTGATTGTCTATCTGTGTGATTAGCACACGTAGATGTGGGGCCAGCAGCCACCTGGTAGACCAAGGGCCTTCTAAGCCTCAGACGCCAAGGAGTTTAGTTTTATATATTTTCAGTTTAACGTTTTTTTAGAGGAGATAGAACGACAAGAGTCCCTATAATGCATAATAGCACGCATTTCCAGAATTGACTCTATGTATAATTTCTTTATGCATCTCATTCATATTTGAAATTATTATTCTTTCTACAAAAGACTTGAGATATTAAATAGTCTTTGAATAAATAAGTATCTACATATGTATAGGTCTACTACTTTACTTTAAGACTATTTAACATCTCATGTCTCTCGCATCATGATTCAAATCTGGGAGTGAAAGAGTTGATAGATTTAAAGGTCTGCTTAGACGTAGATTGCTATAAAATCCTGAACTGTAGGAACTGGAAAAGAGATCATTGGATAGATAAGATAGGAGGTCTCGCGTCAAGAAGGCCCAGGCCCGCCATGGGCTGTAGCGCGAAATCAAAGCACAAATGAATAAATCAGTGACGTAAAATAGTAAGTAAATGTGGCTAACTTAATAACACAATTTGGAATAATGACACCAAGAAAATCTAAGTAAGAACATATTCGTAAAATTAAATCCTGGGTAATAACTACTGTTTTATTATATTCTTTTATTAATTTTCCACATCAACAATAAACTTAAAATCCAGAGATGTGTTTATAAAACCAGGTTTTTTTAATGACTGTATATTTTTCAGTTTTTTTTACCTTGTCATGAAAATAATAAGAAAGATTTGGTTCAACAGATAGGATTGGAGACTTTTATTCGGGAGAACCCTGTTTCTAACCCCGATATCGACCAACAGAACTGAATTTTTTTATTGTTTTCGTCAGTCTACGAATCAAATGCTAGGTCGGAATTTCAGTACGAGAAGCCATTCCAAAATATTCACAATTTCATTGTACCATTAGAATTAAAATTTGTTAATTTATTCAGAAGAAAAACATGGCAATTACAATAATAGAGAAAATCACAGTCTTCTTACAACACCTGAAAATCTTAAACACAATATGGCATTAAATATTAAAGCAGGCCTCTCTATAAATAAGAATGATCAAAATTTAAAACCATGGTCGTGTATGAGGCTTTGTTTTTTGCAATTGACTGAGTCGTAGCCTTCCGCGAAATCCATGTCACCTATGGTTGCAATATAAAATAAACAGATCAATGCAATAACTGAAATTGATACATTTAAAAAATATATGCACAATAATCAGGAAGTAATAGCCAGAAAGAGCATAATTAATGATAACTGTTAAAGTTATTTCTATAATGAATAGAATAATCTACATCACAGAGAACATCATACTAAAGAAGACTAGAGAATTAGGATAAATATTGTGTAAGAGAAATTTCCATGAAATGACATTGATATCAAAACGTCTGAATGGTAGCAACAAATTAGTGCAGACTTAAAACATTGATGGCGAAAAGAAGAATCCATCCATCCATAATAATTATGCCCGAAGGCAGGTCCTTCACTGCAATCATAGCATTTTCATGCTATGCTTGCAGTTTTACTAGGGAATTGTGTAGGTGTGGTAGCTTCCCGTTGCTTTCCACACCGGTGAAGGATGATGATGATGATAATGATAAGGATGATCATGATGATGATGGCCATATGATTTCGGGGACCGTTTAGGCCTTAAAGTTTTCCTGACATTTGTCTTACAGGTGAGGAAAAACCCCGATAAAAACCTCACCCAGAAAAACTGCCCCCACCGGGGATCGAACCCGGACCCGCTGCGTGACAAGGCAGCACGCTACCTCGAAACCACAGCGGTGGACTAAAAGAAGAATAATAAGCTATAATGATTATGATAATAATGAGGATGAAAATTAATAAAACGAATGTTTTGTTTTATTTCATTCCTAGAAACATGTGGATACTTTATGTGTAAACTAATTCACTAATTCACAGGCAATATCAAATCTGGAATTAATGGCCATTAAGGCATAAGCTCTTTGTACAATATATTCCCTATCTTGAGTTAATACTTTTCAATCAATCCGTGAATATTCCTGTCTCCTCAAATCAAGATTATTAATATTCTTTAACTCCTTATTGACCTACCTAGCGTGCGGTTTCTGTTTGGTTTTCCAACAAGACGATTTCCCCTTTCTTTTTCCAGTTGTGCTACATGTCCTGCTCATTGCATTAATAATAATAATAATAATAATAATAATAATAATAATAATAATAATAAAGTGATCCCACAACAGGCCCGGAGGCCCTTGGGGTAGTAGGAGGTTAAGGCTTCCACTTTTCTAGACAATCGGCACTTTATGTCAGCCGGGTTGTCAGCCCTGCGTGACGGCCGCCTTTACCCCCAGAACAAGCGTCTGGTACTCATTTCCGTTACAGGCTGAGTCGACCCCAGGGCCATAGTGCCGCCAGAGGGTTTGGGTCAGTTTAAAAATCCTGACCCCAACGGGACTTGAACCCTCGACCCTCCGGCTTGTAGCTCAGTGCCTTAACCACTACGCTATGGCGTGCCCCAATAATAATAATAATAATAATAATAAATAATATAATGATAATAATAATATAATAATATAAATATGATAAATTATACAAGAAACACCAATTAATATATATACCTTACACTGGGTAATAATGAAGTCGAGGTTAGAGCAAATATATATTTAGATTTATTTTAAAAGATGCCAATCTATGAAATTTAACAGTACGTAAGTTAAAAGTAGTTTTATTATTCAATAGGTTGTTCAATTTAATAAATAGGCATATTCATTTTAACTAATACGTAATTAAAAGACATACACACACACCCACACAAGAATAATTCCCTGTAAATAATAAAAATTTTATTATTAAGGATTTTCTCTACATTACAGCTGTTAGTTATCCTTCAGACCAAATGTATTTTGCTCCGTCACAGATTTCTATCCTCAGCATCTTCTTCTTTGAGGTCTCTGCTGATCATGTTTCTTCTCACTTCATCAATCCACTGTTCCCTGGATTTCGCCCTCCTCCTCCTGCCTTCAGCATTCCAATCCAAACATAATTCTTTGGATTCTATTATTGTCCATCCTCTTCACATGTCCATACCATTTCAATCTTATAATAATAATAATAATAATAATAATAATAATAATAATAATAATAATAATAATAATAATAATAATAATAATAATAATGGTAATAATAATAACAATAATAATAATGGTAATAATGGTGATAATAATAATAATAATAATAATAATAAATATAATAATACTAATATAATGATAAGGGGGCACGCCGTAGCGTAGTGGTTAAGGCACTGAGCTACAAGCCGAAGGGTCGAGGGTTCACTCCCGTTGGGGTCAGGGTTTTTTAAAAAACTGACCCAAACCCTCTGGCGGCACTATGGCCCTGGGGTCGCCTCCACCTCTAACGGAACTGAGTACCAGAGCCCTTGTTCTGGGGGTAATGGCGGCCGTCACCCAGGGAGCGACAATCCGGCTGACGTAAAGTGCCGATTGTCTAGAAAAAGTGGGAAGCCTTAACCTCCTACTACCCCAAGGCCCTCCGGGGTCGTTGTGGGATCACCTTACTAATATAATGATGGTTGATTATGATGATCACTTCTTTATGTGGGCAGTAGTTAAAGAAGGCCTCTCTGCGATATCAAATAAAGCTTTTATATTATTATTAACTATTTTATAATTAATTCTATTAATTAGTCGTATGATATATTATTATACTTACCTGAAATAATTTCAGTTTTTATGGGTATTGATTTCATTTAGTAGTTGAATTGAGGTTATTTAGTTAATTGAACATCAAAATACTGAACTCAGCCAGTAACAAATTAAGGCAATCAATACATTGTGTGTCTAAGGCTGGATATCAAATGTGGACCTTCATGTATCATACTAATTTTATGTAGGTCCAAAATCTTGAATTTATTATACGTGTCTTAATCTAAAATACGGAATTCGCGGATTTATTTCCCTTCTAAAGGAAGCCGTATTACGGATATTTAGTAGGACAGTATCATTATCAGGGTCGGACATTTTGTTAACAATTAAACCATATATATAAATGAATGTTTGCTTGTTTGTTTGTTGTACTTTATGCGCGGTCATACCGTGGATCCGATTGTGATGGGGCTTTTCGAAAAATGTTCAGGACATTCCCGGGATGAAACATAGGAGAGTTGTGATACTCAACTCCTACACCCTTAAAAATCACCCTTTGTAGTGAAAAACGAGAAAAATTCTTTAAATGGTTTACGCTGCCTAAACCAAAACAAATACACCAAACTAATGTAGGCCTACACCGAATTGAATATCTCAAAAAACTCCAAAAAAAAAGTCCGCGACAACATAAATTTATCTTTTATGGATAATTCACAATAACCATTTTTGTCTTTCATTGATGCCAAGAAGATCGTGATAAGTAGATTCCCGGGCAAGCAGAGCAGCAGCACGGGTAACTCGTAATAACGAATTTGTCTTTCAGCTCATTAATGCCAAATACATCAGGATACATAGATTCCCGGGCAGTGCCGGGTAATCAGCACGGGTTATCTAAAATAATAATATAAATTTTTAACTATTATTCCTTCTACTTATTCAACTAAACGTGAAAACACATTATCATATATTTAGGCGTAGCAGCGCGCGCCGGGTATTAGCTAGTATGTATAATATATAACATATACAATTAAGAAATTAATCTTGACAAATGTTTTATGCTAATATTATCTATGTTAAAATTAGGAAAATATGTTGAAATAAAAAAAATAAAAGGTAATTTAAATATAAATATTAATATAATTCTATTCCATCACACTTATTAATTAAAGATACCTTTGGATTTGTAATTCTAATTATAATTTGAAAGACCTTGTGCGTTGCTAGAGGTTACTTATAAATTCTCAAGTCTTGAGCTTCAATAATGGAAGATAAATTATAAATAAATACTCTTATTTGCTTTCTTTTAAATTCCTAGATTTCACATTTAAATTGCGTTATTAACCAAGCTTTCCAACATTTCATCAGACTTCGGTATTGCAAAGTGAATTTGATGAATTTCATGCATAGTTGTGTTAAAATTACACTAGTGTTTCTTGTTAAATCCAACTTGAAATAAAGCTAGAAGGCGGTGAAATTACAGCAAAGGCAGATATTACAAAAACTTGGATTAGATGTAATTAACAAAGTTTATGAGGATGAGACTAGATTCTGTCTCCGGTTATTAAAACTAATTTGAATTCCAGGTCTGCTCTCTCAGGTGACGAATTGTGTTCTTTTCTTCGAACTCATTTATAGATAGGGAGTTCCAAGAAAACGATAATGCGTAGATTCAATAAAACGGACTAATAACTTTAGGATAGGGAATTAAAGTCCAAAAATGTTAGGTTTGTTCGCCGTGGAACACCGAAAACATAGGATTTTTTTTGTAACTCAGGAAAAAGAACTACAAACAACTATTTTTCTATTAGGCCTATACTGTATATGGTCCACAGTAGTAGTAGTAATAGTAGTAGTAGGCCTAGAAGTAGCATCCTATCACTCCTCTGGGAAGCATTCAGTGCATATTATGTTTTTGCAAATGCTTTGAATCCATTCCAGCTCTTTTCTAGCTCTACTGCATGATTAGACTGCACAATACCATATGGTTCTTGGTTTGCCAATTCTTCTGAATGATATTTGGAAATTCCAATTAAAAACAGCTTTTGCCATCTTTTTTCTTCATCACGTATCTGAACATTTCCATGTTATGTATATCTCACCTTTTTTCCCCAACTTCCTGATGGTCAGTTGTTCTCTATAGGTCTCGCATTGATTCAGTCTTCTTCTTCCTCTACGCATGAAAGCTGGCAGCTTGTTGCGTGTTCATTCACTACAGGTCCGGGGTATGATGACGTCCTTCCATCGTAGTTGTGGTCGTCCTAAAGGCCTTTTCTGCTGAGGTGTCCAGTCACGCACTTTCTTCACTAATCTACTGTTCTCCATTCTATCTATGTGATCGTTCCAATTTAGTCTTCTATTATATTATCCAGAGGTTTATAGGTTCAATTTCACATTCATCTCTAATAACAGAGCTGCGAATTTTCTCTCTCAGCGATTTTCCTACGATTTTTCTTAAAACTTTCATTTCGGTTGTTTCATTGATTTGTTTTGTTTTTTGAGTTTCTGTTCGTCATTCACAACCATATGTTAGAACTGGTCTTATGACAGATTTGTAAATTCTTACTTTTGTATCTATTCTTAAATTTTTATTTTTCCAAACAGTATTGTTTAAACATCCCAATATTTTGTTTGCATTATTTTCTGATTCGATCGTTTTACTAAAGTTATATTATGACTCTTAAATATTTGCTAATAATTACTTGTAGTTTCTTTAAATGAAGCTAGCCTCATAGTCTTGTGGTCGGAGCTTAATGAGGTACAGAATTATTTTTCTTGAAGGGAAACATTGTTGTGTTATTCCATGGTATCTCCTGGTGCTATGTTGTATCATACCATCTGGAGAATATAATTTATTTTCCAGGCGCCTCAATCTCAGAAGATGGTTACATTTCCACCAATGACGGGAGAGAATGCCAGAAATGCTTTAAGAAACCTAATTGCTTTAAAGAAATTGTTACCTTTCATGTTTCACATCAGTAGAGTAAAACGAATGTCACATCTTCGACCTGCAGTAAAAAAATGAATATTTAGATACATTGGATTTTTATATGAATATGATTTTTCATATGGTGTATTTGAATCAGAGAATTATTTTCTAACAAATCTAATTTAATAGTGTTTATGGAAATAAAAAAAAGGTTATTGAAACGACATTCATTTCGATACATACAGTATTTTTATTTCATAAGTGCTGTACTTCAGTAGATAAGTAAAAAATTGCCAATATTAAATTTAACTTCGCTAAGCAGACAAACATTAAAAGGGATATTTCTTGGACGGAAAATGGATAAACTACCTCATAAAGTTACAAAAATCAAACGATTCCTTTATAATTACAGGAAAAGGAGTTTTTTCATACAGAGTTCAGACGAATTTTGTGTGTTATTGCGATACAGCTCTCACCAATTAATTCCAGTATTCTTCTATAGTACGAGATTTATTCAATAAGCAGTGATCCTAATCACTATATTTTTGCAACCAAGATTAAAATGCAAACATTTTGTTTTACGATATTTGTTAGCTTAATGCGTCATGTAGACATGTTATAAGTTTCAAGGTTATCCTTCCCAATACCCGTCTGTGAATGGTGTGCAAGTTGAAATTGTTTCATACCGCCTACGGCTACAGTGGAAGTGACGCGCGACAAACAATATACTGCTTTGAAATCATTCTGCTTTTGTCTAACAAATCTTCAGTTGAAGCCTTCAGTTAAAATGTTATGAGGTGGCCAAGGAGAGTTTTTCTTCCATACAGCACAGCTTGAAGTTGGTATAAACTGTTTAAAGGGGGGAGGCAATCAATTTCAAATGATGGTGGACTCGTCGCTCCAATCACTGTTCTTGTAGAAGGAAAATTCAACGTCGCTGTTGTCATAGTGTGAGAGGATCGACCAATAATCTTAAGATCGCTTTGTAAAATCTTGAAAATTTCACTGAGTGCCATTCCACACATTGGTGACAGAAAAATTTCACTTGATACAACTTAGTGCGCGGTGGGTTCGTAGACAGCTGATGGTAGAGAAAGATCCAGTGTCTTTCAAAGGCTCTCTTTGCTGATGAAACAGCTAATTCATTTCGAAGCAAAGCTCTATGTGGAAAGTCCCTTTATCACCAACCCCTTCATAAAAAAAGTTTCTTCTGCTATGGAAAGTTATGATCACTAATATTTTATATTCATGGAATTGCTTATCAGCATACCGTACCCGCACACATAGTGGTAACTGGGCAATGCTATAGATATGTCCTGATAACTTTGTGCAAATTCACATCAGGCGCAAAAACCCTGATAATACGAGACTGCATGTCACAAATGATGTTGCTGAATATCTTCGAAATATAATAGTGAAATGCGCCTACATCCTCCGTATACTCTGGATTTTGCCCCGTGTGACTGTTTTCTATGCATTAACCTGAAGAAACACCTTCACGAGCGGCTTTTCCATCTCCAAAAGTAGTGGTGAAGGCTACGGAGGCGGTTTAAAAAAAAAACTGTCAAAAAATGGTTTCTAGCCAGTTTTGCAAGCTGACAGAAACGCTGGGACAAGTGAATTGCATCCAAAGGAGACTGCTTTGAGAAAGTCCATAACAATTCTGAGGATGAGTAAAGATATGTCGCTAAAAATATGTTCATTGTTTATTGTAAAGCCCTCATAAAATAAATATTTGCAGCTCGTTACAGCGCTTGGGAATTAAAATACAGAGTTAACCATTTAATAAAAAGTAAATCTCCATCAACGCAATATAAGAATATAAAATGACAGATTAACAATAGATGTATTGGAATTTTCGAACTTTTGTAATTATAGTTTAACATTACAGTGTGGTTATAAGAGAAAATATCCATGGATAATTTAAAATACGCCTGCTTATTTTATAGTAGGTCTATACAATTCAAATAAATGGAAACTAAATTATTAAATCTAATTATAAAAATTAATATTTATTTGTTTGTTTGTTTGCTTGTTCGTATTTTATGCGCGGCCATACCGTTGATACGATTGTGATGGGGTTTTTTGCAAAATGTTCAGGAGATTCTCGGGATGAATATAGACTATAAGAGAGTTGAGATACTCAACTCCTTCACTCTTAAAAAACACCCTTTGTAGTGAAAAACGTGAAAAAGTCCCTTTTTTACCTTTAAATGGCTTACGTTGCCTAAACCATAACAAATACACAAAATAAATGTACACATAATTGAATATCTCAAAAAACTCTACAAAAAAGTCGGCGACGGCATATGTTTATCTTTTACAGATAACACACAATAGCCATTTTTGTCTTTCATTGATGCCAAGGAGATCGGGATAAGTAGATTCCCGGCCAAGAATATGCTGCTATACCATTCATCCGATTGTCATGGGTTTTTTTCAAAAATGTTCAGGATTTTCCCCGGAAGGTAATAGGTTATAAGAGAGTTTTAATGCTCAAGCCTTTCACCCTTAAAAGTCATCTTATGTAGTAAAAAACGTGAAACAAATGTCGCTTATTGTAAGCTTAAATGTCTTACGCTTCCTAAACCATAACAAATACACAAAATAAATGTACACAGAATTGAATATCTCAAGAAAACTCTACAAAAAAGTCTGCGACAGCATATATTTATCTTTTACAGATAACACACAATAGCCATTTTTGTCTTTCATTGATGCCAAGAGGATCGGGATAAGTAGATTCCCAGGCAAGCATAGCAGCGCACGGCGGGTATTCTTTTATGGATAACTCAAAATAGCAAATTTTGTCTTTCAGCTCATTTACGCCAAGTTCATCGGATGCGTAGATTCCCGGGCAACGCCGGTTAATCAGCACGGGGTATCAAAAAATAATAACGATATAAATTTATATTTATTTTTCTGTTTTACTTATTCAACTAAATGAAAAAAAAACACATAATTTATTTAGTTGTAGCAGCGCACGCCGGGTATTAGCTAGTTCTTCTTCTTCTTCTTCTTCTTCTTCTTCCTTCCTTCCAAGTATTAGGTCAAGGCCTGTTACGATCCTATAGAAAATTTTCCCTCCAGCGTTTCATAGGACGGCCCAGTGATCTTCGTCCCCTTCCGGGAAATTCTCAAATAAGACTTGAAAGCATAATAATAGTCCCTTCGATTGGTTGCCGGCCAAAGGAAGGCAAGACCAGTGATGGGGCTGCCATCTTATAGCCTCTGGTCAGAATTTTCTGGAGAAGAAAAGAAAATAAAGGAAAGAAGAAATGGAAGAAAGGAAAGACTCCCTAGCCCTCGGATGCCCTAATAGCGTCGGGGTCGAAAAAAACAAGAGTTAACCAAGAGAGGTTAGATAGTAAAGTTAAAAGAGTGCAAAACACAAGTGGAAGAAATGTTTTGCTCAGCTTGGGCACCTTGTGGTCGCCATCCACATATCCCCTAGATGAGGACCCCTGAGGGTGTATTAGCTAGTTATAAATATAAAAACTCCCTATCACGCAGAAGCTGAGTAAACTAAGCGAATTTCTTGTCAAATCTAATGTTTCGTCCGATTTTTCGGGTTTACGTAACATATCGGTATGTGTTGTGAGTTTTTTCTAATGCCATCCACTACACTTTGCGTGCTTCAGGTTCCGCGCTAATCGGATAGATGGTGTTAATGTGGTCTATGTGTATAAGTGTGCATGCAGTAACTTACATTCCTTTCCTGAGTTAATATTTTCCAATCATTCCCACTACAATTCACCTCCCTCAAATTATGTTTAATGTTATTTTCCCCACCTTATTCATTGTCAACATTTGGGCGCTTCCTCTCTGGTTTTCCTAAAAGAAGTTTCTATTTACCTTTATCATTCTTCATTAGTGCCACATATCCTGCCCATTACAGTCTACGAGACTTAACATACCTTATTACATCATATATCCCATAAAAATACATTAACTCACTGTTATATAGCTTTTTTATTCACAATAATCATTCCATTTTTTATTCCATCAATTTAGTTTTCACTCTTATTTATAGCTATATTTTATATACCACAAGCCACGATCTTTTGGGAGATAGATTGTAAAGACATACTTTTTTGACCACACAAGTACATGGAGGGCCTCCCAAAATGAGTATTCACCTAAATGTCAAGGCCTCCTCCGAGACAACACAACATTAAGATTAAAAACAGAAATTACACACACATTGATACTAAACATGGCGAATATGATAATGATTATAACACTCAGATGATGTTTGGGGACCTTTGGGCTTTAAAATTTCCTGACAATTGTCTTACAGGTGAAGAAAAACCCCGAAATAAAAAGCATCACCAAAGAAACTTGTCCTGACCGGGGATCGAACCCGAACCCGCTGCGTACTAGCAGAGACGCTACCCCGAGACTACAGCGAAGGACGAAATAATATAATAATAATAACAATAATAGTATTAATAATAATAATAACAATAATAATAACAATAATAATAATAATAATAATAATAATTAGGCCTAGTACTGGCAGAGGTAATAGTATGAGACCTTCTTTTCTACGTATTCAACTACTATGTTGGTTATGATAGGTCTACTGTTGATGATTATGAAGGAAAATAATAAAACGACACAACGTTTAGCAATATGCATGACAAAATGACGAAGATATGTTCACAGAGTTGCACAATATAATGAGAATATATGTATGCAACTTGGTGAGACGTGCAAATTCATATGCAACTATTATATTGCATAAACAGGTATGTCACCTTGTAGATATCTAATTCACTTTCCATTAAACACTTGCTTTTTATAACTCTGTATTCTACATTAATTATTATTGTGAAATTGTCTTATGTCTATTGCTCACTGGTCATGTTGCAATTATCCATACACATTTAATATTATAGTGAATGGATTATTTCATGGCAGATACGTCATTGACAATCGTAAACATTCGCACAATTTCCGCTCTCTGTGTAGCCCTATAGTCCACCGCTGTGGTCTCGAGGTAGCGTGCTGCCTTGTCACGCAGCGGGACCGGGTTCGATTACCGGTCGGGACAGGCTAATGGGTGAGGCTTTTTTCGGGTTTTTTCCTCGCCTGTAAGACAAATTTCAGGAAGATTAGGGCCCAACGGTCCCCGAAAAACATCCAGCCATCATAATCATCCTTATCATTATCATCATCATCCTTCACCGGTGTGGAAAGCAAAACATAGCATGAAAATACTATGATTGCAGTGAAAGGCCTGCTCTCGGGCAAAATTACTATGGATGGATGGATGTAGGCCTATATAATTTATTAGTTAACACAACCATAATAATATGCTGACATGTGTTTAGAAATAAATTTAAATTTTGTTACTAAAGTGGTAGGAGATTAACATTAACAATGATTTGAGGGAAGAAGAATATACAGGGGATAATTGGAAAACATTAGCTCAGGATAGGGATGTATGGAGAGCTTATATCCACGCGGCCATGAACCTTCAGGTTTGATAGAGCCAGTGGTTAGTTAGTTAATTTATATAATACCTTCTTCTTTAAATTAAAACATGAAACAAACTACTTGCAATAAAAAAATCAACTAAACTCCATGGTGCATAGGTCTAGAAGACCCTTGGCCTACCATCCGGCTGCTGGCTTCATAAACACATGTGTTATTCGGGGAAAAGGACGATCATACAGCTAGTATAGAAGTGATGTGTGGTCAGCATATCGGGTCCTCAAGTCGTTATACCTTGTTTCTTAAACTGCTATTGATATTTCTGTTCAAATAGACTTTTAATTAAAAAGAGAATAGTAATACATATTATATTATTTTTTAGTCTGGACATCTTACCTCAATATTAATGTTGATTTGTTCTTGAACATGTTTCAAAACAATTCTGTTTTATCGTCAACTTTCCTAAAATTAAATAGTAATACATATATTATTATACACGTATATTGTTGCGAACTATAACATTAAACAAATGGAACTTTCATTGTTACAAAGCCAAATTGAGTTACCTAGCAACTAACACCGATAATCAGCAATACATAGACTTTCCGAGCGTAAGATAATAAATATACAGCGAATTGTTGTGAAGTCTCAACTAAGCAAAGCCGCGGGGTTAAAAGAAAACAAGATATTGGGATTCTTCAATAGATGCCTTATCTGCCATATATATATATATATATATATATATATATATATATATATGAAAACTGAAAATAGGAAAGAAAAATAACATTATTTTTTTAACAAGATTGGGCGCGAACAGCAGAGTTACTACAATGATAGTTTACCTAAATTGCGTATATTATAGGTGAATTGGCATTTATCTTTTTATATATCATTGAGTTAATTAATCATATTGGACATAGCTTTTGTATAATGTGTTCTAAATTTCTAATACCAATGTCCCTGAGTTTTGGCTGTTTTTTTTATAACGGAGGTGTATAATCTCGAGTAGAAATTGTTACTGTACCTTAAGCATTGAATTGTGTGATATGTGGATTCAATTAAATCCTTTATGACTTTGTCTTGGATTGTGATTTTGTATTATTTACTGATTACTGATAATTAATGTAAATCCTCAGAACGAGAGCAACTCTTGTTCGGAGATCTTATGAAAGACTAGTAAAGAGAAAGATTTGAAGGGAAAAAAAGAAAAAAACTTTAAAAAATAGTGAGTAGAAAAATTGAATATAAATACCACAAAGATGTTAAAAATGTAATAATGGTAATATGTTTGAATTTATTCTCAAAATAACTAATATTAACATTATTAAGGTAAAAAAGATTAAATTTTAATATTATTATACATTTTGGACCTACGTATGCATAATGCTTCTTTTCATTACGTGTTTTACATCTTGTTTCTTTTAGAATTCATACTGTATTACCTACAGTTCTGAGAGTGCGGAAGAAAATGTTCACGGTGTTTTGTTAATGTAAAGGAATCACTCTTAGTTATAAAATTAATATAAAATTATAGAATATTCACCTGAAAGGTCCGTCTCCTCAACTTAATTATCATTTAACTGTAGCGCTTTCGGGACTTGTCCCATCATCGGCAGGATTCAAAACTGGTGTTTCACTGAAGATCTGGTAGAGGGGGTTGCATGTATTTGGTTCGTTTTCGTTTATCAGGCTGTCGTTGTGAGCTGCTTTCATGGTAAACGAAAACGAACCAAATACATGCAACCCCCTCTACCAGATCTTCAGTGAAACACCAGTTTTGAATCCTGCCGATGATGGGACAAGTCCCGAAAGCGCTACAGTTAAATGATAATTAAGTTGAGGAGACGGACCTTTCAGGTGAATATTCTATAATTTTATATTAATTTTGAATAAACCTCAACGGAACACATCATGAATCTTATAATAGTTATAAAATGCTTATTTGACTTATATAAAAATACATGTATGTGTGTATGTAGCTAATTCTCTGATGTTAACATCTTCATAATTTTGAAGAGCTACAGAGTTTGTTAAATGTTCTTTGTCCATTTCCACACCTTGAAAACATAATAATATATACTTTGTAGACTAGGATTAGATACCCTATTATTTATTAATTGAAAGATTATAATGTAGTATTCCACCGCTGTGGTCGCGAGGTAGCGTGCTGCCTTGTCACGCAGCGGGCCCGGGTTCGATCCCCGGTCGGGGCAGTTTTTCTGGGTGAGGTTTTTATCGGGTTTTTTCCTCACCTGTAAGACAAATGTCAGGAAAACTTTAAGGCCCAAACAGTCCCCGAAATCATATGGCCATCATCATCCTTATCATTATCATCATGACCATCATCATCTTTCACCGGTGTGGAAAGCAACGGGAAGCTACCACACCTACAATTCCCTAGTAAAGCTGCAGGCAGAGCATGAAAATGTTATGATTGCAATGAAGGACCTGCCCTCGGGCAGAATTACTATGGATATATGGATACTGCAGTAGTACTAGTTATGGTCTTGAAATTTAAAAAATTTGGCGGTATCTTAGTAAATTTAGAGGAATCTGTCGCATAATCGATAATCCACGTTGAACCTTCTCAGGAGACATTGATACACCAATTCTATGAAGATGTTTTCATAAGCAGTCATGTCCTGCAGTTAGCCTCAGTATAGCAACAATATATTTTCGAGGTAGTACCAGAATTATAGATGGGATTTCTAACAGTATTTTAAAAAAAACAGAAAGTTTCAAAAATATTAAATTTGTAGGACTATTTAACTCAAGCCCCAAATGGGAGTCAATGACCAATCATGTTACAATGATTTTTTTATTTACAACCAATCACAGCCGTGTTTCACCTAGAATTTACCAACTAAAGTTTATCATAATAAAGAAAACATCTCCTTTTTAACATTCTGAATAGGTCATAGCATTATTTTGCAGTGACTGGCTCACCAAGAATTACGGCGACCAGATTGCATATATACTGCTTGAATAATGTCAACACATACTGCATGCGGGAGTTAATATAAAAACATTTGTGGCAATTGATTATACCACCTAAAAAAGAAACCACTGTTTGCACTTTCCTAAATGTATTTTTTCCCAGAAAAATATAATTGTCATATTTACATCATAGGACATCAGAAATGAATTAATATACAGTTTGATGTGTTTCATTTTTCTCCACTAGAGTGCATTCTTACAATATTGCGTTCCTTTGGCAATAAATAATATGATCTGGTTGCAGTGAGGAACAAAAGAAGCGAATGGAGCGTACCAATCGTTTCTCATTTGTTTTCAAACATCGACGTTTACATTAAATATGTAAATATTTTAAAATAACTATATTTAAGTAATGGTTTGTGAGTAAACAGCTTAATTTTATTCGTTAAATAGTCCTAACAAATGCCACTCTTGATTTCCAAATTCTCTAGATAGATTGGAAATCACTCTTGGCATTACTTATGATAAAGTAAAGATTAATTCAAACATATTTTTATAACTTTTTAAAGTATAATTAGTTGATAAAGATACTGAAATTGATATTGAAATACTGACTGAATTTTCAGGACCAGATGTTCTTTCTCTCATAAAATAAAATAAACTATTATATTTATATTTCCTGATAAAAGTGAAGATCATGTGCCTTAGATTAAATGTTTCCCTCAATTTCTGACTCATGTTTGCACAAGCCACATACTCTAATAGTTTGTGGCATAAATACTCTACTTGTTTAAGTAATACAAGAAAACAACAGCTCTGATAAAATTGCAACATTACGTTCATAGGAATTTGATTGCTTGGTATAAAAGGGATGATTTTAAGATAATACTTATATAGGAAGCGTGAATTTACCATGTGTTGCCGTGCGTGCAGTAATTTGCTCGGATCTGATATTACTTCGATAATGTAAATCATAACTTACTTCATCGCAAAATTAAACATTTATAAATCTTACAACATAACAAGATTATTCTCTCTTGTATTTTCTTCCTGTAATACAGGAGGTTTTGAAAAAAATCAAACATTATTAAAATCTCATTTCGTTCGTGTAATAATATTTATTGTGTCGTCCCAACACATTTAAAAAAGTTTTAATTGAAAATACATACAACTGTTATACTCCCAATTATATTATATAGATGCGCAACATGGACTCCTACTTTAAGGGAGGAAAGGAGATTATACGAGTATTTGAGAAAAAAGTTCTTAGGAAAATTTTTGGACAAAAAAGAGATGAACAGATAAGTGAATGGAGAAATTTATATAAAAGTGAGCTACATTGAATTTATCCTAGGCCAGATATAATAAGTAAAGTTTAGTCTCGTAGACTGCGATGGGCAGGTCATGTGGCACGAATTGGAAATGAAAGAGGTGCGTGGAAGTTTCTTGTAGGAAAACCAGAAGGATAACGCCCAGTTGGTAGACCAAGAATGAGGTGTGGGAATAACATTAACCATGATTTGAGGAAGTAGATTATATAGGGGATGATTGGAAATCATTTGCTCAGGATATAGATGTATGGAGAGCTAATGTCCACGCGGACACGAACCTATGGATTCGATAGTGCCAGTGTGTTAGTTAGTTAATAATATGTATTATAATAAATAATTTTGAAATACAATTTATGCTGATAATGTAGTATAATTGGGCGATAGAGAGGAGATACTAAAGGCCAACACGCACATACTATTGAGCAACACTAGGAAATTGGGACTGGAAGTAAATATCAATGAAACTAAATATATGGTCAGATGTAGAAGTACATTATATAACGGAAATGGACAGCTAATGACAAATGAAGGAAATTTTGAGGAAGTGGCAGTATTCAAATATCTAGGAACAATAATCACAAACAGGAATGAGATACATAAATAAATTAAACATAGGTTTCATTCTGGAAATGCGTGGTATTATGCATTACAGAGACCCTTGTCGTCCCAACTCCTTTCAAAAAACGTTAAACTGAAAATATGTAAAATTGTTATTCTACCAGTTATAATATATGGATGTGAAACATGGACTCTTACTTTAAGGAAGGAAAGGAGATTACGAGTATTTGAGAATAAAGTTCTTAGGAAAATTATTGGACCGAAGAGATGAACATACAGGTGAATGGAGAAGACTACATAACAGTGAACTACATGGTCTTTATAGGAATCCGGATGTAATGAAAACAGTTAAATCTCGTAGACTGCGATGGGCACGTGACACGAATAGGGAATGGAAGAGGTGCATGGAAGCTTCGTGTAGGAAAAGCAGAGGGAAAACGTCCAGTTGTTATACCAAGAACGAGGTGGGAGAATAACTTTAACTATGATTTGAGGGAGTTGGATTGTACATGGGATGATTGGAAGACATTGGCTCAGGATAGTTATGTATGGAGAGCTTATGTCGCGCGCGGCCATGGACCTACAGTTTCGATAGTGCCAGTGAATTAGTTAGTTAGTTAGTTAGTTAGTTAGTTATGATAAACACTGTTGAAATAATTAATTAAAACATTAAAATTATAAAATTGTAAATGTTGTATCAGTCATCCTTAACTAAAACAAATTTCTGTTTATAAAACATCGGTCAAACTTTTATAAAAAAGTTTGTTTTAGTGGAGGACGACTGGTATAAGTGGTACGAATCTTATAATTTTAATTTTAGCTATTAGGCATATAAATTCGAGAAGATCTGTAAAAATTGAATTATAAAAATAATCAACCAATACCAAAAAGAACCTTCCTGTATAATCCCAGAGGAACAAGATATGTTGGCCGACCACGTAGAAGATGGACTCCACTTTTAACTTCGCCGGAACAGGCTGCATAGCCTAAACCTTCTAGTAGAAGAAGAAGAAGAAGATCAACCAATACCAAACCTTAACCAAGAGTACATCATGAGAGACTGCCCTGTGAATTTATGTAATATCGCACGATTTGAAATAGAATTCAAGTCGACCTTGAATAAAACGGAGAGAACAAACTACTACTTGATCTTGAAGTCGGATTTGCTCGCCATAGCCGAGTTGTTTAAGACATTTTGCCTAGTGCGGAGCTACGGGACTTCCGCTAGTTCCAGTCCCAATGAGGGTAGAAATTTTCTTGTTGATTTTTGGCCAGTATGGGACAGTGACTAGCTAGCGTCGAGGGCGATTTGGATAGCTACAATTAGTAGAATTTCAGGTTTAAAAAATCTATAAAAGTTGGGGGATCCGACATACTGACTACATATCACCCTGGCTGGATCCACATCTGTGAATAACACATGTGGATATGAGTCCAGAGCGGGGTAGTCCAAGACCTTACAGGAATGTTGCGCCATGGATGTTTTTCATTAAGTCGGAACAGACCAAATAATTGGGAATATTGAGAAACCCCATATGTCTCAAAATCGAAATTTTGTAGGAGAAACAAAAACCATTCCAGTTCTTTAATTTATGCTGAAATTAAGGTGGTGTTCTTATTTTTAGTTAAAATGAACGCAGGAGGAAGCATACCAATGCATTACAGACAATATTGAGCAGTTACATTGAGATTAAGTTGAAATTTATTCAGTGGACATGTGGGCTTTCTCAATATTTTGTAATAAACAAGCAAATTAATTCCTTAACTCATATTTTATTGATGATATAAACAAAACTCAAACAAATTTTGCATGATTTCCTTTCTCTCTCTAATCAATGTTCATTCTTTGACACATGTTCGCTAATTGTAGATGTCATCATAGATGTTCTGGATGATATCTTCTTCTGGTAGAAATGGTAGAAATCGCTTTAGGTCATCCATTTTCTTCTCATTAATAGGCACATTTCTTTATAAGCCTGACTTATAGGTGGAATTACAGATGATACAGCCAGTTGGAAAGTGTGCTCTATTGCTCCATCAATGAATGACCTAACTTTAACAACACCAATAGATACATGAGAATAGCTGAACTGCATAAATTGTGTTACATTAAAGTGCTGTTTGTTATTCCTATGTGTAGCACTCCCTTGTGTTTAAACAGCAAATGACATTTTTTCGGTAGAACATTGACCACCAGTCCTTAATATTTAGCACCTCTTCTGTTTTGGGTATTTTCACTTCAAACTTCATCTTCGTGCTCGATTCTATTATTAATTCTGCATATTCTTTCAGCAAGTATATCCTGTCTACCTTCCTAATTTTCCTTTTTACCATGCTAAAATCTCTGTCAGAAGGAAGGTAAGAATGGCCTAAAATTTTGAGAAAGTCCTTCATTTATACAGTGTCAGCATAACAACACAGAAAGTGCCGGAACATATGGGATTTCTCTATATCATGATCGGACTATATGTCTAGAGTACGAAATCATACGTAACTCAAATATCGTAAATAATGGACATGTGGGGTTTCTCAATATTCCCGTTCAAATGGTCTAAATCATGAGTCTAATGATGATGATGAATGATTATGTTGGCTGGAGCGGTGGTAATATTACAAGTGATAGTTGTAATTGTTATTAAATTTAATTAAATCCATGCCGTGATAGATCCAAAGAGAAAGACTGAATACGGAAGTTGTTACATCACAATCCTAACAAATTACAAGGCACGTAGATACACGTTTAGTGCGATGCAATCGATGAACATTAATTGCGATCAAACCTAATATTAAAATTCTGTTTACATAATGAATTTTTATTACCATTTGTTGAATGGATTTTTGTTTGCGCATTTGTGCGGGCGGGGCGAGGGAACTTGATTAACCTCTCTAATAAACCACGCTTCTGCGTAACCATTTGTGCGGGTAAAAAACCACGCTACTGCTACCATTTGTACGGGTTACAACCACGCAGACTACCGCCATTTATCCGGGATCGGGTTTTGTTACTGCTGCCTCTATTAACGTGGATCTGCTTTCCTGCAAGGTTATCAATCACAAAGTTGCTTGCCTTGGGCCCATAGAAGGCAGCAATCGATTCATCTTTCTTTCTCAGATATATTGACATAAATAAATAAAGCTTCTCAAATACATAGAGTGAGTGAAAATGATAATAATTGTCATTCAAGAAAGCTAAACAGCAAAATAGCAAGGGAGCTGGAAATAATTTCCTACGTGAGTGAATTTCCGTATAGGCTAGAAAACAACTACGTGCACATCAATGAAGAAGCCGATAAAATGTATAAAAGATGACCTTTAATAGAAACAAGTTGTCTGAAGAATAAACAAATTAACAAAGACATTTCGATCATTCAATAAAACAAAAATATAAACAAATAAATAACAATATTCTTACAATAGAAAAAACCACACCATACCTCACGCTACACTCATACTTGCGTCCGAATCAGGGACCACTTCTTCCCTGGTTTGCCGGACCAACTAAACCACGCCACTTCTCGGCTTCAGACGAGCTTGTCCATTAGAGCTTCAATCGCATCGCGGACTGGATGCTGATTCAAACTTTGAATCTGCTCAAAGGACTGAACGATGAATGCTTGAATGATTGAATGATAACGTTCTGCTAGTGCACCACGTATATAAAGGTTCCGAGGTAGAGGGGAGATGCGTCGTAGACATTGCGCAGCGGGAAGGGTAAAGAGTAGAAAGGGGGGGGGTAAATACAAGGAGAAAGGGATATTGGCATAGTTCATAAATATTCCTTTCTAGGGAGGAGAACGACGTTACAATAATGATCCGAAAAACACACTTTCGGTTCACATTTATGGAGCTGATTCTTTACAAATTCATGAATTCAATAAATCCTTGTGTTAAATTACATAACAGAGACACACCTTATACAAAATACTGCATTTTGAGTCCGAAGCATAAATGTACAATGAAAGAGAAGATAAGTCCAGAAGTTAAGATTGTAGAATGGATGAAGACGAATTTTTAAACACATTACTATCATAAAGGGTGAACTATTATTCATGCATTCATAGTATTCTGCTCAAGAGCAGGTTTTTCACTGCAAACTCAGCATTCTGCACTCTTTCCTTAACTCAGTTTTCCTTTTTGTATCTGCATAGAAACCATTTATTTTAATATTGTCTATCATCTGATGTCTTTTTTTCTGCCTCTAACTTTCTTTTCCGTTGACCATTCCTTCTAGAGCATTCTTCAGCAGGCAATTTCTTCTTAGCCAGTGGCCAATCCAATTTCTTTTCCTCTACTTTATGAGTTCCAGCATTGTTCTTCTTTCACCCACACTATCTAGCACATCTTTATTTCTTACTTTGTCTGTCCATTCTATACGTTTCATTCTTCTCCATATCCACATCTCAAAAGCTTTCAGTCACTTTTCCTCATTCCGTCGTAATGTCCAAATCTCTGCACCATAAAATGCTACACTCCACACAAAGCACTTCCCTAGCTTCTTCCTTAATTCTTTTGTCATAGGTCCGCAGAAAATGCTTCTCTTCTTGTTGAAAGCTTCTTTTGTCATTGCTATCCTCTGCTTTACTTCTTGACCGCTGTTACTACTGATAGTACAACCCAAGTATTTGAAGCTCTCCACTTGCCCAGTGGCCTCATCTTTAATCCTCATGAACTATTGTAATAATTAAAATTAAGTAAATTTGATAATAGTATATTACAATGCGAGGCTGGAAACTGGTTTTTACAGAAGCGAGGATGTGATTAAAAACCGAGCGATAGCAAGGTTTTTAATTTCCGAGATTCTGTAAAACACTTCGCAATCGTGCGTTGTACAATGTTTTTTCTCGCGATGGCGTTTTCAAAATAATAAATAATAGTAAAATAATATTTTTTTTTAAAATATTGGCGTTCATTATAAACAACTGTCTAACGTTAACAGTCTGGGCAATGTTTATTTGTTAAGACTACAGCTGGCCGTGACAACAATCAGTTATAAAACGGTGGCAAGTACTAATTTATTGTTTAAATATTATTTCAAATAAATATCAGTTTATTTAAAATTCAGTGATTTGTTTCGTATAATGTATATTAAACTACATTTTGGGTATATTTTGATATATACATTGTACCTAGTATATAACAGTAAGGGCAGTGGTTTTACTTCCCACAAGTGGTTTGTAATATGTAATATTACAGTATAGTTATTTAGTTTGGCAACCCCGAATGTAGGAAGTTGAACTTTCAATGATAGTCGCCATTGCTGTAAGTACGACAGAAAGCACTATCGCGCAAAAAAAAAAGTAATATAATTTGATATAGGCTTTTCGTAACAATATTAGGCTACTTTTATTTTATAGTGCACACGGTAATAAAGGATTGCCATGATTCAGATGCCACATAGGTTATAACATGTAAGTTTCGTTTGCGTCACTAATCGAGGTCAGAAATTAACAAGGGCTGAAACAAATACATGCAACATATTATTAACAACTTGATACCATAAATTTATTACATATAAGGCAAATCAATGAATATATAACAAATAAATCTCAATTAGAAACTGCATTAAGTTTATTTATGTTGTGAACTCGATAATAAATACACCTATCACAAGCTGACTAATCTCAACCACTTTAAGCGTCGTGAGAAACGTCCGAACTCATTACACTTCATACCACACATTTATTTTTACTGGATTATAATGCATTTTATCTTCCACTAGCTAATACACGGCGTGCGCCGCTACGCCTAAATAAATTAACATTAATGTGGTTTTATGTTTAGTTGAATAAGTAAAAGAAAAAATACTTATACATTTGTATTTTTTTAGATACCCCGTGCTGATTACTTGGCGTTGCCCGGGAATCTACTTACACCGATCTTCTTGACATAAAGAAGCTGAAATACGAAAATTAATGTGTTTTATGTTTAGTTAAATAAGTGAAAGGAAAACTTTATATCGTAATTATTTTTAGATACCCCGTGCTGTTTACTCGGCATTGTCCGGGAATCTACTCATCCCGATCTTCTTGGCATAAATCAGCTCAAAGACAAAACAAACTTAATGTACTTGTTATGATTAATTGAATAAGTAAAATGACAAATAATTATAAATGTATATCTTAATTATTTTAAGAATCCCTGTGCTTATTAACCGGTGTTGCCCGGGAATCTACTCATCCCGATCTTCTTGGCATAAATCAGCTCAAAGACAAAACTTAATGTACTTGTTATGATTAATTGAATAAGTAAAATGAAAAATAATTATAAATGTATATCGTAATTATTTTAAGATTCCCTGTGCTGATTAACCGGTGTTGCCCAGGAATCTACTTATCACGATCTTCTTCTGGCATAAATCCCTTATAGCGAGACAGTAAAAATTCTAGGATTATTTATTAACAACTTAAATTGGAATACACAAATAAACCATACATGCAAAACAGTCTTCTCAATAATACATTTATTAAATCGCGTACGAAATTGTCTGCCATTCGCTCTTAGGAAAATGTTACTACAAACACTTGCAATGCCCCATTTTGATTATTGAGACACTCTTTTTACAGACTTAAATATTATTTCCACTCAAAGACTTCAACGTGTTCATAATTCTTGCGCACGTTTTATTTATGGTATTCGCAGATTTGAAAATGTTACACCGTCCCTGGAACAATTATCGTGGCTTCGTGTAAGAGATCGTAGAACTGTCCATTCCTTATCCGTTCTCTATAAAATACATCACACATCATCGCCTAATTATTTATCACGCCGCTTCATCAGACTATCCGACACATATAATCTTGACACTCGGTCCCATCGGCACATTGTCCTTGATATTCTTCATCACACTGTATATTATTCATTATCTTTTACGGTCTCACTTACCAAAACATGGAATTCCCTTCCGCCCTATGTCAGAGACTGTCAAACTATAACATCCTTCAAAAACAAACTAAAGAATTATTAATAACAAACTAACTTATACATCTCACTGATAATATTCTTTTAACAATTAATAAATTTAATTATTTATGAAAATAATATTAAGAACAACAAATATTTTCATTTGTTTTGTTTTAAATATTGTATAATCGTAAAATTTTGTTTTCTGTATCTCATTGTTTGCCTTTGTTTTTTATATACACTAGACTGGGGCAATTTAATATGTCTTGCTTGTATACATTTTATTATTAGTTTTACTCTTAATTTTAACTAACATTAACTGGTTTCAATTAGATCGTAATATAATAGATATTATCTTTTTGATCAAATTTTTATTTAGTATTTAATATTAGAGTTAATTGAGATTGTTATATTCTGATGTAATATATGTTTGTCCTGGTGAGTGGAAGAGAAGGCCACATGGCCTTAACTCCACCAGGCTAAATAAATCTAATCTAATATAAATGAGCTGAAAGACAAAATTCGTTGAGTTATCCGTAAAAGAATATCCGCCATGTGCTGCTATGCTTGCACAGGAATCTATGTACTTGTCTCGATCTTCATGGCATCAATGAAAGTCAAAAATGGTTATTATGAGTTATCCGTAAGAGATAAACATATGCTGTCGCGGACATTTTTGTAGAGATTTTTGAGATATTCAATTCTGTGTACATTGATTTTGTGTATTTGTTATGGTTTAGGCAGCGTGAGCCATTTAAAACGTCCAAATAACTACTTTTTTCACGTTTTCCACTACAAAGGGCGATTTTTAAGGGTATAGGAGTTGAGTATCACAACTCTCTTATAGCCTATGTTCATCCCGGTAATCTCCTGAACATTTTACAAAAAGCTCCATCACAATCGGATCAACGGTATGGCCGCGCATAAAGTACGAACAAACAAACAAACAAACATTCATTCATTTTTATAATTATATTAGACTGTCCCCCGCTGTGGTCTCGAGGTAGCGTACAGCCTTGTCATGCAGCGGACCCGGGTTCGATAACCGGTCGGGGCAGTTTTCTGGGTGAGGTTTTTCTCGGGGTTTTTCCTCACCTGTAAGACAATGTCAGGAAAACTTTAAGGCTGAAACGGTCCCCGAAATCATATGGCCATCATCATCATCATCATTATCATCTCATCATCCTTCACCGGTGTGGAAAACAACGGGAAGCTACCACACCTACAATCCCCTAGTAAAGCTGCAAAGCATAGCATGAATATGCTAAGAATGCAGTGAAAGACCTGCCCTCGGGCAGAATTATTATGAATGGATATTAGATTAGCTAATACCGGTGTGCGTTGCTACGCTTAAATAAATTAAATGTTTTTTTTTTAGTTGAGTAAGTAAAAATTAAAATAATTACAAATGTATATCATAATTCCTTTAGATACCCCGTGCTGAATACCCGGCGTTGCCTGGAAATATACTTATCCCGATCTTCTTGGCATCAATGAGCTGAAAAATATTAAATGGTTATTCTGAGTTGTCCGTAAAAGATAGGCATATGTTGTCGCTGACTTTTTTTGAAGGTTTTTTTGAGGATATTCAATTCTGTGTACATTAATTTGGTGTATTTTTTATGGTTAAGGCAGAGTAAGTCATTCAAGCCTCCAAAAAGTTCCGAAAAACATATTTTCTCAACAAAAAGTAATTTTATGGGTGAAGGAGTTGAGTATTACAACTCTCTTATAGCCTAAAACTATCCGGGGAAACTCCTTAACATTTTGCAAAAAGCTCCATAGCAATCGGATGAACGGTATGGCAACGCATGAAGGACAAACAGACAGGCAGACAGGCATTATATAGTATATATATATATATATATATATATATATATATATATATATATATCCATCTATAGTAATTCTGCCCGAATGCAGGTCTTTCACTGCAATCATAGCATTTTCATGCTATGCTTTGCAGCTTTACTAGGGAATTTTAGGTGTGGTAGCTTCCCGTTGCTTTCCACACCGATGAAGGATGATGATGATAAGACGAATATGAATGATGATGATTGCGATGGCCATATGATTTCGGGGACCGTTTGGGCTTTAAAGTTTTCCTTGACATTTGTCTTACAGGTGAGGAAAAACCCCGATAAAAACCTCACCCAGAAAAACTGTCCCGAGCGGGGATCGAACCCAGGCCCGCTGCGTGACAAGGCAGTACGTACCCTACCTCGAGACCACAGCGGTGGACATATATATATATATATATATATATATATTTATTTATTTATTTATTTATTTAAACACCCAGTGACGCTTTAGTTCTCAGTTAACAAAACCTATAACTATTGTTGAGTTGTATTTCCTACATATATTAAACAAAATCCATACTTTATATTCTAACAAAACACAAAACACGCTATAAAAACATAAAATGCATGTTCAACAAAATGTAAAATACACTTTAATGATGATTGATAGTAGTTATTGTAATATTACAATCATTACAATTATTTTATAATAGGCCCTACTGATCGGAGACGCATTTTCTTTATTATCATAAGTATTGCTTTTCGCAACTTTGCCTGCACTTGAATATTCTCTGCTCGAACTAGCATCTAAAATTTGCAGAATATAACAAGAATGGTTGTTGATTTCTCGTGAATTTTTATTTTTTATGTTTTTTTCCAAAGCCTACATTACATTTTTCTCTAAATATATCGTTTCCGCAATAAATAAATTTCCTTAAATATACGAAATATACAACATATACTAAATAGTCTGAACGTAGATAAAATATTGTAGGCAACACGTTACAAAATTCGGTTTAGTAGTCCGTTGCTCTTAGAAACTCCCTTCGGTCGTGTTCTAACTTGAGCATCTCGTTACTAAACCTCTGACAAAAATATTACTTTACACTAAATATACATTCTCCCAATTTTAGTTGATCTTTTTATTTCTTCGATTCCTTTTAAGAGTTCTTGTGTAAACCAAGTACATCACAAACCCACTTTTTTTAACAGTAAACAAACATTAAAATCTTAAAAATGTCCCCAAAATCTCGAAAATAAAATTTGAACATTTTTGTGAACTTTTCTTCATTCAAATCATATTATAATAGTAGTTTTTAATTTCCGAGATTCTGTAAAACACTTCTCAAACGTGCGTTGTACATTATTTTTTGCGCGATGATGTTTTCAAAATAATAAATAATAGTAAAACACGTAATAACATCTTTGTTGCAAATATTTGCATTCGTTATAAACAATTGACTAACGTTGACAGTGTGGGCAATGTTTATTAGTTTAAAGAACAGCAGACCTTGAGAACAATTATTGATAACATGGCCGCAAGTACGTATTTATTGTTTTATATTGTTTCAAATAAAGTTCAGTTAATTTAAGGTGCAGTGATTTGTTTCGTATAATATATATTAACACTACCTTTTGGATATTTTCTGTACCGGTATATACATTGTATGTAGTAGATATAGAGGGCAGTGGTTTTACTTCCCGCACGTGGGTGTAAATGTAATATTACAATATAGTTATTTAGGTTGTCAACCCCGAAATGTAGGAAGTTGAACTTTCAATAATGGTCGTCATTGCTGGTAAGTACGACAAAATGCACTATCACACAAAAAAAAGTAGCCTATATATTTTACCATTTGCTTCAATATCCTCACAAAATAAACTAATTAATCGGTAGTTTTAAAAGTCATGCCTAAACACCGTTGAGGTCAATATGTAATATTTATAATATAAATATAGGATACCTGTGATCTCAGTCTTCCTCATCTTTGGATGTGGGATGTGGAGTACTTTCGAAGCTTATGCTTACAAGCTGAAAATGAAGCATATGCTTCGAAAGTACTCCACACCCACATCCAATGTTGAGGAGGACTGAGATCGCAGGTATTCTATTTTTATATTATAAATATTACACTAATTAACTGACTGACTCACTGGCACTATCGAACCCGTAGGTTCATGGCTGCGCGGATATAAGCTCTGCATACATCCCTATCCTGAGCTGATGTTTTCCAAAATATCCTGTATTTTATAACTAACTAACTCACTGGCACTATCGAATCCGTAAGTTCAAGGCGGCGCGCACGTAATCTCTCCATACATCCCTATCCTGAGCTAATGTTTTCCAATCATCCCCTGTATAATCTACTTCCCTCAAAACATAGTTAATATTATTCTTCCACCTCATTCTTGATCTACCAACTGGGCGTTTTCGCTCTGGTTTTCCTACAAGAAGCTTGCATGCACGTATTTCATTCCCAATTCGTACCACATGTCCTGCTCATTGCAGTCTATGATACGTACTTAACTGTTCTTATTATATCTGGCTTCCTAGACTATGTAGTTCACTGTTATGTAGTCTTCTCCATATCCCGGATTATATACTACCCTCAAATCACGGTTAATGTTATTCTCCTACCTCATTCTTGGTCTATCAACTGGCCGTTTTTCCTCTGATTTTCCTACAAAAAACTACTATTCCCCTCTTTCTTTCCCCATACGTGCCACATGTCCTGCCCAGACTTAACTGTTCTTATTATATCTGGTTACCTATAAATATATTGTTGCTCACTGATATCCTCACAAAATGACGAACATAATTGAACTGGAAGACCTTTTATCTCTCGGATAAAGGAACACATGAGAGCATATAAAATAAATTTAGAATATTCAAAATATGCTAGCCACCTATTCCAATTTAATCATTGTTTCGATCCAAATTTTGAAATTTTACATGTTTGTGATAAGGGTAAGAAGTTAGATCTTTTGGAGGCTGTAGAGATAAATAAATTGAAGAGTAGTAAGAGACTGTTAAATTCTCAACTTGATTTGAATGAATCCCCTTTGTTAAATTTAAAAAAATTAAATAAATATTGTTGTATTGTTGCTTAGATCAGTTGATATGTAATAACACAATTAATAATTTGTTAACATGTCTGAAGAAGGTACAGTGTACCGAAACAGCTGTATCTGAATTATATCTTAATAAATATGAAAATCAAATAACACTACGTTTTATTTTTATTTAATTAATAAATATGAATTTTCATCAAGTAAACTGTAACTCAATTGAATATATAATTGAAAATAACTCGTATTACAGAAACATTGGTTAAAATATCAATTAGTCTGGTCGTTTATAGAATGAAAATGCGGGACCGACCCCTCCATTCAGGTTTCAAACACTATCTTCTAATCGTAAGCTAATTCGCTTCTAGATTATATTGTTATTAACAGAATAGCACGTAGTTTTTACTGTGTAGGAATAGAGTAGCGTTTGTTTGTATGGGAATCTCAACTGACAATCATAAATATGGCTCTAACAGATTTTTGTGCTTAGCTCTTCTCGAAGAAACGCTTCGTTAACATCTAACGCAGTGGAACAGAGCACAATGTAATTATTAGTTTAAATGTGAGCTCATATAAATGACGTCATAAATTCTATTGTTATATCTTACGTTCACAAGAGATTTCTCAATATTTAAGTGTTTCTTTTTATTAAAAAATAATTTACTCATCTTCGATACGAGGAAGACCAACCGTCCTGTGATTCAGAAATAAAATTATGTCATCCCTCCTTTATGGTCATTAAAGAGTAGAAAATTAGCGTTATTTCCGATATTGAAAAAAATAAAATATAGGTACTAAATACAATTTGAAGAATACTATAAAAGTGTTAAATAATATGCATTAATTAAATTGAAAATTGATTTGAAGAATATAGGCCTTCTTTATAAACAAATTCCATCCATCCATAATAATTCTGCCCGAGGGCAGGTATTTTACTGCAATCATAGTATTTTAATACGATGCTTTGCAGCTTTACTAGGGAATTATAGGTGTGGTAGCTTCCCGTTGCTTTCCAGACTGTGAAGGATGATGATGATGATGATGGCTGGATAATTTTCGGGAACCGTTGGGCCCTAAGCTTCCTGACATTTGTCTTACAGGTGGGAGAAACCCCGAAAAAAACTTCACCCAGGAGCCTGTCCCAACCGGGAATCGAACCCAGGCCCGCTGCGTGACAAGGCAGCACGCTTCCTCGAGACCACAGCTGTGGACTATAAACAACATATAGGGATTAAAATAATCTGGAACTTAATATATTGAAAAGAACTCATAGTTATTTAATAAAATCTAACAAGTTGATTGAAATTCGTATTTGGTCTCGATTTATAACATTTCGGAACCTAACAACGTGTCTCTTCTTTTTTTCCTTTTTTTTTAAGGATTTCTTTTGTCGCCAAACAAATGCTCAATTGGATTTATGTTACTAAGATATGTTCCAACGTTAATTATTGTACTTATTTAATACATATAACTAACTCGCTGGCACTACACAAACAAATCTTGAATAAAATTATACAATGCCCCTCAGGGGTCCTCATCTAGGGGATATGTGGATGGCGACCACAAGGTGCCCAAGCCGAGCAAAACATTTCTTCCACTTACTTGTGTTTTGCACTCTTTTAACTTTACTATCTAACCTCTCTTGGTTAACTCTTGTTTTTTCGACCCCGTCGCTATTAGGGCATCCGAGGGCTAGGGAGTCTTTCCTTTCTTTCATTTCTTCTTTCCTTTATTTTCTTTTCTTCTCCAGAAAAGCCTGACCAGAGGCTATAAGATGGCAGGCCCATCACTGGTCTTGCCTTCCTTTGGCCGGCAACCAATCGAAGGGACTATTATTATGCTTTCAAGTCTTATACGAGAATTTCCCGGAAGGATCAAAACGCTGGAGGGAAAATTTTCTATAGGATCGTAACAGGCCTTGGCCTAATACTTGGAAGGAAGAAGAAGAAGAACTGAGTTTATGCATAAAACTGCAGGCTTCACCAAATAGGATCGAAAAACTAACGAATATAGGCTTATTATATTGAATCATCTAAATGTGGTACTAGGTTTAAACTACAATCTTAATTACAAGAGAAATTGGCAGGAAAACATCTTAATACATTGCCTAGAACAAGGTTTCCTTGTTTAACTTTTACAGGAATTAATCACTATGAGGTTTGATTTATGGTCAAATCAAACGTTTCTTACCTCTCCTCATACAAATCTTCTAAGTAGATAGCGATTTCGAGACCATAATGGTCTCATCTTCAGTACAATTTTGGCGACTGATGTTATGTCGATCGGAAGAAACTCTTCTTCTTCTTCCCTCTGTTGGTGGACCGATGAACCTCTGGATCAGGTGAGAATCTGCGTGAATTTCGAAGTTCATTAGTTTTCCTTTGTTTTTTTTCCGAAACCGTGAGTTCCTTTTGTTTGTCTATTTGTTTAATTACACTGGCTTTTGATTCATTTGAATGTTTTTCGGACCAAGCATGAGCAACTACTGCTGACTTTTCCACTTCTCCATTTTTGACGTTTCTAAGATGCTTCTTCACCCTTGTTTTCAAATTTCTTTTTGGATAATTAAAACTAATAAAAATGAAAGAATTGAAGAAGAAAACAAATCAGATGGAGAAGTGGAAAAGTCATCAGTAGCTGCTCATGCTTGGTCCGAAAAAACATTCAATTGAATCAAAAACCAATCTAATTAAACAAATAGACAAACAAAAAGGAACCCACGGTTTGGGAAAAATCCACATTCAGGAAAACAAAGAAAAACTTATGAACTTCGAAATTCCTGCAAATTCTGACCTGATCCAGAGGTTCATCAGTCCACCAACAGAGGGAAGAAGAAGAGTTTCTTCCGATCGACATAACATCAGTCGCCAAAATTGTACTGAAGATGATCTCGAAATCGCTATCTACTTAGAAGATTTGTATGAGGAGAGGTAAGAAACATTTGATTTTACCATAAGGTTACCTTGTGCTATCTGACGGTATCAACCACGTAGCAAGAGTTCATTGGGTCGTCCCAGGAAGAGATATCTCTAGAACACCAGCAATGCAATCAGACCATAACAGTTTTTCGAGGACTAAAACTTGGAAAGATGATTATTATTTACTGAAACTAACTAACTAACTCACTGGCACTATCGAACCCGTAGGTTCATGGCTGCACGGACATAAAATCCCCATACATCCCGATCCTGAGCTAACGTTTTCCAAACATGCCATGTATAATCTACTTCCCTCAAATCATAGTTAATGTTATTCTCCCACCTCATTCTTGGCCTACCAACTGGACGTTTTCCTCCTGGTTTTCCTACAAGAAGCTTCCATGCACGTCTTTCTTTCCCCATTCGTGCCACATGCCCTGCCCTTCGCAATCTATGAGACTTAACTGTTGTTATTATATATGGCTTCCTATAAAGACCATGTATTCACTGTTATGAAGTTTTCTCCATTCACTTGTCTATTCATCTCTCTTTCCACTGAGATAAAATTTTCCGGAGGTCAAATAGTCCTCCATTAGGTTCTCCGGGCGGAGACAACTTCAGGGAACCTATGCCAAAGGTTCAAACACAGGGACATGTTCTTAGGAACGTGGAATGTTAGGACTTTATTATTTACTGAAATATTATCTAAAATTAAGATTTTATATTAGGGTACATTGTAATAATGTAAGTCTCAGTTAAATAAAAGAGAAAAACAAGGCTTGAAATCCACTATGAAGTAGGTCTAAATATCATGGAATCACAGGCCTAGAAGTCACTTGGCCTACCAGTCGGCTGCTGGCCTCACTTTCACACGTGTTAATCACAGACGATCATTCAGCCTGTCTAATGTGTCATGTGATCAGCGTATTTCATCCCCCAGCCGTTATAGCTGGTCTTCTCAGTCTGGTGCTGGTAGTTACCGTATGTAACTAACTCACCGGCACTATCGAACCCGTAGGTTCATATTCAAGCGGACATAAGCTCTCCATACATCCTTATCCTGAGCTAATGTTTTCCAATCATTACCTGCATAATCTACTTTCCTCAAATCTTGGCTAATGTTATTTTCCCACCTCATTCTTGGTCAACCAACTGAGATTTTTCCATCTTGATTTCCTACAAGAAGCTTCCAAGGACGTCTTTCATTTCCCATTCGTGCCACATGTCCACTCGACCGAAGTGTATGAGACTTATTGTTCTTATTATATCTGGCTTCTTATAAATACCATGTAGTTCACTGTTATGTAGACTTCTGCAGAATGGGAACTATTTTACCTCCGTGAAATTTTACTCCAGTGGAACCCATTTCCGCGTTTCTTGACGGTTGTGTTTTTACGGTGAAAGATCGTCACTCTTTCGACCAAGGTACTTTTTTCGTCTGGTTTATCGCCGGCATAGCTCTTAGGATCATTTGAGCACACAAACCACTCCACCACGACAAAGTAAAGATACCATGGAGGGAGTAACTGTAATGTAGCTACCCAAATTACGATGCTGGGTGGATACCGGTCCCATATCGTCCGAAATTCGATGAGAAAAAATGTTCCCCATGAGGTCTCGAACCAGCGGCTTTCCACAGTTCTGTTCCAAGGCATTATTCCTTAAACTGTTCGGCTAGAGCGCGGGAGTATAATAAACAAGTAAATTAATATTTCATTTGTTAGATCTATTTAAAAGCTCCCTGTTTAATTGATGATTATAGTGCTCAGTTGCATGCTGTAGGTGTGTGTGTAAAAAAATTGCAAGGTTGATTTCGTAAACAGGAGTTAGATGGTATCAGGCGCGGTCATTACATACTATTATGTTAATGTAGCAGATTATAACACTTCATTTACACACATGCTCTACTCAGCCAGCGTAAAATAGTGACGGATCATTCTCCTAATTTACACTTACTCCACCTCTGTGTTCCTCCATTATTGCCTTTGGGATGTGAATATAATATTATGCTTACATAGTTGTCTATCTTAATTAAAACTTATATGTTATATTATAGGCCTATTATATTAGGTCTAGCCAATATTATATCATAATCATCATCCAGGGAATAAGCCTGTTGGCTCGTTCCGGTTTCATGAAAGCTAGAATTGTTAAAATTGATCAGACCATCTTCTGTGTCGACGTCCAACAATTATATTAAAGGTAATTCTTGTTTCTTCAATTCTCTGAATATGCTCTTCCCGCGGTGTTGTTGAATTCTATCATTTATTGAATATATTTCTAATTCACTTCTATTTCTTCATTTCTTATGTGGTCCAATTTTGTGCATCATTTGGTCCTTCTTAGAAAAGTCATTTCTACACTTTATATTCTACCCGAACTACATATGCCATAGGAGACCCTTGGGATAGTGGAAAGTTAAGGCTCCCATATTTTTAGACAATCGGTATTTGATGCCAGCTGGATTTTCAGCCGTGACGGCCGCCTTTGCCCCCAGAACAAGCATCTGGTTCTCATTTCGATTATAGGCTGAGTCGATCCCAGAGCTGTGGTGCCGCCAGATGGTTTGGGTCAGTTTAAAAATCCTGGCCCATCGGGACCCGAAATCTCGACCTTCACGTAGAATGCCTATGCTATGGCGTGCTCCATTATATATTATAGAGGAAGTTCGAGTAATGTGGACCCTTCGGTTCGAGTGGACGCTGTTAATATCTTCTTTAATTGGTGCTGCCCTCGAATAGAAAATATTTTAACTTCTTCCCCTCATCAAATTTTACGTGTTGAAAGCCAGTTTATTTTATTTTTTGTGCGAAGAAGAGTTTTTTTTGTGATATTTACTAAAATGACCATTTTAAAAGGTTTTCAAGGTAAGAATTGGTTATTAGTTTTCTGCTATTGAATATTATACGTGTTGAAAAATTACCTAAATATATTATATAGATGCTGTTTTAATATACTGACGGGTATGGTTTGATATTATGTGACATGGTGCCTGTATAAAATAATTAAACTTAGCAAAAGGGAATTCGGTTAATGTATATCCCATGACGCGGTTAAGGTGGACCGGTTCCACTTTACACGAATACCTACATTTTATCAATGAGAATTCTATTTTTAAAAACCATGCACTTAATTAATTTTATTTAATATCCTTGTAATTTTACTGAACCCAAAGATCGTCGCTGTCTGTAGATAAATGACGTGTCATCATCATCGTAGTACATTCACGAATTTAGGTCATTTGTTGACCTGTTTCGGCCTCAAGAGAAACACCATCCAAAAGTCTTTTGAGTGGACGTCCTGGTCTTCTTCTTCCTGCAGGTTGATATCTTAACATTTGTTTGAGTATTCTGTGATCTTCCATTCGATGAACATGTTGCATCCATCTTGACTTATAATCAGAAATTTTGTTTTCTAAAGGTTCCATGTGTAATTCTTCTAAGATGTCTTCATTTTTTATGATCTAGTAGTGTATATCCTGCAGTCCTCCGAAGGTATCTCATTTCAGCAGATCTAAGTCTCTGTATATCCTTCTGTTTCAACGTCCATACTTCGCTACCATACAAAAGAGTTGGAAGAGCCAGTGTTTTATACACTTTTAATCTTGAATGCTTTTGGACTAACTGTGGCTTGAAGATAGAATTTATTCTTAAAAATTTAGATATCACCTTCTCGTGGTACAACCCGTTTTCACAAACGAAGCTCTGAGGACCGAGTCACGGCAGTATAACCGTTCCATCGGGTACTGAGTAAATGCGGTATCCTCCCTAATGTCTGTCCAGAGACTAAAAGGTAGCAGCCCTACCACTGGACTACTTAGCGTCGGACCAGTAACCCGTCCAAAGGATCTTCAAAACTACTTTCAAGTCTCAACATGAAAATATCCAGAAGGAATTGAAATGTAAATGACATGTGAATGTTATAATCAACAATATTTTTTCAAAACATTACATAAATATCAACGCTTTTTAATTATGATCAGCTATAAATACTTTCCGATTAATTTGTCTGGCTGTATAAATTAACAGAGTAAATGTACTTAAAAGTAGTCTAAGAGCTAGGGTGAACTGTGGGGCCCACTTTACCCGAATATGGAAGTTGAAGTGGCCCTTCCTTTAATGTAAAAGAGTTTATAAATTATGTAGATGTTTCCTTATTTGAATAAAATAACAATGCTATTTCATAGTTATAAGACTGATGACAATCACTGTTTTCATGCATAGTGTTCTGCTCAAGAGCAGGTCTTTCACTGCAAACTTAGCATTCTCCACTCTTTCCTTAACTCAGCTTTCCTTTTTGTATCCGCGTACAAACCATTTATTTTAATATTGTCTATCATCTGATGTCTTTCTCTGCCTCTATCTTCTAGAGCATCCTTCAGCAGGAATTTTCTTCTTAGCCAGTGACCAATCGAATTTCTTTTCCTCTTCTTTATGAGTTCCAGCATTGTCTTTCTAGCACATCTTTATTTCTTACTTTGCCTGTCCATTTTATACGTTCCATTCTTCTCCATATCCATATCTCAAAAGCTTCCGGTCGCTTTTCCTCATTCCGTCGTAATGTCCAAGTCTCTGCACCATACATTGCTATACTCCATACAAAGCACTTCACTAGCCTTTTCCGTAATCCTTTTGCCAAAATCACTGTAATCAAACAAAATTCATAACACATAATTAGAAGAAGAAAAACAACAAATTCAAAATAGGGATCCACATTATCCGAAGTTCCTCTATTATATCACATTATGTTATATATATATATATATATATATATATATATATATATATATATATATATATGTTATGTTTATTTATTTGGTTTGTTTCGTTGTATTCATTATGTTTTGTTATACTATTTCACTTAAAGTTCGGTACCCGCTTTGTAGGTTTTAGGAACACTGTAAAGTGTCAGAAGGCAGGAAAATAAAGAATTTTGCAGAAAGTAATTTGTAGAAACAAAAGAATCCTGAGAAAAAAACCTGGTACTCAGCGGACACCAAGAAACAAGACTGGAAAATAAGTATTTTAAGTGTTGTATATAATTTTGAGAAGGGTTTAATTAACGGCCTTGGTAAACATTCCAGGAGGTTTGCGTCTGAGGCAGAGGAATGCAAGTGAAATTGAGACAATGCTGCTTTACCGATACCTAGCATGAATGAGAGCATGGGCATGCGGCTAACGAGACAACTTCAACAAAAACTTGCACAAACATCTAATTCTGCGGAGCTGAATGACCAGTCGCCTTAGTGACTCGTACACTTACTATTTAGCGCGGTGTGGCTATAGTCATAGGTCGCTGTGTAAGGGAAGCCTACTATCCTCTGATCTGTCTCTTCCCGGAGGACTTCTCCATTGGATTTTATCCATTCTTTAAAATGCATCTATCTTGGCCGGATTTGAACCCTCGATCCTCGGGCCGGAAGCAAGGAACAACCCTAGATCACCGAGGCCGATAACATGTAATACCATGAATAGGCCTATATATGAAGGGCTTAGGGCAATAACATGACAAGCCACATTCTGTTAACAAATATCATTTATTACAATGATAGCAAATAAATGTATTGAAATATCCATAAAATCATTTGAAAGTGCGCCAGTGATGAGTTAAACATCTATCCATCCATAGTAATTCTGCCCGAGGGCAGGTCTTTCACTGCAATCATAGTATTTCATGCTATGGTTTGCAGCTTTACTAGGGATTTATAGATGTGGTAGCTTCCCGTTGCTTTCCACACCGCTGAAGGATTATGATGATGATCATGATGGCCGGATGATTTTCGGGGACCTTTGGGCCCTAAGCTTCCTGACATTTGTCTTACAGGTGAGGGAAAACCCCGAAAAAAACCTCACCCAGGACTCTGTCCCGACCGGGAACCGAAACCGAGCCCGCTGAGTGACAAGGCAGCACGCTACCTCGAGACCATAGCGGTGGACGAGTTAAACATATAGAACCTCAATGTATTAACACCAATACTGCCAAATTAGTATTTATAATTTTTGGAAACATTAAAATCCATATATCTCAGAAAGAACAATGTGGGTTATCATGTTATTGCCCTATGCCCTTCATATATATAGGCCTTCACACACACCCAAACCAATTTGTTTTCCTCTAGCCTACACTATTTTTCTTGGCATTATCAAATATTTTCGCTACATTTTTCTCATTCATTGACTTGGGTTTGATATTTCGCTTCCTGAATTTTTTTCGAACAGTTTCGTTACCCTTTTTCATTATCCTCCGGTATATATGTCAATTCTATACGCATTCTACATTGATCTTACATATCTCTATTTTTTGTAAGCTTGTATTATCCATGATACTTGACTAAATTATTAGAGAATAATAACTTTGAATCCTGTATAATACCATTCTTCATGCACATATGCCTGATTGTGGGAAACGCATAAAACAAATGTAATACAATTAGCAAAGGAAAGTCTACATATATCTCAAAATAAGTGCTCAAAACATCCTCCTTTTGTACGATTACATCCAGTAATCCGGATGCGTATTTAAGTAAACATTTTCGAATAATTTTGTCTCGAATTCTTGTACAATACGGACACAAACGTCCTCTACATGAAAAAAAAGTAGAGCTTTTGTGGAAAGGTTTATAGAGTTTTTGGGCTTAAGCAAGGATTTATTCTTGGAAAAAAAAAATGGTTCAAAAATCTACGATAATGATTAAACCACGTTTCGTCTACATTCTACAGGGCAATACTACTTATTTTAGCCACCTTTTTCTACCATACATAGGCTTAATCAATAAAACGCATCTCATCTTACGCCTACAGTAACCTTATTGTAAAGAATTCCACAGTTTTTATATGTTCCTTGTTTCCGCTTTGTTTTATTTTTTATTTTTGGTATATACAGCGATATGGGTCCTTGAAGAGGCTATGACCTAACATATTTTGTGGGATCAAAGAATATTAGTGGAAGTCCAAGAATCATAATAAAGAATAGACTGCTAACAGGATCAACAAGTAGAACTGACCTCTCCGATGCCATTATTATAATAATTTGGGAAAAACATCTTCCACACTCGCTTGAAGACATTCTAATATGTTGGAATGCTCTTCACTTAAAACTTTTCTAGGAACACCTCTGATGATTTCATATATTCTCTAAAGACTCGAATAATTTCTCTTTCAGAAATGTCATAAATGTATTCTTCTAAAAAATAATACTAATTTTGGTTCCTGCAGGCCATTTCTTAGCGTGAAGCACAATGGTACATTTTTATAATTTCAGATCATCAGGCAAAAGAAATCTTCTTGTTTAGCTTTTCCCAGGCTCTCATAAAAATTACGTGATACAATTGGTGGATAAATAACTTTTTCTATGTTGTGAAGATCAGCACGACAGAATTTAAGATATTTATGTAGTAACTCCAAGATCCTGTCTGTTGCAGAGCCTGAAGCGGTTTTCTTTTCTAACACATTTCAATTTTACTTTGGATTTTGGTTTTGATCAGTATTCAGGGCAGCACTTCTTTCTTGTAAATCCAAGCTAGGTTTTGATAATTCTTGAAGATCAATCCTAGATCAAGAATGAAGTTTACAATGGTTATTTTTCGATAAAGACCTTTATTCATACAACGATTTTTTACATAGCTTGTATCATCTTTTAAGGGCGAAGTGGAACGCAAGATTTCCATAGCTCTGCCTCACTGCTAGAAGTGTATTGCAGTAATACAGGGCAAGTCAAAATGTTGTGCAGGTTTTCAGAAATTTATTATGTGAAATGTAATGAACATATAATATCGTGAGACATATTGTATGAAAGGTAAACTCTCAAAGTTTAGTTGTCCACTTCTAAAGTTCCGCGTTCACCCGCAAGATGTCAACAGCAGAGCAGTAAAGGAAAATGGCGTTGACTGGGGATCAGAAGTCTTTCTGTGTGCTTGATTACCATGTAAACAACTCTGTGACTAGTGTTCAACGACATTTCCGTACCAGATACGATAAAGACCCGCCGGATGGGAGATCCATTCGTAAGTGGTACACACAATTTAGGGATTCAGGCTGTATCTGTAAACGAAAATCGACTGGCCGTCCGTCGACGAGTGAAGAGACAGTCGAACGCGTTCGCACATGCTTCGTGCGGAGTCCACAGAAATCCACCTACCGGGGAGCGACAGAACTTCAACTACCACAAAAAACTGTATGGCGGATTCTCCGGAAACGTTTACAGATGAAACCCTACCACTTGCAACTGGTTCAAGCCTTAAAAACCCGCCGATTATGCTTTGCGAGCGTCCTTCTGTGTTGATTTTCTCGCATTAATGGAAGAGAATGAGTTCCATGAGAGGGTAGTTTACAGTGATGAAGCGACTTTCCACCTTTCAGGAAAAGTGAATAGACACAATGTAAGGATTTGGGGAACTGGTAACCCCCATGCAACTCTGGAACATCAACGCGATTCTCCGACGAAAGTGAATGTCTTTTGTGCCATTTCCCATGCAAAGGTTTATGGGCCCTTTTTCTTTCATGAACGTACTGTGAACGGACATGTTTTCCTTGATATGCTACAACAATGGCTCCTTCCGCAGCTTGAAGCGGATAGTCCAGATTTCATTCTGCAGTTGGATGGTGCCCCTCCACATTACCATGGCAGTGTTCGAGACCATTTGAATACGGCTTTACCACAACGCTGGATAGGCCGTGCATCTCAGGGTGATCAACAACTCATTCATTGGCCACCTCGTTCACCAGATCTAACCCCGTGTGATTTCTTCATGTGGGGTCTTGTAAAGGATCATGTTTACGTACCACCACTTCCAACAACACTGCATGAACTGCGTGCCCGCATCACAGCAGCCATTGCTGATATCGACCGCGGACTGCTACAGAAAGTTTGGCAGGAGATTGAATATCGGCTTGACATCTGTCGTGTAACAAAAGGCGCTCACATAGAACATCTGTGAATATTTAAAAAAAAACTTTGAGAGTTTACCTTTCATACAATATGTCTCACAATATTATATGTTCATTACATTTCACATAATAAATTTCTGAAAACCTGCACAACATTTTGACTTGCCATGTACGGTTAAAAACTATAATATAGTTACCTTGTAGGTCTGTCTCCTCAACTTAAGTTCTTTTAAAACTCTGTAGGCCTTTCGGGACTAGTCCCATCATCAGCAGATTGCATTAGGTCCGTTCTTGTTGACCCTTGTTGAAGCACTGACTTGGTTGTGAGAATTTTGTACAGACGATTGTGTGGATTAGGTGTGTATTCATTGAGAATCAGGTTGTTGTTGATTTCTCTTAGGATTGCGATTTCCTCCAGTATATTTATTCTCGTTGGAATGTTTTCTCTATGTATTATTGTAAGGGTGTTATCGATGTTATGCATATGGTGTCCAGCTTGAATTACATGTTTTGCGTAACTTGATTTTCCTCCATTGTAAATGAAATCTCTTAAATGTTCCTTGAATCTAATGTTGAAGCTTCTGTTAGTTTTCCCAATGTAGAATTTATTGCAGTCTGTACATGTTAATTTGTAGATGCCTTTATTGTCGAATTCATTTATTTCTTCGATGTTGTTGTTTATTAAATTGTTTAATTTGTTGTCAGTTCTGTAGGATATATTAATATTCTTATTTTAAAACTACAAGGTAACTATATTATAGTTTTTAACCGTACATTATATTACTGTGAACTAATACCTCAACGGAAAATCACCATGAATTTTACTAGTATAGAAGTGTATTGTAACTTGAGGATACTATCTAGTTGGCAACATTTTTCCAATCTTCAGAAGTTTGTCTTCCGACAAAAAATGCACACATCAGGAGCTCTCTTACATTATTTGGAGAATTTTCCCTCATTTGTATGTCAAATGTCTGAAAATTTTAAGGCCCAATGGTCTTACAACATAATTTTGACCATCGCAACCGCCATTTCATAATCGCCTTGTTTAGTATGAATAAAGGAGTGAATGGTGTGTCTTTGTCTTAAATGTTCGTGTTGTCTCGTAAGTGGCACTAGCATTGAGATTATCACGCTACATGTCATAGTCTGCTCAAAAAAGCATGTGTGTGATCCAAAATTTAAAATCCGACAGGTCGCATTCCTAAAGGTCATGGGGCATGTAATTGTAGGCCCTACCTATAAAGTGAGAGATTAAATTAGGTTAAAGAAAGAGGGAGAAAGATATAACAAAAAGAATTTCATTAAAATCATAGACCAAAAAAGAAGATGAAACATTGAAAGACCAAACGTTAAGAAGCTTGTGATAGTAATAGCTATATAAATCTGGTAGACAGAACAGATACAGTTTCTCAGTTCATGAAGTTTATTATTATTATTATTATTATTATTATTATTATTATTATTATTATTATTATTATTATTATTTATATTACTATTATTATCTTCAAGTATGAGCAAAACTGGTGAGAACATGTCATGAGAATTGGTGGACTCGTCCAGGGAATATTGAAATATCTACCAAATGGAAAACGTTCACTGGGCAGTCCTAAGAAAAAATGTTGTAACAGTCCTACTTGGACTAACATCTGATAGGATTATTATTATTACTATTATTATTATTATTATTATTATTATTACTATTATTATTATTACTATTACTATTATTATTATTATTATTATTATTATTATTATTATTATTATTATTATTATTATTATATTATTATTATTATTATTATTATTATTATTATTATTACTAATGGAAAGGCATATTTATGAATCTATTTATTTTTGAGGGACATATGGGTCAAAATTTCTGGCACTTGGCTTATAGTAAAATCAATCCGACTGGAATAGGACCACGGGTTACTTCGCGATAGCTAATTTTGCTACTTCCAGTGCTCAGCGGTGTTCAACTGCATAGAATTATTCCTTGAAGAATTTCATAGCGGTTATGACATTCTTATATGAAGTCCTCATATGAATAACGCAATACTGCAGGTGCGCATACTTAAGCATGATGAATATGCAATAGTTTTAAAAGAAGATAATCGTGATGATTAAATGATTAGTAAATTATCATTCTAAGGACAAGTGTTAAAGGAATATTGTGGTAAATGTTCATGAGTCACCTGTGACTGATATTTCCGTTACACAATCCTGGGAAATGAAAGAAACAAGATTGTCCACAATATCAATTCCGTTATGTCATCAGATAAAACTCTAAAGTGTGTCTTTATCAAGCTTTTGTTTGTGTTCTATGTTCTCTTTAGAACATAACTCTTCAACTCATGTCATACTGACATGTGTCTGATGCCTGCCCAAAGTTATAACAAGGCCTCCTGCAACAAAATTTGATCCACAACGTTAAAATTGACACATGTCTTGTAAATTAGCTCCTCTTTACAACATTTCGTGAAGAGAAATATTTGAACTTTTCTTTATTCTTAACGTTTTTAATACGTGTGCACATTTTTATGTCATGTTAAAATTGTTAACAATTATTATATATCCCAATCATAAATAGAGGCTTACATTCTTGAAGACGAAGAAACACTGGAAATTTCATGTTTGTCAATTCAAACTCTGATATAACATTATTACAGTCCCAGTATAACTTTTTGCTGCACATTTTATAGATGGAAATCAATTTTTATTAAAAAATACCTATTTTTGATAATATTATTTTAAACAAAACTCTATAGTAAATACACCTCAGATTTTAAGCGTTAACTAGGCTATGAGATATTGAAATTATACATAGAAAACCTTTTGGAGGAAGATCAATGTGGCTTCAGGGAACTGTTGTTCTTCACTCTAAAAATACTATTAAAAATATATGAATTAAATGAAAGCACATTTTCTGTTTGAGACTTTTGAACAAGTGAGAAGACAATCAATCTATATAATTGTATTTAAAAAAAAAAGCATGCATAATTCATTATCCACAGCAACAACGACAGATATGAAAACAGTAGAAATACAATTACATTAAGTAAGACACTAATACAATTCTTATGAATTAAATATATTAAATAAGGATGTCCATTATCTCCAAAATCTGAACAAATTATTTCAGATTGGTAACTGGGATAAATAAAAGGAATAAACATTTCAAGGGCAATAGAAATCCAAACTGTTCTCTTTGCAGATGATCAACTTGTGAAAGCAGAATCTGAAGATGTATTACAGAAATCAGCGTACAATTTACAATAATAATAGCAGAGAAATATCGCTTAAAAATATCATTTTACGAAACTAAGACAATGACATTCAAAGGAACAAACCCAATTAGAAGTAAAATAATAATAAATAATAGTATAATATAACTCATAAGTATATTTAACTATCTAGGTCCTAGAAAACATCCTAGATTCTAGGATGTCCAATGCCATACCAAAATGAAAAGGACACTACTAACAAAATCACGAACTTTTTTACAAATAACAGTGATTTTTAGGTAAGAACTCTCCTGGTGCTTCATTATCATTTATCACCCATCATATCATCGGGGTAACGTAACTCCGCCTTCTAGGCGCCCCAAATTCAGAAGTGGGTTACAATTAAGCCAATGCCAGGACAGAATACCAGAAATGTCGAAATGACAATCTGGGGCATTGAATAAAAAAATAAATATAATCTTAAAACCCTCCAAGTGCAAAAGCTCATAAGATTATAAATCTATAACACTCTTTCAATATCCATATTGTTATATGGATGTGAAACATGAGCTATAGAAAAAAAATCTCGCATCACGGCAGCTGAGATAGAATTCATAAGAAGATCAACAAAATACGCATGATAAGATCATAAAATAAAGACAGAAATTTTATCAGAACTTATAGTTGAACTCATTCTTCAAAAAAAATATAAAATTTCATAAACAATTGGAGAATACACGTTAGAAGAATGACCAGAGAAAGATTGCCCAATTTAATATAGAAATAATTACTGCCCATTTGGTCGGCTATTTAGAAGAGTACTGGATGGATAATAAGACAGGAACAGGCCAGTAACCCTTTATCTTTGACTGCTTGATGATGATGATGATGAAATTGATCTAAGTAAGGTACTTAAATTTCACATTCTTTAAATATGTCGGGTAACACAATCAGCACGGTGTATGAATTTAGTCTATATTCTTCATATTCGATCCCAAATATTAAAAAGGGCGATATTTTTCATTCACAAATTGTGAATAGATAGTGCTAGAAACCTTCTTTAAAATTAGTATCGTGACGGAATTCTTTCGTTCCTTGGCTGAGAATGTAATATGTGGATAGGCGTAGGCCCTATTTAAGTCCACATTTTGCATGAACGTTTGCGATCTAACTATATATATAACAATTTTAAGGTCATTTTATTAACTATAATCAACTTAATGAATTTACTAAATACAGTACCATTTTAAATTTTGAAATAATTTTAAATAATATATTTTAAAAATAATTATTGAAATATCACAACTACCTTGATATTTTGAGAATATTATACTCATTCATTCTTATTTTTAAAAATTCACAAAAATTTAGCAGAAAATTTTACATACTCTAAGGCAGTTAATATTATATTAAATACACTGCATTGATTACCCTAACATCACACGCTTCCCATAAAAACAAGCAATTTAACAAAATAAATATTGACCTATTACCTAGAGCATTCGACATTGAATAACTAACTAAATCATTGCCATTATTGAATCCGAATATTGACAGTCGCGCGGACATAAATTCTCCATACATCCCTATCCTGACCTAGTGTTTCAATCACTCCCTACATATAATCTACTTCCCTCAAATCATTGTTAATGTTATTTTGTCACTTCATTATTTTCCTGCATACTGGGTCAATTCACTCTGGTTTTCCTACCAGGATTTTCCATGCCTCTCTCTCATTCCCCATTCGTGCCACATGTCCTGCCTATCGCAGTCTACGAGACTTAACTCTTATTATTATATCTGATATAATATTAAATAACAAAACAAGAAGAGATACTAGATTGAAGTTTTATAAAACATTGGCAGTTCCTGCATTACTTTATGGGAGCGAAACTTGGGTAATGACCAAAAAAACTGCAAAGTAGAATGCAAAGAGCAGAAATGAACTTGATTAGAAGAACAAAAGGCTGCAAAAGATTGGATCAGAAAAGGAATGAAGATATAAGAACAGAGTTAAATATATATATCCATTGGATGAGAAAATCAGAGAATATAGAGAGAAATGGTTTACACACGTGGAAAGTATGAATGTATCAAGATTACCAAGAGCAGCATCCAACTTCAAGCCAAGAGGTTCAAGGAATATAGGAAGGCCAGTGAAAAGATTGACAGAACAACTGTGAGGCGGAACAGGCAATTTGCCTAGCCCGTGAAGTGAAGAAGAAGAAGAAGAAGAAGAAGAAGAAGAAGAAGATGATCCCATAAAGGTCATGTAGCTCACTGTTATGTAGCCTTCTCCATTTATCTGTCTGTTCATCTGTCTGCCCAAAATTCTACCTATAAATTTTACACTCAAATACTAGTAATATTTTCTCCTCCCTTAAAGTAGGAGTACATGTTTCGCACCGGTATAATATCCATCCATAGTAATTCTGCCCGAAGGCAGGTCCTTCACTGCAATCATAGCATTTTCATGCTATGCTTGCAGCTTTACTAGGGAATTGTGTAGGTGTGGTAGCTTCCCGTTGCTTTCCACACCGGTGAAGGATGATGATGATAATGATAATGGTAAGGATGATAATGATAAGGATGATGGCCATATGATTTCGGGGACCGTTTGGGCCTTAAAGTTTTCCTGACATTTGTCTTACAGGTGAGGAAAAACCCCGATAAAAACCTCACCCAGAAAAACTGCCCCGACCGGGGATCGAACCCGGGCCCGCTGCGTGACAAGGCAGCACGCTACCTCGAGACCACAGCGGTGGACCGGTATAATATAACAGGGAGAATAACAGTTTTATATATTTTAAGTTTAATTTTTTTAGAGAAGTGGGACGGTAAGAGTCCCTGTAATGCTTAATATCATGCATTTCCAAAATTGAGTCTATGCTTCATTTATTTATGGATAGCATTCCTATTTGCAGTTATTGTTCTTACGTATTTGATTTCGTCCACTTCTTCAAAGTTTCCCTCATTTATCATTAACTATTCTATTCCATTATATAATATATTCCTATATGTGACAATATATTTTTATTCATGTTTACTTCCGCCTCAAGTTCAAGGTATTACTCGATAGAGTGTGCGTGTTGGCCTTAATATCTCCTCGCTATCGCCCAATAATATAACATCATCAGCATATTAATACTATTGAGTTGTATTACTTCTTCACCCACTAAAGATTTGATGGGATGCTCTAGTACAAAATTGAGTAGTAGAGGAGATGCACCTCCTTGCTTTAACTAATTGTGAATTTAAAAAGTAGGCTTATCTGAAAACAGTTTGCTTACACGCACCCTACTCTTCATGTTGAGCAATAACTATTGAGATAGAAAGGGATAAATTATTAATTCATTCATTTTGAGAATTTTCCTCATCATTGAGGGTTTTCTCCAACCAATCTTAGTAATTAACATAATTTTTAAAAAAATCATAAATAACTACGGATTTATAGACTATCAGTTTGCAACGAAGATTCACAAATTTCCTTAATTAAAGTTATCCATCGTTCTCTGTCCTCTGTGATAAATTATTCTAACAGTAATTTATTTTCATAAAAGGAAATTGGTCATATATATATATGCAGGATGTTACCGAAATGAGTGCAAGTTTTTCGTGTGGTGGTAGGGAACATCCGTACAAGTATTTTAATACAGAATAAAACAGCATTTAAAATTGTTAAACACATTGATGTTTATTTATTAATTCTAAGAAAAAGAAAAATGGAAGGTATTACATGTTATTTTACTGTAATTGTTGAAAATGGCGACCATTGCCCTGGATGCACAGCTCCGCGCGTCTCACCTCGGACTGATGATCTCTACAGTAAGAATCATAGCTGGATGCTCCCTGATTTCTGCAGCCGCTGCCACGATCCTTGCTACAAGCTCTGGAGCAGTGCATCCAGGTCAATGGCCGTCATTTCCAACAATTACTGTAAAATAACATGTAATATATTCCATTTTTCTTAGAATTAATTAATAAACAACAATGTGTTCAACAATTTTAAATGTTTTATTCTGTAGACCCACAACAATGCATTTCCGACCCAAGGTTCATTGTGTTAAAATACGTGTATGAACGTTCCCTACCACCACACGAAAAATCTGCACTAATTACGGTAACACCCTGTATAAGATAAAACCTAGAATAAGAATATGTAATACATGCATATATGTATGTATGTACATGTATGTATGTGTGTTTTTTTTTTATTTTGTCTGTGAATAAAATTACATGGGTAGAAATTAGACTGCAGAGTGTTTAGCATTAGAATTTTTGTCTCCAAAAAACTGCCCATGTATTTCGTATTTATGTTCTTTGTTTTACTCCAGGTGTTAGCAAGCCTTCTTTCGAAAGTACAATAACGAGCGTTTCATATGTCGGCGACATAAAAATTGGTGTACATTGCAATGCCAATAAAAATTCTTTAAATGGATATTATTTTTTGGAAGGATTTATTAAAACTTAACCCTAATGCAGTAAATCTTTTGGTGGAACATAAATCTAGGGAAGGAACAGATGGGGGTGAATTTGGTCACTTTTGCCATGTTATTTTGTGGCACCTAGAGTGACGTTTATTGCTAAAATGTGTGATAATTGGCGAACATTTTGAAATACAATTAAACACCTGTCTAATGTTGAACCCAGGATGTGCAGGTGAAGTGCCAGGATTTGACACAACTGTTCAAAAGTGATTTTCAACATGTCTTGGATTCGTTATTAAATAAAAAGTAGGATTTATGTCTATTGTAAGTGTATGTTAGAATATCATGAGGCACTTGTTAAGGAACAGCTGGAAGATGGCGCACTTTCTACTGTCCAAGTTGTATGTGACAGTTAAGCGACGCGTCTCTTTACCTGAAATATAGACATAAAGAATAACGAAATAATAAATCAAACAATTAGTTCGATAATAGCATGTACTCAAAATTTATTAAACATAAAAATGTTGTAAATGTTATTTTATTTGACGTTTCAGAAGTAGTAATTTAGCGTTCAGGCCATTTCGATTAAGCCATTTTATCTTTAATTTCACATATTTCTATTCTATCATATTGGGTGCGAGACTTGCTTACGTAAGGAACATAAACGTAATGGGTCACAAATAGATAAGAATGTGGTTACCGTCTGATATAAGCAGTTAGGGCCTACATGTGTACACGCACACACACACACACACGCACATAGGCCTATATGTATATATTTCAATTTCATAATTAAATTTTGACCCCGAATTAAAGACGCATCACTGCTATAAAGTAAAAATTCTCTATAATTTGCTTATTTGTTATATTAGCCACTAGGGGCGGTGAGACTGAGTTCCCGATACCTCTCACAATTGAGAGAAAAAATTATATATATATATATATATATTATATATATTATATATATATATATATATAAAGGAAAAATAAATGTTTGTGCTAGAAGACTCTTTAAGGCAACAGGCAACGAGCCGAAAGGTATGGAAAACTAGTCCCGATAGGGCCAGGATTTTTAGGTGGCTAAACCATCTGACTGCACTATGACCCTGTGGATGATTCATCATCTGATTGAAATGACTATCAAACGCTTTTTCTGAGAGTAAAGGCGGTCGACTCACAGGGCTGACAACCTGGTTTACATTTTCTACCGATTGTCTCCTACTACCCATGGATCTGCAGTGAGATCACATTACATATTATATATATAGAGTAATTAATCGACGAATATGTATATTTAACATGCACATATTATACACAATGACTAGATAGTATTCAAAATGGCTACGTTAATTATTTTGGCTGTTACATATAGGCTTATAAAACTATTATTCTACCAGTTATATTATATGGGTGCGAAACATACACTCTTACTTTAAGGGAGGAAGGGAGATTACGAGTATTTGAGAATAAAGTTCTTAGGAAAATTTTTGGACCAAAGAGAGATGAACAGACAGGTGAATGGAGAAGACTACATATCAATGAACTACATAGTCTTTATAGGAAGCCAGATATAAGAACAGTTAAGTCTCGTAGACTGCGATGGGCAGGACATGTGGCACGAATGGGGAATGAAAGACGTGCATGGAAGCTTTTTGTAGGAAAACCAGAGGGAAAACGCCTAGTTGGTAGACCAAGAATGGGGTGGGAGAATAACATTAACTATGATTTGAGGGAAGTAGATTATACATGGGATGATTGGAAGACATTAGCTCAGGATAGGGATGTATGGAGAGCTTATGTCCGCGCGGCCATGAACCTACGGGTTCGATAGTGCCAGCGAGTAAGTAAGTAAGTTAGTAAGTTACATGTAGGCTACCGGTACCATCCATCAAGAAATAGGAGACCCCGCTACTATCTAGATGCCATGAAGGCCAGAAATGAATAAAAGGCTCGGGGAAAGTTGAAGGTTTCAAGGCACAGCACAGAAGAGTGGCTGGAGTTGCTTCGTGGAGACTTTATACTCTAGATAAGAGTAATAGCAGTTAGTACTGTAGTACTACGGCGTACAACAGCTACTACTATCTACACATACATAAAACATATATATATATATATATATATAATATATATATATATATATACGGTTAGAGTGATTTTATTTGTACATAATAAACCTTCGCGTATGTTCGTTTATAAATTTCATATGGCCCTACAAGGTGTTGAAAACCCACCTAATCAGGCGAAGGACCGAAATATCCTCAATCCTCTGGGAATGTTAGTATACAAATCCAGTAAGGTAATCGTTGAGATTCTAAATTATTCCCAAAAAAATTAAAATAATCTAATTCCTTCAAATTTCCTGGATAATATTATCACATTACTTGATAATATTCAATCAGGCGTCTGTTTATGCTATGGAAAAATGTTGCCTTTAGTCGTAGTGCCCACAAAAGAATATTGAACAATTGCAGGTTTAAAAATGTAAGCAGTATTATCCTACAAAATGGAATCCTCTGATGAGTAAAATGTCTGCCTCCCATTAATTGAACATATCGTAGTCATATAACATAAATTAGCATTTACTCTTGCTCTCAGGGTGACGGTAGTGCCTAAACCATTACACTATATTCACCTTGATTCACTTTCGGAAGAAGATATTTGGAGTTTATACTTTGACTGTGTTCGCTATACGTAATCGTGTCAACTGCGGAGAATAGTATTTAACGTACCATATTAATTATTTCCATTGGCCGGTAGTCCAGGCTTTCTGCTCCTTGTACCACTGAATTATCATTTCGTTAAAAAAATCTCGCTATAGCTACTCAACCATATATACTTACTTACTTACTTACTCACTGGCACTATCGAACCCGTAGGTTCATGGCCGCACGGACATAAGCTCTCCATACATCCCTATCCTGAGCTAATGTTTTCCAATCATTCCCTGTATAATCTACTTCCCTCAAATCATAGTTAATGCTGTTCTCCCACCTCATTCTTGGTCTACCAACTGGGCGTTTTCCTTCTGGCTTTCCTACAAGAAGTTTCCATGCACGTCTTTCATTCCCCATACGCGCAACATGTCCTGCCCATCGCAGTCTACGGGACTTAACTGTTCTTATTATATCTGGCTTCCTATAAAGACCATGTAGTTCATTGTTATGTAGTCTTCTCCATTCACCTGTCTGTTCATTCTCTTTGGTCCAAAAATTTTCCTAAGAACTTTATTCTCAAATACTCGTAATCTCCTTTCCTCCCTTAAAGTAAGAGTCCATGTTTCGCACCCATATAATATAACTGGTAGAATAATAGTTTTATATATTTTCAGCTTAACATTTTTGAAAGGAGTTGGGACATCAAAAGTCTCTGCAATGCATAATAGCATGCATTTCCAGAATTGAGCCTATGTTTAATTTCTTTGTGCATCTCATTCCTATTTGTGATTATTGTTCCTAGGTATTTGAATTCAGCCAATTCCTCAAAATTCCCTCATTTGTCATTAGCTGTCCATTCCATTATATAATGTATTTCTACGTGTGACCATATATTTAGTTTTACTGATATTTACTTCCAGTCCTAATTTCTTAGTGTTACTCAATAGTGGTGCGTGTTGGCCTTTAGTATCTCCTCGCTATCGCCAGTAGTACTACATCATCAGCATAAACTAACAGCTTATTAATACCATTCAGTTGTAGGCCTCCTCATTCTCTAAAGATTTAATGGCATGCTCTAGTACAAAATTAAATAGTAGAGGAGATAGTGCATCTCCTTGCTTCAACCCATTCTGGATTTCAAAAGTGTCTGAAAACTGTTTGCCTACACGCACCCTACTCGTTGAGCCATTTAGACACATTCGTATAAGTCTAACTAACTTTTAGGAATTCCGAACTCCAGCAGGATACTATATAACTTCTCCCTCTTAATTGAATCATATGCTTTTTTGAAGTCTACATATAGTTGATGTACAGTACCATTATATTCCCATTTCTTTCTAAAATCTGTCTTATACTAAAAATCTGATCTGTTGTAGACCTGTTTCTTCTAAATGCACATTGATGATCTCCTAGAATGTCATCAATATAGGGAGTAAGTCTGCTTACTAATATATTTGTTAGAATTTTGTACGAAGTTGAAAGTAATGAGATGCCCCTATAGTTGTTGCAATCAGTTTTATCTCCTTTCTTATAAATTGGTACGATAATTGATTCGTTCCATTCATCTGGAAGAGCTTCTTTTTCCCAAATCATAGTAAGCAACCAGCGTATCTTGTCCATCAATTTTTCTCCCCCTGATTTTATCAGTTCTGCTGGGATCTCATCTGAACCTGATGCTTTATACATCTTCAATTTTTCAATTGCCATTTCAACCTCTAATGCACTTGGCTCTGCGACTAGCATTTCTGCTGTCTGTAACTTATCCTCCTCAATGTCCTGTTCTGTATGTACATTTAATAGCTGATTAAAATAACTTTCCATCTATTTAATATACTCTTGGAATCTGCAATCATATCCCCATTTTCATTCCGAATTATGTTTGTTCTAGCCTGAAACCCTTTCTTCTCTATACTAATTCCCTGATATAATTCTCTAATGTTCCTATTTTTTGCATTCATTTCAAGATCATTAATCTTCTCTCTCAAATATTCCCTCTTCTTACTCTTTAGTAACTTGGTGGTTTCCCGTCTAACACTACCCAATTGCTCTAAATTTACCTCATTTGGCTCGTGTAACCATTTCATTTTTGCTAGCTTTCTTTTCTTTACGATGTCGGCACATTCCTCATCAAACCATTTCTTGTTTTGCCTCTTTTTTAAACAACCAATGCTTTCTGATGCTGACAATTTAATAGTATCTCTTATAGCCTCCCATTCTTTATTTATATCAGTTTCTTCTTCGTTTGCCACATTGTCATCTGAAGATTCCAGTACTTCAAATCTATTAGCAATTTTGATTTGGTATTCTTGCCGCATTTCATCATTTTTCAAGTTTTTTAATTCATATTTTACAGAATCATCTTTAGCGTTTGTTCCTCTCATAAGCGATATCCGTTGTCTGATTTTCACTCTGACCAGATGATGATCCGAATTGCAGTCTGTCCCTCTAACTGATTTAACATCGATGATGCTACTGTGCCAGCGTTTATCCACTAATACATGATCTATCTGGTTCCGAGTTTCTCCATCTGGGGACGTCCAGGTGTATTTATGAATATCCTTATGCTGAAATGTTGTGCTCTTAACAATGAGATTCTTTGATGTGGCAAATGTGACTAATCTAACCCCGTTGTCGTTACTATCTTCATGAAGACTGAATTTGCCTATTGTTGGTTTGAATATATCTTCCCGCCCCACTTTTGCATTAAAATCTCCTAAGACAATTTTCATATGATATCGCGAAAGGCTATCAAATAAGCATTCTAATTCGTCATAGAACTCATCCTTGATCTTGTCATCTTTATCTTCTGTAGGGGCATGTACATTTACAATTAAAAAATCATGTCGTTTACCCTTTAGAATTATGTATGATATCCTATCACTAACAAACTTAATATCTCGGATAGCGGATAGGATCCTCCTTCTGACTAAAAAACCCGTTCCAAATGCAGGTCTTTCTGCACCCCCATAGTATAATGCAAAGCTTCCTGATTCCTGACTACCTTCTCCTGGCCACCTAACTTCCTGTAAAGCGACTATATCCAAGGGCGATTTATCCAATTCCCGCGTTAATATCTCTAGTGCCCCGCTATTGTATAAAGTCCTAACATTCCATGTATATATACAGTGTTAATAATTATAAAGTCCTTGTCCATTTTAATGAAAATGAAAATGTATCTTGTTTTTGTTTTATACGTTTATCTCTGAAGAACTGAGAAGAATGGCAAGAAATAGACTTCCAAAATTGGCATTCCAATATACCCCAACTGGACATAGGGACCAAGGAAGACCAAAACATCGGTGGAAAGATCAAGACCATCTTCGCTAGGTTTACCGTACACGCCACATGGCCTAAAACGAATTTGTTCATGATGATGATCTCTGAAGAAGCTATAACCATCACCGTCAATATGTTGTGAAGAACCACATCCTGCAAGAGGTGGTCCTGCTTTAACTGAATACGGCTGTCGATAAAAAAGCCCCAACATACTTTACCCTAAGTGTGAGTATTGTTAAGGGTGTAGGAGAAGGAAAACTCCTAAGATAAACCCAGGAAGAGGACTCTTGCAGCCGAGAAGATGGCAAACTTCTAAGGGAAAGGGACCCCAATATAAAACCTCTGATCCTCCAGTTTGGGTGTTGTTCGCCGGGCTGGAAACCAGCCATGTAAAAAATATCTTTCTCAGCAATCTTACATGATTAAGCCGGACGTTAACTAGTGCCGATATATGAAATTGAGGTCAGGATCCTGAAAGTAAAAGACAAAAGTAAAATTCAGGCAGCGGAAATGAGCTTCATACGGGCGATAAAAGTTGTACAAGAGAATAACATATAAGAAATGAAAATATTAGAGAGGAACTAAAAGTACAACGACTTCTTCAACAAATACAATAACACAGGAACAACTGGATAGAGTAACTGCAGAGAATGACAGAGGATAAGATATCAAATATTGTATTGATATATAATGTTGGAGAACGAAGATCGGTGGGAATACCAAGAAAACGCTGTGCTGAAGAAATGTGAGATCTGAACAGGCAGAGACCTAATTCGTGAAAGATGATGATGATATTGAAAATGTTCACATGATTCGTGCTCGTCTGTGAGGAGTGATATACGAAACAGTGAGAGCTCATTTCAGGAGATTTAGGAAACTTGAACTCATAAATGTGGCGATTCGCTAGGTTATCAACAAATTCAATCGGTCAGAGAGTTTTAAGGATATGAGCGTCTAGGAAGGCCACATATACCTGAAGACACCATACAACGAATACAGGAAGCCCTCGTAGAATCCACATCCGGAAATGTACTGTTTAGTCCTATAATGATAAAATCATATCACCTATCGAATCAATCAGTTGTCTACTTTGTCAGATGGAATTAAAACGTTTATTGGTGCAACCATATTTTTATTAAGAGCATTCAGTGACATATCTTTCAAGAATTCCACTGTAGCTCCTTACTTACTTACTCACTGGCACTATCGAACCCGTAGGTTCATGGCCGCGCGGACATAAGCTCTCCATACATCCCTATCCTGAGATAATGTTTTCCAATCATCCCCTGTATAATCTACTTCCCTCAAATCATAGTTAATGTTGTTCTCCCCACCTCATTCTTGGTCTACCAACTGGGCGTTTTCCTTCTGGCTTTCCTACAAGAAGTTTCCATGCACGTCTTTCATTCCTCATACGCGCAACATGTCCTGCCCATCGCAGTCTAGGAGACTTAACTGCTCTTATTATATCTGGCTTCCTATAAAGACGATGTAGTTCATTGTTGTGTAGTCTTCTCCATTCACCTGTATGTTCATCTCTCTTTGGTCCAAACATTTTCCTAAGAACTTTATTCTCAAATACTCGTAATCTCCTTTCCTCCCTTAAAGTAAGGGTCCATGTTTCTCACCCATATAATATAACTGGTAGAATAATAGTTTTATATATTTTCAGTTTAACGTTTTTTTGAAAGGAGTTGGGACATCAAGAGTCTCTGCAATGCATAATAGCAAGCATTTCCAGAATTGAGCCAATGTTTAATTTCTTTGTGCATCTCATTCCTATTTGTGATTATTGTTGCTAGGTATTTGAATTCAGCCACTTCCTCAAAATTTCCCTCATTTGTCATTAGCTGTCCATTTCCATTATATACTGAATATCTACGTGTGTCACCATATATTTAGTTTTACTGATATTTACTTCCAGTCCTAATTTCTTAGTGTTACTCAATAGTGTGTGCGTGTTGGCCTTTAGTATCTCCTCGCTATCGGCCAGTAGTACCACATCATCAGCATAAACTAACAGCTTATTAATACCATTCAGTTGTAAGCTCCTTTGGCATGGGTTCCCTGAAGTAGTCCCCGCCCGGAGAACCGAATGGGGGACTATTTGACCTCCGGAAAATTTTACCCCAGATGAACCCATGTCCGCATTTCTTGACGGTTGTATTTTTACGGTGAAAGATCGTCACTCTTTCGCCCAAGGTAATTTTTTCGTCTGGCTTATCACCTTCGACCAGTCCGGCATGGGTAACCCTATCGGCAGCAATGCCGCCGGCATACCTCTCAGGATCATTTAAGCACGCAAGCCACTCCACCACGACAAGGTAAAGATACCATGGCTCCTGCAGAAAGTAAAATATCTGAGACCAATATCAGATTGTAAATAGAATATACATGGTATTAGATGACTTCAGACGTCGTCCATTGTGAATGTAAGTTATCTCCTATCGTCATGATCATTTATCATCATTACAGCACAAAACTATACATTTCCGGACATAGGCCTAGGTTCTTCATCCAAACATTTATCTACTAAATAATAATATTAATAAATGTGTAATAGGAATTCTGATTCACTGTGTATAAGTAATTTTGCAAAGAAGGGTAGTATTCGATTTTTTTTTTCACTTTTTTCACGTTAGCAATTTAAATTAAGACACTTTTGCTTCATGTTTTTTTTTATTTTAATTAACAATGATACGATGGAGGAAATTGTGTATAATTTTTGTAAGGGGTACTCAAAACATCCTATCTCTAACCCCTCTTGTTAAAAATATTTTATTCAAGGTCAACGAATCATGTAGCCTATCAAAACTACTCCATTCTTTTCCTCGTGTTAACGAATATAGAAGTGAACATTGTGTTTTTTGTTAAGTGTGATTTGATGTTTGGCCGTGAGACCGCTGCGTTAAGGAAATGCAAAGTGGTATTTTGCATAATTCAATATTTGATGTGAAATTAGAGTTAAGGACGGAGTTGTCTGACTAATGTGAACGAGTCTATATGCATGCACGTCTCGCACGACCATGTCATCTGTCAGTCACTTCGTCTTTGTCAAGCCGCGCAAAACCAAAATAACCCGTTTGGGCGTCTCCTAGACATCCAGACAGATGGAGGGGGATATCGGCATTTTATACTCGTTTTGTCCGATTTACAATGCATATTTCAATGTACTGCTTTTCTCTACTTGGGAAGCTTTAACCATGCAAGTTTTATTTTCCTTTTTTATAAAAAGAAATCAAAGTGAATTTTTATACTACGGTATAAGGTTTGAAGACAACGGCAAATAAAATTTAAATTTATAGCGTGATTTGTATACTTGTTGCTGAAAACAATGCAGTTTTGTTATATAGAGGATGCCGATACTTGCAGATGTAAAGGATATATCACATGTTCTTTGTCCAGAATCCAATATTCAATAGCAAAGTTATTATTCCTCCTGTTTGTGAAATTATACGTCTTATAAGATCATTATTTTTAAGATTATCTTGGGATTCTTATCTTTAGTCAGGATTCTATTCAATGGATGTGTGATGGTATCGTCGTAGAGTAATTCTGCTTATAGAAGACAAAAAAGAAGTCGTTGAACTTTCGTAAGGTTAATTTGATGATTTGGATTAAATACGTTCTAGGATCAATAGTCTCATTTTGAGGAAAGAATCTAAGTGCATTTTCCAGAAAGTTAGGATATACTTTTACCCATTTTTCGTAAAAAGATCATCATATTGTTTCTAAAAGTTTGTTAATCGTTTGACTTTTTTTTATTGTACATTAAATGTATATTATGTTACTGAAAGAACAAATTATGTTAAATTAGGTTATTTGTTTACTTGTTTTATTATATTTTTTTTACCAACAATTCTTCTCCTAGTGTCAGAAATAAGGTTGACTTGCTCTCAAATTCAAGACTATTAGGTGAAGTTATAATTTGTTAGAAAGTTTATTATTATATTATTATTATTATTATTATTATTATTATTATTATTATTATATCGGTCTATACATACGTAGAGGCCTATAAGAAACTTAAAGTGTTTAAGTGTTTTAAATTTGTAGAGTTTGCCATCTTTAGTTATAGAAACTATAACAATCAATATCGCATTCCATCCGAGACCGTGGCCTCACATCTACGTGTGTTAATGAGAGTGATGGATGATCATCTAGCCAATATGGGGGTGACATGCGGTCAGCGCATCGTATCTTCTTGGCGTTATTGCTGGTTTTCCCAATCTGGACCCGCTACTTATTTTAGCTATCCAAATTCCTTATGACGCTAGATGGGCACCGGTCCATACTGATCAAAATTCTTTGAGAAATTTTTCTTCCCCATTAGGAAGCCATTATGTATATCTGGTTTTCTTAACCGGAGCCGCTACTTACTCCTGATATCCAAAATCCTCACGATACTTAATGGGCACCGGTCCCATATTGGGCAAAATTCCATGAGAAAATTCTTCTCCCTTGGGGACTTGAACAACAAGACCCATAACTCTGTACCAAGCCATCATGCATTTAAACTGTTGAGCTGTGTTTTCTGTATACATTTATTAACTTAATTTTCAATTAATAAACCTGTATGAAATCTGACAGTGGTAAAATTGATGATGATAATAAAATTTCAATCCAATTGCTCTGACAAATAATAATACCCAGGGAAAAAATGCATCAAGATTGTTGATCTGATATTTGGATCTGAAGTGTAGGCCTACCGAATGCAAGTGTTGAACAACTGAATCAGTGGGAAGCTTATAAGTTATTCATTTTTAATTGTTCAATGTTTACCTTTTATGAATTGTCCTTCAATAAGTTGATATTAGTCCACCGCTGTGGTCTCGAGGTTGTGTGCTGCCTTGTCAAGCAGCGGGCTCGGGTTCGATTCCCGGTCGGGACAGGCTCCTGGGGTGATGTTTTTTCGGGTTTTTTTCCTCACCTGTAAGACAAATGTCAGGAAGCTTAGGGCCCAACGGTCCCCGAATATCATCCGGCCGGCCATCATCATTATCATCATCATACTTGTTATTATCATTTTCCTTGGTGTGGAAAGCAACGGGAAGCTTTCACACCTATAATTCCCTAGTAAAGCTGCAAATCATAGCATGCAAATTCTATAATTGCAGTGAAAGCCCTGCTCGGGCGGAATTACTATTGAATGGAAGTTGATGTTAGTTATGCAGGCGGTAGTGGGCTATTGATAGGGCTTCCCATGCCAGACAAACTAAAAGCGATGGCCCTGACTAAAAGGAATTCCCTGATCCTCCAGCTGATCCCACCGTGTAAAAACTATCAAATGTTACAACCTACGCTTGTGAAATGAGGATTTGAGAGGAAATGGAAATTTAAATATGGAGGACAAAAACATCTGATAGACGTGAATGAAAGGAAATATATGAGGCGGCCAAAGGTTTCCAAGAAGTGTAAGGCCACGGAGGAAGTGAGTAAATTGCTATTAAGACGAAGGTCAGAGCAATATGTTAGGTTATCTTTATAAGTGTGTACGAATGTTTACACTTTCATAAAACATAACTGAATGTTTTGTTCTGGATCGTACCGTTGGCGCAGATCTACGATACGCTTGGTATTTCGAATCCACATGGAGAAAGGTATTTTCTTGCGGAATTTCGGTTAGTGTATGGGACTGGTGCTCATGTAGCTCGTGAGGAATTTGAGTGGATCTTTCTTGTTGAGATTAAGCTCGGCCTGTAACGGATATGGACACTACATGCTGACACCTCTATACAGAATGAATGATCGTCCACCTCTGTGATAGACACACACGGATTTGAGCCCACAAGCGGAATAATAGACCAAAGGCATTCAAAGCTGGAGTTCCACAAGGTTCGGTGCTTGGGCCTTTGCAAATATAATTTATTTGCGGACGTCTGCCGCACCATGAAGTTCAACTATTTTAAATACGTTGTCACAAACTCAATTATTAGTGAAGGGTTACACTTAAAGTTACTTTTTAATTTAATTTTATTATATTTTATATTTTTTTCTGGAGATAATCTAATCTGAGAGTCAGTAATATGGTTGTCAGTCAATCACCGTACATTCTGTAACTAGAATAATTTATTTGTAGGTCTTTATTTTTATGAACATAAGTTAGTCAACTAAAATTACGACAGTTTCCGGTTTGTTTTGTACTTTATTTTCAGTTTTCTCGGGGTAGTGTCGCTGCCTCGTACGCAATCGGCCCGGGTTCATCCCGGTCAGGACAAGTTTACAGGGTGATTTTTTCAGAGATTTTCCTCACGTGTTAGACAAATATCAGGGCCATTTTAAGACCCAAATTATCCCCAAACATCATCTGGCCATCAATTGTCATATTTGTCATGTTTGGTACAATCGTGTGTGTGTGTGTGTGTGTGTGTGTGTGTGTGTGTGTGTGTGTGTGTGTGTGTGTGTGTGTGAATGGCGTGTTTCGTCTTAATGTTGTGTTGTCTTGGAGGAAACCCTGACATTCAGCTGATCATTCATTCGGCGAGGTCCTCCATGCCGTTGTGTGGTCAAATAAGTATGTTTGTGATCCATAGTTTAAAATCCCTCTCCCGACAGCTCGCATCACTGTAAGGCCCAGGCGGCGTGTTGCACATAAAATTACACATAAGGTGAGTGTTAAACTGCGTCTATGAAATGGAATGGGATTTTCAGTTCTTACGTCTGAACTGTAAAATATTTTCCTCAAATAGGCTAATTATTAAACTTGATTACTGGAAAAAATGTAATGTGAATATTTTCATATAAAACACGTGATAGCTCTACTTATCTTGTCATTAAGTTAATTATTAGGGCCTATTTGTCGCTGATCTTCTGTTTAGTGTTTGAGATTGTTATTTTTCCAACATGCATTTGAAAATGTTTCAAGGACGAGTTTATTGTTACAGTTGTTGTTCCAGTCCACAATTAGATTTGATTTTATTGGTTTCTTTTCTGTTTGTTCCAGGCGGAGAACGGTCTTCAACACAACCAGTAATTTCCGTAAGTGAAGAAATAGCCTAATTAAATGAATAGTTGTATAATGACTAAAGAACGATTTTATTTTATGATATATCTCAGTAAATTACTTTCTTAAAAAAACTCCTCAGCTCGCGTCCGACTCAGGATCGGGTCGCATGATGAGATGCGGTGAAGGTCTGTGAATAACAAGGATGCCGGCCAACCACGCCTGACGCATCATCAAAGGGACAGATGAACAAAATTATAAGAAATGAACGAGATGAGTGTGGAGAAATTGAAGAATGAAATTAACTTTTACAAGATTCATGATGTGTTCCGTTGAGGTATTATTAAAAATTAAAATATAAAATTATGGAATATTCACCTGAAAGGTCCTCCTCCTCCTCAACTTAATTAATTATTTAATTGTAGCGCTTTCGGGACTTGTCCCATCATCGGCAGGATTCAAAACTGGTGTTTCACTGAAGATTTTCGAGACTTTATTCACGCAGAAGGAAAATCAAGCTATGCAAAACACGTTATCCACGAAGGACATCGCATTTTAAATATCGAAAACACTCTAACAGTAATGCACAGAGAAAATAATCCAGCGAAGATAAACATACTCGAAGAGATAGAAATCATGAAAGCAGCTCACAACAACGACAATCTGATAAACGAAAACGAACCCAATACATGTAAACCCCTCTACCAGATCTTCAGTGAAACACCAGTTTTGAATCCTGCCGATGATGGGACAAGTCCGAAAAGCGCTACAGTTAAATAATTAATTAAGTTGAGGAGACGGAGCTTTCAGGTGAATATTCCATAATTTTATATTTTAATTTAGAATGAAATTTATGGCACGGTAAAACTGGGAGAAATAGGAGAAAACCCTACCCAGACTCCATTTCGTCCACCACGAAACCTACATGGAGTGACCGAGATGCAAACTCGAGACTCCAGCAGCGAAGGCGAGCGTATAACCGCTTGCGCCATGGAGCCGCCCACTTTCTTTTAAAATTTCGATGAATGCTAACATCGCACGATGTCCTCAATCCGACTCCCCGATGGTATGCTGCGCAGAATCTCAGTTGGCTGGTCCTTAGAGAGAAGTAATTAACTACATCGCCCTTCCATACATTATGGACATATATGTACTGTGTAGATCTTGCGCTTAAATATGTCCCACTATAAGGATCCGTCGAATTTTTGCGTCTTGATTCCAGTTCGGTATTAGACGTCAGTAGTTTGGCGACGAATCACCCTGTAGCTCTTCTATGGCGGGAGGAACCTAGGTTATTACTCTTCTTCATTTGTTGGTCTAATTTGATTTGCAGATGATGTTTAATACTGTTTTAACATTTATTTCTTGTCGATTTAATTTCTGTTCTATCTCCTCTCTAATTTTTTTCTAAATTTCTCTCTTGTTTATTTAACCTCCGTTCCGTCCTGGAAATAGCTGCTTTCTAATCTTCTACTACCATTTTAAAATCTTCTTTAATGTCGTCAATTTATTTAACATCATGTCCTGTGTTTCTCTCAACTCCTGCCTTGTGGTCTTCATTTTTCTCGTCTAATTTGTTTAATTTCATTGTTAGAAACACTAATCTGTTTTAATATGTCCTTAAGTAAATTCTGTACTTATACTTTTCTTGCAGTAAAATGTTTTTAATTCATACCGCCTTTAAAGTGTCTTTTTCTGTCACCGGATATCGCCAGCAGACATTGAGTTGTTAGTTACGTTTTCTGACACCAATCTCTCTATCTATAATGGCATATCCTATTGTTGAACCATAGCCTCTCCTTTGTAAGGAGTTACTAGACCAAGTTAATTTTTAGTTACCTTATTTGCTCGTAGATGTCATGGATGGCATGCGGTCTGACACCAAGATGTCGCACATATCGACAAGTAGAATTCAGATGGAATTTCTTTAAAAAAGCATATTTTTACACAAAAGTTCTAAATTCACTTTATTTATTTCACAAAATTGTATCGATTCTTCACAAATAATTTGCCTCTAATAAAATGTCTGGCTTCACAATTTATTAATCACTCAGTTTCACTTAGATCCTTGTTTGTCTTCGCTCTGTCCGCTCTTAAAGTGATCCTCGTCAAAACAAAACCATGTGGACTGCTCGCTTTTGATTGGTCATGGACACCGATTTACGTTGTAGAAGCAATAAGTACGCGGAAAAGTAGTTCCCTTCATTAAATTAAAGACATGTCCTCTGAATATACTTGTTACTCTTCGTGGATAAAAATAATAATATTCAAAACATACAAAATATTCTAAAATATACCTAATCAATAGTTACAACTTAAAATAGTTTATTACATATGGGTGATGCATTTGAGTCATGCTCCAGTTGATTCACATGAAACAAAATGGCTGAAAGTATCGAGTCTTCTGTTGCTGTGTCGTCATCCCCCTGTCAAAAATGACAGTAATTGTGGCGCGAATGGCGGAAGGGTATTGCTTCTACAACGTACGTCGGTGTCCATAGCCAGTGAAAAGCGAGTAGGTCACATGGTTTTGTTTTAACGAGGATTATTTTAAGAGCGGACAGGGTATAGTAGACTATTCGGATACGACTACAACTGGCTGTTCCGAACCTCGCATGCTCTTATAATATATGCGTTGATCAGAACCATCTGGAATCACAGTGGAGTCAGTTATCGGATCGAATACTAGACATTTCCAGAACGCAGTTAATAGACGCATGTGGAATTTTCTCCGCGAGCTTTCCGATTCGAGAGTCAACAGCTCACGAATCCTTCTTTTCCACAGAAGGCGAGACCGGACTCTTGCCGTCCTCGAAAATTTGAAAAGCTAGCCTAACACTGCGTCTCAATTTATATCTACTTCCGTATATCCCTCATTAATGGTTTTACTTTCATTCTAATTATTATTGAAACAAATAATTTTTATTTTTTATTATTTAAATATAAACTAACTCATCACATATACTTTATAGTAGTTATAGTACATTGTAAGTACATTTTTAATAATTTATTTTAATTGTAACTTAACTATAAGGCTAAACATCTTCTTCTTCACTTCACGGGCTAGGCAAAATGCCTGTTCCGCCTCACAGTTGTTCTGTCCATAGACTAAATGTTATAAATTATATCTAACTTGATTGGGTGTATAAAGATCTTAAGGCTTAATTCTGTAAAGTAAATAAAGCTCTAATAATAATAATAATAATAATAATAATAATAATAATAATAATAATAACAATAATATTAATAGTGTTATTATTAATAGTGTTAATAACAATAATAATAACTATAATAATAATACTAATAACTCTAATAATAGATAGATAGATAGAACATTGGTTGATTAATGTCTTTGACACCGTCGGATTCCCAATAGCCAGTTTTGTCGGTCCATCCAGTCTCCTGGTTGTAGTTGTTTCTCCTTCATGCATAATATATTCCCTGATAAATATATTCCCTGACTCCAGGAGGTTTTAGGTCCTCCTCTGCCTTATCTTCCATCAGGTTTCCATTCCAAAACACATTTTGGTAGCCGATCCTCTTCCATTCCCTGGACATGTCCATACCATCTTAATTGCTGAGTTTTAATATAATTAAAAATAGTGTCTTCAATCTTCATTTTCTCCTTTATAATTGCTGCCTTTCGTATAAAATCCATTTTCATAGCCAAAATTATATTTATTTGTGTTCGTTGTTAATGTCCAAAGTTCTGCTCCGTAAGTAAGGATGCTTTTAACAATTGTATGATATGTATTCATTTTATTTTTATTACTTATATTTCTATCCCACAATATTTCATTGAGGCAAGCAATTGCAAAAATTAATAATAATAATAATAATAATAATAATAATTGAATTTCATCCATTTATGCAGTTTAACCTCTCACCTTATAGGTACTTCAAGTACCACAGGTCACCTGGACATTGCAGTGACGACCTGTCGGGAGAGGCGTTTTAAATATGGATCACACACATACTTTTTTGATCACACAAGGATATGGAGGGTCTCCCTGAATAAGAGATCAGCTCAATGTCAGGGACTATTCAGAGACAACACTATGACAAAAGACAATACTGAAGCACTCACATTCACATTAAACGTAGCGAATATGATAATAATGGCCAGATGATGTTCGGGTCCGTTTGGGCCTTAACGTTTTCTGAAATTTGCCTTACAGGTTAGGAAAAGCCCCGAAAAGGAATCGCCCAGGAAACTGGTCCCGACCGGAAATCGAATTCGGGTTCGCTGGGTATGAAACAACCACCCCGAGACCATAGAGGTGGACTATATTAATAGTAATAATAATAATAATAATAATAATAATATTAATAATAATAAATTATTATTATATTTATTTCTATTATAATTATTATTGTTGTTATTTTTATTATTATTGTTATTATTATTGATATTATTATTTCTATTATTATTATTATTATTATTATTATTATTATTATTATTTATTATTATTGTTATTACTATTATTATTAATATTATTGTTATTATTATTATTATTATTATTATTACTATTATTATTGTTATTGTTATGTCCCAGCACTTTAATCTCCAAGGTTAAACAGTACACTCAATTATGATATATAAACAACTCACGAGACTACATGAACTTATAACATTACAGTCGTTTTTCGGCCATTATGTGTTATTTACTATGCTTGCCCACGGCTGTGGTCTCGAGGTAGCGTGATGCCTTGTCACGCAGCGGGCCGGGTTCGATTCCCGGGTCCTGGGTGAGGTTATTTCGATGTTTTTCCTCATCTGTAAGACAAATGTCAGGAAGCCTAGGCCCCCGAAAATCATCCGGCCATCATCATTAACCTTCACCGGTGTGGAAAGCAAATGGAAGCTACCACACCTAGTAAAACTGCAAAGCATTAGAATGAAAATGCTATGATTGCAGTGAAAGACCTGCCCACGGGCAGAATTACAATGGATGGATACTTGGAAAAATAATTCTCAGTTATTCTTAATAAAGATTATAAATTAAAAATTGAATTGTATTTAATGTGTAAGTTCTTCCAGATTATGCAGGTATGATAAAACACACGCTTTTCAATTTTATTTATTAATACGCTTTGTTAAATATAGGGAATTTTAAAATAAGGTAGATTCAATTAAACCTTTAAATTGGACCAGACGTATATGCCCACACGTGTAAGCGGAACTCAGCTTCGGACAGTTTCAAAACTGATATTTGTAAATGTACGTACATTGAAATAAAAATAAAATAAAGATAAATAATTGAATTAATAGGAACAGTATAAAGTAAAATAGTAATAGAATTAAAAAAAATGATGAAATGAAACTTCATTATACATTTCAATTAGACGAAGAAGTTATCCTTTTATATGAAAAGAAAGTCATATATGAGCCAACAATTGACTATTACAAAGACTATTTAACTCATGCCCCAAATGGGAGTCAATGACCAATCACGTTTCAATGATTTCTGTATTACAACCAATCAGAGACGTGTTTCACGAAATAATTATCAACGTTAGGATTATCATATATTAAGCAAAGCTCCTCCTTTTTAATATTCTGAACAGGTCTGACCGTTATTTTGCAGTGACTGAGCCTATAACAAATACGGCTACCAGATTGTATATAATAGTGCTTACATGTCAACATTTGTAGCAATTGATTATACCACCAAAAAAGAAACCACTGTTTGCACTTTCTTAAATGTATACGACATCAAAAATGAATTAATATACAGATTGATGTGTTTCATTTTTTCTCCACTAGAGAGCATTCTTACAATATTGCGTTCCTTTGGCAATAAATAGTATGATCTGGTTGCAGTGATAAACAAAAGAAGCAGTAGAAGCGTAGGCTACCTATCGTTTCTCATTAGTTTTCAAACATCACCGTTTACTTTAAATATAAAAATATTTTTAAATAACTGTAGTTAAATAATGATTTGTGAGTAAACAGCTTTATTTTATTCGTTAAATAGTCCTAACAAATGCCACTCTTGATTTCCAAATTCTCTAGATAAATTCACTCCTCACTTCGTGAGTCGTGAATTTATCGATAATTTGGAAATCACTCGTGGCATTACTTATGATAAATACCAACTAGGTGGTATAACTGTCACAGGATTGATGATCGGGGCAGGATTCTTAGCCAAATTTTGAAATTCCTTAGATTTGGACAGAAGGTATCTATCTAAAATTGCCATCGCTGTCATTAGAGGATCAATTTCAATTAACCGCATTTACAAAATTTCTACTTTATAGTATATATACTTCAATTAGGCCTACAATTTGAGTTTTTTAAACGCATTTACAGTCCCGCGCCGTAGTCGAGCGGTTAAGGCAGGAAGCCTTGGCGCAGAGCTACGGGACTTGCGCTGGTTCGAGTCTCCATGGGGGAAGAAATTTTCTCATGTTATTTCGGCCAGTATGGGACCGGTGTCCACCCAGCATCGTGAGGCAATTGGGTAGCTACAATAAGTAGCGGCTCCAGGTTGAGGATCCAGCTATAACGGCTGGGGGACTCGACATGCTAACCACATGTCACGCCTACACTGGCTGTTGATCATCTACCTCTGTGATTGACACACGTGGATGTGAAGGGCCAGCAGCCGGCTGGTAAAAGGGCAACCGCTGAAAAGTGGAAAGACCCTCAATCGGATCGGAAATACATTTACAAATTGTATTTCATCAGTTCCAAAAATTAATTGCCTTTATCACAATTGTCTTTGTCCTTGAGGCAATCGTTTAAATCACTCTGAAATTGACAGCAGTAAGTGTAAAATTTAAATTCATGCAAAAAAAATAAGAAGCCTTATATTTATCCTACTTTAGTTTAATTTAATTCTTATATTAACATCTCTTAATAATATACCGGTAAAGAAATATGTGTATATATATATATATTAGGTCTACTTCTTATTTTTGGCCTATTTGAATATAAATGTTACTCTACGTAATAATTATTGTAAGTAATAGTTTTAAAATATAGGGAAGAGTAATGTGATAATTATTTTTTTCTATAGAAAAATGTCAGTTTTATTCAAAGCTTAAGATGAGAAACGATGAATATTTAACACAACTAAAGAGGAATATTTCCGCCTAAATTCGGATTAGGACCCAAGATCTCGAGGTTTACGTGCTGGCGCACTAAACCATTATGCTTAGGAAATCCAGCAAGAGTATAAGATATTTCTCTATTTGAAATTTCCCTGTTAGTGAACTTCTATTCTCATTATAACAGGGTCGCTTATACTAAGAAGACATTAAAACATAAAATTATGAAATATTTACCTAAAACGTCCGTCTCCTCTAACCTATTAGTTATTTATCTGAGATATAATTAACTCTTTTTTTAAAAGTACACATATTTGTGGTTAGTTGACCCAAATATTGAAACAGGCGAATAAATCTTTGCCTAATTCCTAAAAATAACTTACCAAATAAAACATAAATTAGCTTTCTGGACTAGTCCCATCATCAGCAGGATTCAAAACTGGTGTTTCACTGAATCCTGCTCATGATGGGACTAGAGTCCCGAAAGCGCTACAGATAAATAATTAATAAAGTTGAGGAGATGGACCATTTAGGTAAATATTTAATAATTTTATGTTTTAATTTTGAATAATACCTCAACGGAATTTCATCATGAATCTTATAAATGTTAAGAAGACATTATAATGGGAATTTATTCATTGTCATATGGGCTTATTGTAAACTTAATATTCAAATTAATGCACTCGGGCTTGCTGTTCGCATGCAATTACTTACTTAATACAGGCTTTCCACTTTACAGCAGTTCGCCCTTAATTCCTGCTTTCCAGAGATTCCTATCTTCCCATTGTCCTTCTTCCATACCCCACTTCATCATGGCATTATATATTCCCTCATATGATGTTCTTCTACTTCTTCCCCTCTTCCTTCTGCCTGGTACCATCTAATCTAACACCTGTTTAGGCCACTGTCCTTCCGACATCCGTTGTACATGTCCATACCACTGTAAAGCTTTCTTTGTTGTCCTATCGATAACAGTTTCTTGTGCATCCATTTCTTGTCTGATATTGTATTTCTAATATGTTATAGCCTAGATATTCTCATAGTTCTCCGTAATCCATCCATTTCTGTCGCCAAGATTTTTTTCAGCATCCTTTCATTTATTGTCCAGCTTTCTGATCCATATGTAAGTAAGTATACTTTCTATTTTTGTCTGTATAATCTCTTTTTTTGTTTTTCTGGTCAAATTTCTATTCCATAAAAGTACATTCAGGGATCAAACCGCTTCCTTGCACAATTTACTTTGTTAATAATATCCTTTTTCGCATGCAATTAAAGAGAAAAAATATCTGCCTAAACTGAGATTTGAAGCCAATATTTTCAGCTTTAAACGCTGGCGCACTAAACTTAGGTAATCCAGGTAGAGACGCAATTTTCATCTTTAGTTGTATTAACTGTTGCATGAGAAAAGCAAGCGTGAGTACATTAATTTCAATATTACGTTTCAAGCAATGAATATAAAATAATATTTTTTAATTGCTCAGTTTTATCATCATGATGAACTAATTTAGGTTAAGGTCGTTTGAACCTGCTCCTATGAAATCTCAAGATGTGGATTTTCAGTCCATCTTAATTTTCGTCTTCCTTTATCTCAACCTCATTTAGGTTGCAATGCTAATTTATAAAAGCGAGACGAATCCATTCTTTGGAGATGTTGTAACCAATTACTTTGATGATTCTGAATTTCTTCGACTATAGTTTGAACTTTAATTTATTGCAAATATCTGTGTTTCTTTGCTTGCCCATTTTTGTCAAACCTAGGAGTGGATGTAAAAATCTCTGTGCTACATGAAATTTTGATTTGATTTCAGAAAGTAGTACCCAATTTTCGTTGCTATATTTCGTTCCTGATTTTACAGTTACATTGTGTAATCTCAGTTTGGTTACGGTTGACATTTTTTTACCGAAATATATTTTTATGACTCCATATATATCGTGTTGTAATTCTGTAACTATATCTCTGTGCCATTACTTATAATACGAGTGTATTAGTTTACCGAGGTAATTACATTCAAAAACTTGTTCTATGATTTTTCATAAGCAATGCCACGAATGATTTCCAATTTATCTAGAGGATTTGGAAATCAAGAGTGGCATTTGTTAGGACTATTTAATGAATAAAATTAAGCTGTTTACTCACAAATCATTATTTAAATATATTTATTTTAAAATATTTATATATTTAATGTAAATGGCGATGTTTTAAAATAAATTAGAAACGTTATGTTTTACTTGTTTATCACTGCAACATGATGATACTATTTATTGCCAAATAACTCCAATTTATCTAGAGGATTTGGAAATCAAGAGTGGCATTTGTTAGGACTATTTAATGAATACAATTAAGCTGTTTACTCACAAATCATTATTTAAATATATTTATTTTAAAATATTTATATATTTAATGTAAATGGCGATGTTTTAAAATAAATTAGAAACGTTATGTTTTACTTGTTTATCACTGCAACATGATGATACTATTTATTGCCAAATAACTCCAATTTATCTAGAGGATTTGGAAATCAAGAGTGGCATTTGTTAGGACTATTTAATGAATAAAATTAAGCTGTTTACTCACAAATCATTATTTAAATATATTTATTTTAAAATATTTATATATTTAATGTAAACGGCGATGTTTTAAAATAAATTAGAAACGTTATGATATACTTGTTTATCACTGCAACATAAATATACTATTTATTGCCAAATAACTCCAAGCGCGACAGGCCTAGACGGCCCTTGGCCTACCAGCCGGCTGCGGCCCTCACGTCCACATGTGTTAATCACAGAGGTAGACGATAATAAGTCAGTGTAGGGGTGACATGTGGTCAGGATGTCGGGTCCCCCAGCCGTTATGGCTAGTCTTCTCAACCTGAAGTAACTACTTATTGTAGCTACCCAAATGTCTCACTATGCTGGGTGGCCCCATACTGACCGAAATTATTGCCAAATAGGATCGCAATGGTTGTAAGAATAAACCCTAGTAGATGCTGTATCAGCATCTATTTTGATTTTTTGGACATCCAGAAGTTTATGTTTTAATTCTTCCTGGGTTTGGAATAATTTCCCATATTATTTGCCATGAAGAACTGCAAATACATATGATTGAATGATAGCAACGGCTGATTCTAGAATCAAGAGAGCAATTTACATCAAACTGTATGTTATAACTAACATTATAGGTTATTAATTATTTTTTCGGAAACAACTCAGTAAAATAAGTATTTAAAACACAATTATTGAACACACAATTATCAAATGTGTAGGTTGAAAGAATCTATTTATTATTTGCTATAATCAACATATTTGTTAGAGAGTCAGTCACTGCAAAATAATGCTCTGACTTTTCAGAATATTAAAAAGGAAGAGCTTCCTTTATTTTGGTAATCAAAATCCGATAATTATCGAGGTGAAACACGACTGTCATTGGTTGCAAGACAAAATTCATTGAAACGTGATTGGCCATTGATTTCCATTCTTGGCTTGAGTTAAATAGTGCTTATAATTATATTTTAACTCTTCGTACGTGTTCACCACACACACCCATAGATTTTTGTTTTTTTTTTTTGGGAATACATTTTCAAATCGAACTGTTTGGCCATATTACTTAATTGCTGTGCTCCCATTTGCAATTCATCCTCTGAGGTTGCAAACTGTACTAAATCGTATGCATAAAAAGTTTTTGTAGTGCTCAGTTTTATAAATCTTGTATTCACCAACTTCCAACATTAGATTGGATAAGTTAGACAAAAATAACATTGAACTTTTATAGAAAAAAACACTATGATGTTTAATATAAGATTAAATTAAAATACTTGATACCTCACCTCATATCCAGTCTTCTAATTATACTGCAACTTCAAAGCGTTGGCAGCTTCATCTTCAGTAATATCTCGTCGACTGATGTCATGTCGATCAGAAGAACTGCTTCTTCTTCCCTCTGTTGGTAGACCGTCAAACCTCCGGATCCAATCAGATATTACTGAAGATGAAGCTGCCAAGGATTTAAAACTGCAGAATAATTAGAAGACTGGATATGAAGTAACTTGTGAAACATTTTAATTGATCTTAATAATAACATTATTTAAAATATTTTAATATTTTCATCATTCTCTCAAAAATGGTTGAAGGTTGGAAAAAAAGTTAATCATTTGAATGTGGATATTATGAAAAATACTATAGAGAAATTACTAAGTTTAATAAGCAATTTCGCCACATATTTATAGGGTATTTCAAATAGCCTATGAAGGAAATATAAAATTATACCACAATGTATTACAGTACAGCAATAAGTAGTAGAGCTCCCAATTTCCATGTTATTTATGTGGTGATATAAATCAGATGTAATTAAATAAATGGGATTTGTTTGTGGGTGACGCATGCAGATGGTTGCGCGTGATATTTCCGACTCACCGGGTATCGGTAAGAACAATATCATGGCTGGGAACTTGTTTTGCATGCCATTAATCAAGGAGTTTGCCATTATCTTCATCTCCTTGCTCCGGTACAGCGTTCTCATACACTACTGGAACAACAGCCAATATCCTCAAAATATTGTAATAATGTTTTCTTCGTATATTTCAGTAATTCTATTGAATTAAGCGCGGATCATACTTAAATGGTTAACAGAGAAAATGTATAAACGGAAATAAATAAAATTCCTGACATTCTTGGTATGAAGAAAATATCCAATCAGTACAAAATCAAATATGTCACCATCTTGGAATTTAATAAAGGATAAAACGATTCCAATATTTTAATACACTTACAATATTGTCAATTCATTTCCGCTGCCTGTGAAAAAATTAATAATAATAATAATAATAATAATAATAATAATTATTATTATTATTATTATTATTATTATTATTATACTCTCTCTCTCTCTCTCTCTCTCTCTCTCTCTCTCTTTCCCTTAGTTTATTCTATCACCCTTTAGGTAGTTTTACTTTCATTAAGCCATTTGGGCCTTACAGGGAACAGTCACGCCGGAAGAGGATTTATAACTCGGAATTAGGCACAAACATTATTTTTTTACCATCACAAAGATATGGAGACTTCCTGATGACTTAATAATAATAATAATAATAATAATAATAATAAATAATAATAATAATAATAATAATAGTAATAATAATTTGTATTTATATACAGATTTTTAATGTTTACACATCTTTCTGTGCCTAAAATTGTATTTTCCTTCTCCACTCGTCTCTATCCATCCACTCCATGCCCTCCAGTCCTCTTGTTCTCATGCCAGTTCTTATTTCTTACATCCACGAGTTTCGAGGTCTTTCTTTCCTTCTTCTTCCTGGTGGATACCATTTCAGTGTTTTTCTGGGTAACCTTTCTTCTTGCTCTCGTCGTACATGCCCATACCAATTTAATTGCTTATATATTATATAATCTACTATTGAATATATAATATTCATTTTTTTCTCGTAGGACAGTATTTCTTATTTTTTTCTAATTTTGAACATATAACAATAATTTTAATATTAGTATAATAATAATAATAATAATAATAATAACAATAATAACAATAATGATAATAATAATATATTTATTTCACTTGACACAGTTAAGGCCTTGTCTACCATCAATCAGGTTAGATAAATTTACAATAATTGGTTTTATGACCAAGTTACACCTTTATATATAAAAAATTCAGGCTGCGTGTGTTTGTACTCCCAAATTTCGAAAAATAGCCAGTCGATTTACCTGAAATTTTGGCACAACGTTGCATTCAAATACGTTCGTGCTTTTTTAGTAAAATTAAATTTTGACACATCGTTGTATTCGAATACTCGCGTGTTCGAGTTCAAACGACTTCAATTTCCAATATGCCTTGCGTTCGCTAAGACTATCAACCAGGTGCAAGGGAAATATTTGCAAGTGTGCGGTTTAAATTTAGAAAACGCGTCATGTAATTTGGTTCAAATCGGGAAAATTAACGATGTTTGTACGCACTGCAAATCAATGAAATGTAAAGGGAAAACTCCCGGAATGTGTTGCGCGAACCGAATTACTTTATTTAAACCGATCAACAGATCTTTATGAAAATTCTGTTTACTTATTCATCTAAAAATAAAATACATATTCATTTATTTAGGCGTAACAATACACGCTGGGTATTATCCAGTATTTAAATAAAACTACTAGGCCTATATAGAAACTTCTAAAATAATATTGCTAGGTCTATGTACAATTACGAGGACGGATCGGAAAGTAACGCACAATAATTTTTTTCTGCCTTGGTATTGCAGCTAGAATGTTGAAATTTCACAGAGATATAGTTTGAAGTTTTCACTATAGATGGTATTTTTTTCTCAGGTGCACCTCTTGCGAGAGAAGCTTGAACTATGCAACAAAGATGGCGCGCATGCTACAGTCGTCCACCTGTGAGGAACAGAGAAGTGTTGTTCGATTTTTGTGGGCCAAAGGGCATAACCCAGTGAAATTCACAGGGACATGCGTGGCGTGTATGGGGATGATTGTATGGACCGTAGCAATGACAAACGTCACAACATTAACGTTAAACTTCTTCATGACAATGCTCGCCCCCATGTTGCTGCTGTCGTTCGTCAGAAAATCGCCGAATTTGGTTGGGAGGTGCTCCAGCATCCACCATACAGTCCGGATCTTGCACCGTCGGACTTTCATCTGTTTGGTCCCATGAAGAAATTCCTGACCGGCAAACGCTTTGAGACAGATGTGGAAGTGAAATCAGCAGTGCGCAGATGGCTACACTCCAACCAAACGGACTTCTACGAACAGGGCATATTGAAACTGGTAACACGATGGGAAAAATGTGTTGAGAAAGTTGGTGACTATGTCGAAAAGTAGATAAAAGATGTAAGTTCTTTTGTGATTTTTTCCTTTTTTTTACTATTAAACTTTTTAAAAAAAATTATTGTGCGTTACTTTCCGATCCGCCCTCGTATGTTGATTTATTCTAAATCTAGGGAATGAAAGATGCAAAGTAAGAAGCCTGTTCACTTAGAAACTGCTTAAAGTAAGGGAATAACTCATAAAATCGAATTTATGGTCCGATTTTGATGCTTCACGGAATATACAGTATATTTATTTTATAAATTTGAAACCCTAATTTCTGATGTCATTTCATACAAAAGTATCCGGCTGCAGTGAAAATAAATCATGTATAACCGTGTATAACACTTATAGCATATTTTTGTGTGACACAAATAAATATTCGTGAATACTTATAAAATGTATATTGAACCACCGTTAAGTTTGAAATAATGATAAATTATCGTTTAGGACGACTGTAATTTTAGATATTTAGATACTTATTTTATAATTTGAACCAAATAAATTATCCACTGATTCATTTTCCCCTTAGTGTTTTAAAGTATGAAATAAATTAAACCAATGCGTTTCATAGAAAACATTACCAATCTAAGCATTAATTAAATTGTGTGGTATTCATATCGAACAAACAATGCCAGAACGAATTTTTAATTTCGAATTTCTGGCCGGATTTCACGGATTTTTTTTTCAGAATAACTTCCTCGTTTTATTTTAATAGCATATACTGAGTTTCGTTGTCACACTTCGAAAATTCCGACCGTTAGAGAAATTTTTGTATTTTCGTTTCAGATGAACTCCTACACCTAATAGTCCAGATTTATTGGTTAACAATTCGACCTTACTCCTTTCAATTGATTTCTATATAGTATGTTTGGTTTTGACAAAACGAAAATTGCTGCCACTAGATCATTAAAACACAACACACACACACACACACACACACACACACATACATATATATATATATATATATATATATATATATATATCCATCAATAGTAATTCTGCCCGAGGGCAGGTCTTTCACTGCAATCATAGCATTTTCATGCTATGCTTTGCAGCTTTACCATTAGGTGTGGTAGCTTCCCGTTGCTTTCCACACTGGTGATGATAATGATGATGATAATGATAAGGATGATGATGGCCGGATGATATTTGGGGACCGTTGGGCCCTAAGCTTCCTGATATTTATCTTACAGGTGAGAAAAAACCCGAAAAAGACCTACCCAGGAGCCTATCCCGACCGGGAACCCAACGCGGGCTCGCTACGTGACAAGGCAGTACGCTATCTAATAATCTAATAGATAGGATCGGTGAAGATATGTTTTTTTTAATAATTTCATGAAAACAGCCTCAATAGCTTCAGTCTTTCGGAATTAGCTGAAATAAAAAAGTAATAGATGAAAATAAAGCAACTAGACCTAATGAAAAATAACAGTATACACTCTCTTGTTTGACAGAAGAAAATTAATTATCCGACGCAAACTTGATTTTAAGAATACTTTTTATGTTGTTTCCGTGAATGTATTTTTTTACTTTTTTTAGTGCTTTAATGTCCATTTTCATTTCTGATTAATTTTTGGAACATAAGTTTCGTGATATGAATTTTCGGAACCAATAAATAATTTGTGTGTTAAACATAATACAGTGAAGTATTTTTCTTGCTATAAACAGACGACACTTCCTCTTCAAGGAAGATTTTGTAATTCATTATTCTTTAAAATTAACTAATATATTAGGTAATTAGGTACACTGGGTAAATGCCCAATGTGCAAAATTAAAATGTGCAAGAGTAGGGCCATTTAAACATTAATTTATTTTCGGAGTGTTTGATTCTGTAAGTTTTCAGTTTTCTTTTACTCTATGAGACTAACTAACTCAATGGCAGTCTGGAAAAGCTGACGATAAAACAGAATTGTTTTGAAACATGTTCAAGAACAAATCAACATTAATATTGAGGTAAGATGTTCAGACTAAAAATAATATAATTAAAATAACCTCAAAATATAACTTCCTAAAATTAAATATTATATTAATTGTTGTTGTTAGTGTTACATATATTTGTTCTATTGAATGGATTAGGATATATGACTTTGATTCTACTATATCCATTTACAGTTTCTAAAATTGTGTAGTATAATTGTATTGTAAAATTGTATCTTTAGGTTGTAATAGGGAAAAAGACATAAATAATAAATTACAATTATTTCAATATATCCATGATAAAATAATACTGGGAAAGGAAATAAGAAAAGAAACACATTTCAAATTTGATAAAGTATTGGCTATCCATCCATCCATCTTGACTTATAACCAGAAATTTTGTTTTCTAAAGGTTCGATGTGTAATTCTTCTAAGATGCCTTCATTCTTTTTTTTTTTTGTGATCTAGTAGTGTGTATCCTGCAGTCCTCCGAAGGTATCTCATTTCAGCAGATCTAAGTTACTGAATAGTCTTGTATACAACATGAAAAATTATTAATCGTGATTTCTTAAAGTTCTTTGTTCCGTAATAATTATTATAGTATGCAGATATGAGTATATTTGGCTACAAATTAAACAGTCAGCCGAAGTTAAGTAGCTATTGTCTTGATCGCCTCGGATTCGGAAGTTCGTGGATTCAAATCTGGCTGGGGCTTTTGGATTTTTCAGGGCTACAAATCCTAGCATAATCCTTTTGAGAAGAGATTTAATATCGTGAGTTCTATGTCATAGATTTATAAAATGTAAAAGAATCTCAAAACGGTATGGAAGACTACCAAAGGCCGTCTATGCATGGAAAATTGAGAGAAGGGACAGAAAAGGATGACCCAGAACAACCTGGAAGAACAACATTCAAAATTCAATGAGGAAATTTGGTGTTTCAGATGAAGACACATAGGACAGAGAACGATGGAGAACTTTAATTAAGGAAAATGTTTGTTGCAAACTGATAGCCTATAAGTCCATAGTCATTTATATTTATTTATTTATTTATTTATTTTTAATTTATATTAATTACTAAGATTGGTTGGAGAAAACCCTCAATGATGAGGAAAATCCTCAAAGTGTGTGTGTAAAAGTATCTCAAACCTGAAAAAAAAACACTCTCCGCAAAATTTGTCAGTCCTTCTTAACGGCTGGATTTGAATTGTGACGCTAATTACCTTAGCGTCAAACAACATCGTTAAATAAAAAAACAGACATAGATGAAAGTCCGCTTTTTATATTTAATTTCAATCAAATTTTTAAAGTAATTAGATCATAAATGTAATTTTTTATACAGCAAAAATGCGACCTCTGTGAGACTAATAAGGTGAAAGAAAAGAGACGATAAAGTACAATAAATTTTGGAGGCTGAAAAGGAGAAAGCCAGGTTTATGTGGAATGTGGCTGGTAGTGGTGTTATTCCAGCAATTTGATTGATTCCTGCTGAATGCCCACTTGATGCTGTGGAATTTGCTACTCGTCTCGTTCCTTTTGCCTCAAGAGAACAATGAATGCGGTGGGCTAACAGATTATTAAGCCACTGTGCTAGCAGGTCATGGTTTCAAAGTCCTTGAAGCTAATTTAACTAGTCAAGCTTGATTTGAAAGATTCATTTTAACCATATTAAGCTTTTACCTAATTATTATAAAATACACTAATATACACAGTAGTTATATTATTTAAAGAACAGGTAGATCTGCATTTACCGTAATGTGAATTCCCTACTGCCCAAAATTACCGGCTGTAAGGAAGAAGAATCTTTTAAAACAAAATCTAAATTTATAATTATTTACTTCAACTTTTGTTTAAATGTTACCTGGACTCTTATTTATGTAGTATGTCGTTCCTGTAAAATTCAATTTGATTATACAGCATGCTTAATTATAATCTGTATTTTGTACATTTGTGCTAGTTAAGCGTAAAAGAAGGCCTTATGGCCTGAACTCTGCTAGAATAAATATTTTTTTTTATTGCGGATGAGCCCATGTAGGACTACGCAAAGTATTTAGAGGCGTTTCCTTTGAGCCCAAATTTCTTTCATTCTTTTGCTATGAGCTTGATTTCTATCATCTGTCCAAGTTGTTCCAGTTTTTTTTTCTTCGGTTTGTCCTCTTGGTCAACTTGCCACTTATTCACCTTAATTCTAAATATATCTCTGTTTGGGATATCTTCTTTAGTAATTCCTGCCAATTTTAAGTCCTTTTTGACTTCATCAATCCACTTCATAGTATCCACTGAAGCTTCACTTCTGTTTTCGTAGAATTCCATTATCTGTTTTGTAAGACTATTTGAATTCATTCGTTTAATATGACCATTAAATTTTAACCTTCGTTTTCTAATATCACTATGAATGTATATATTTTCATTTCCTTTTTACTTCTGAATCTAAATGCTTCACCTATGACTTGTGGACCTAAAACTTTTCTTATAATTTTGCATTCTTTTTTCACTATATTTTCGATAAAATAACATTATTATTATTATTATTACTATTATTATTATTACTATTATTATTATTACTATTATTATTACTATTATTATTATTATTATTATTATTATTATTATTATTATTATTACTACTACTACTACTACTACTACTACTACTAGTAGTAGTATTATTCTACTATTGGTGAATGAGATGAACTTCTTGAGGAAAGCTTCTAGAAATTCAAAAGTGACATAATTAGAAATACTAAAATCAAAGAAATAACGGAAGTTCAAAAAGATGTTCTACACGTTATTGAAGAAAGAAGATTCAAATGGTTTGGTCACATAAAGAGGTTGTCAGATGATAGGATACGTAATATGATACTAATTTTGAAGAAGAGAGGAACAGATGAAAGGGGAGACCAAAATAACAGTGGATTCAAGGAGTGTATAGGAATATGGTGTTGAGAGGATTAACAGAGGGTGATGCAGAGAATAGGGATGTATGGAGGAGTAAAATTTACAATGGTGTGTAGGAAAACTACTGTATTATAGAGAAATTCCTAATAAAATTATTATTATTATTATTATTATTATTATATTATTATTTTACCATGGAGTGGGGATAGATTCTTCTACTTTCTCTCAAGCTGCCGGAGTTCGATTCGCATTAGGATATGCGAATTTATAATTCCATATTGGTTCTGGATTTGTAACTCTTGTTTTGCGGTGTCGGTTAATATCTTCACCGGTGGTTCTTCCATCCTGCTAAATAGCGATCCTGGAAGGCTCGTCATTACTCATCTATGCACTGGAATGTAAGTTTCAAAGAGCATTATTACCTTTTAACAGGCGAATCATACAGACATTTTTTGGTTAAGTCTCAAGAGAAGTATGTATTAGTCTTACAAAAGGAATAATAATAATAATAATATCACAAGATGAGTCAGTCATATCATGTAATAGGTAGTCCGTACAAGCCACTTCGGTGTCCCAAGTTCTATTCCCGGCAGAGTCCTTGGGTCTGGCAGTATATCCTTTGCTTGTGTAAAAAAAGGAAAAAGATAGGTTATAGAACGTAAACAAAAAGTAAACGAATTTAAAGAAAAACGAAAAAGAAAGTCAAGTCGTATAAACATGCACATGAATAATAAATTAATATATATTTGATACTCTGGGGCTCAACATCTTTTCAATCATAACTATGTACTACTAATATTAGTAGAGAAGTAGTCATACACTTTATTTTTAGAGCTCACATATCTCGCGAAATAAACATTTATTTAAATTATGTTACGCAAGAAAAATGTTAAAAATCAAAGTTGCTTATACATATTTCAGAGATAAACAGCAAAAATAAATAAATAAATAAGAAATACAACTCCTGTGTGAGATGTGACAATTTGCTTATACTATATTTAATCAAAATTTAAAATTAGATATTTGATTTTTATATAGTCCTATTTGCAAATTATTGTTTGAGATTTGTTTATGTAACATTTTAATTTGTTCACCCCTTAAGATAGTACAGGTTTTGTCGAATTGGGTTCCCATGAAGAATGAGAGCGAACTTTGCATTCTGTAAGATAAATTAAGTCAACGAAATAAGTAACGGTGAATTTTAATTATTTATGTTACAGATTGTATAATGTAAATAGAAATTTGTGTTGGCAGAATTGTGGCGGCATTATCTTGTGAGTCAGAACTATACCAGCTGTGTGAGTAGCAGATCTCGCCAAGGTTGTACAATAATATTCTACTTTTGCTCAAATATTAACATTAGGCCTTATCAAAAATAAATATTAATTAACCCTGACACACAAATTAAAATGCACTTTTAAAATAAATCGATCAAAATCCTACACAGTACAAACAACTATAATAATTATCGTTTCATATTTACACTAAAATTTATTTTCCAAAATAAATAGGCTAAATAATTAAAATGTATTTTGTATTGACTTAGGCTTTCACGGCTGGAGTTGCTATGATGATCTTGAAGAAGATTTCCGGGCTGTAGACCGTGGTCTTGAGGCTTGAAGTTCCCCGACGTTTCGCCAGAGACTGCG